>JAEQBH010007115.1:0-277387 GCA_016808115.1 Tetrastigma voinierianum | reverse complement strand
AATAACTTCAAATAAGATAACATAGCCTCCAGTGAACTTGGAGACCAGACAATCTTAGTCGACTTGGTCAGCCAGCCAGACCGTGACTCCTTCGGAGGCTAAACCCTTTTTTTTTGGTCCCTTATCAAAGGCACATCTCCTTCAATTAGGTCAGCTCTTCCCAAGTACCGCCTGTATAGTGACACCCGAAAGAGGGCGAGGGCCTATGTATCTTCTCCTAGACTCATTCATAACCCGACCTCGTCCCTGTGAGATGTATGTCACCACTTCTCTCATCTTTTCGACATGGGAGGTTCTTTCTTGTCCCGACTTGGGCTTCGACTTTCACAAATTGGTTGTCCTATCAGGAAGCTTAAATTTCCTCTTAACAGTAGAAGACTCCCCTTGAGAAGCCATTGCTTCATTCTCCTTTAATTGCCTCTTCTAAAAGTGGGTTTGACGAAGAGTCCCTTCAAATTTCGCTTCCTCTCTCTCTCAGTTAAAGGTAACACAGGAAAACCCTCAAGAAATAAGAACGCACTCAATTTAAAAGCATTGAAATAGCTCCAAATGATAAGCAATCGAGCGTTGGTAAACCCTCAGCATCGAACCTAGAGATGCTACGTAAAATGGAGAAATCTTCAAGACCCGAGATAAGGGAACGCAGGGCCCTATTTAAAGACCAAGCCCTATTACAATCATCATCATGGCACTAAGGCTCGCATCCGTGAGCAGCCGCAAGATACTTAAGGGTGTATACACCGATGAGACAATCAAAGGACTCACATTTATTACGAGAATGACTTTATTCTGGACAAGATAGTAACTTAATTCCCATAATAAAGCGTAGGTCCTAAACGTCCAATGACTTGAAATGAGATCGGGGGACTAGTGGAATGGACTAAATACCCCGCTCGAGTTCACTACATAAGAGTTGGGCATTAAATGTTTGGTTCCATCAAAATGAAGTTTGCTACACTTAAACACATACCGAGCGTAGCCATTTCCTAGTGTTCATCACACCCTAATCGAAACGGTCATCCTTGAGCCTTGGAAATGAGCTAAATAGAATCATGCACCTCCAAATGGCATCAAACATGTGGACGATTCACCTAAAATGCGAATCATTCCTTAGACAAGGTAGTCCTGACACTCGTCTAAGACAAAAAGAACAATCGCTCCATGATCCCACTAACACCTGAGGCATAGAACGAATAGGAAGAGGACACCTGTACATAAAAAAAGGTGTATAAAAAGAAAGTTGGCAGCAAACCCTAGGCAATCATTCCGTGAATTCATTTCAGATCGTTAGTCATATGTTAATAAAGTGGAAGATTGTTTCCATTAAGGAAGAGATACGTAGATACAAGATTGCTCCTCTTGATTTCATTAAGAGGTCAGGCAAACCAAGATGCCCATTTAATTTATTGGTGGCACTGGCTCCTATTATTATTTCTTTGAACACTTCTTAATACAATATGTATATTCTTTTATCAAAAAAAATACATTTAAAGGTAAGTTAACTTAAAAATTATGCTATGGTTTATCAATTTGATTCTATTTAAAAAAAAAGTTTATGAGGAATGAGAAACCAAAGACAAGTTAAAACATTTAAAAATAATTTATATTAGGTACTTTGTTTTAAGGGAAAAAAGCCAAACAATTTTTTTTTTAATAATAGATTTGAAATATTCTATTAAGGATTAGTTTTTCTAATACAACTTTGTTTAATTTTTTTTATTAATTTAGGAATCTTTTTGGTAACAGATTAAAAAAAAATTCTCAAAATCACAAGACAAATGGTGAACAAGAATTATCAAAACTCATAAAATTATCTTAGATTCTAATTATAATTCAAAATTTGAAAACTCAATGTAGAATATAATAATTTATCAAAAGAAACCTCATATACAATTTTTTTTTTAGTATCATTAACAACAAACTTCCATAACTCCAAATTTTCAACAATTGGAACAAAATCAAGAACCCATATATGAAAATAAATATTTTTTAAGAAAGGGAAAATTATGTTATGGTTTATCAAATTCTATTTTAAAAAAAGTTTATGAGGAATGGGAAACCAAAACAAGTTAAACCATTTAAAAATATTTTATATTAGGTATTTTGTTTTGAGGGAAAAAATTTTGTTATTTTTAAAATAATAGATTTTGAAATATTCTATTAATGATTAGTTTCCTAATCCAACTTTGTTTCTTTTTTTTTTTTTATTAATTTAGGAATCTTAGCAAATTAAAAAAATTATGGAAATTACAATATGTTAGTGAACAAGAATTCATCAAAACATAGAAAATTTTATAGATTCTAATAATAATTTAGGAATTTAAATAATACAATGTATATATAATACTTACGGCAAGAAACTCATACTAAATTTTAGTATCGCTCGTAACACTTCCCAAGCCTACTCATCGTGATAGATTGTACGTAGAAGAAGTTTGAAAGAAAGACTCCGACACCCAATAACTAACTAAAGAAAATACTTTTGTTATTTTTATCTAAAGAAAATAATCTAAAAAATATATTTCACAATTAAAGGTTTTTGCTTGTCTTTGAGAATAAAAATATAATATTCTTAATACTTCCTAAGCGTCACTCTGTGTTTATAGATTATACAGGAAGAGGTCTGAAAGAAAGACTCTTGATACCCTATAACTAACTAAAGAAACTATACAACGTTCGTACAATTATTTCCCACATCAACTTCTTTGAAATATTCAGGCATGAAACATGTAAAAAGAGATAAATCCATATTGATAAATGAAACATGGATCATAAACATAGGAAGTAATTAACAACGAACAACAAACTACAAGACTTCCAAATTTTCAACAATTGGAAAAAAATCAAGAAACCCATATATGAAAATAAAGATTTAAAAAAAAAAAACTACCTCGAAATTTCTTAAGCAAATATGAGCAAAATCTAGACAAATTGAAAAATAAATAATTGAATAATAAAAATCTTGAGCAATAATCCTCTTCCTCAAAACAATTTTGATTATACCGTAGCATAATGGTTTGAGAGGTGGTCATCATGGTTTGAGAGGCTACCTGGATATTGTCCTCCATCGTTGAATATTTATCCGCCCGTCTGTACAATTCTTCCATTGTCGCAGGCGGATCCAAAGACAACGAGTGGAAGAATGGGGTGGTCGGCCCAAAGCTCCTTCAGAAATTTTAAAGGACTGCATCCATACTGTATAAATCAATATGTTGAACAGCCCCTCCAAATCTTCTAGTGAAATCACTGATGGACTCGTCCTCCCACTTGAAGATGGTTTGCAGAGAACTGATATTTCCCTTCTGTCGAACTAAGCACAGGTACTGGGAAACAAATATAGCCCACAACTCGCTGAACGAGTTGATAGATCACCGTGGGAGTTTGTGGAACCAAGCTAGGGCGAGCCCCTTCAAGCTAGCCGGGAACACTTTGCATAGCAAGCGATCGTCCCCCGCATTAAGTATCATTGCCTGATTGAAATGCAGCATGTGGTCATACAGATCAGAGGAGCCATCATACATGGCAACAGATGATATGACAAAGCCAATGGCGCTTCGCTCATGATCAAGATGTGTCGCCCAAAGAGGGAGGATAGCATGTCTTCGTGTCCCCAGACAAAGGGTAGATAAGCATGTGCGTGGCTGCAGCCCGAAGGTAGGATACATGAACGTAAGTGATGGTACTACGCCCCTGTGCCAAGTGGGCATTTTGGCTTAAGCCACCATCGCCGCCTCTACTAATTTATCTTTCGCTCTGATGCATGCCATCGATGGAATAGCTAGAATCGCGCGTGGGCCTCTTTCGATTCAAACTCCACGCTGTTCTTTCGGGGGTGAAAGATCATGTATGAGCACCGGAGGATAACTCATCGCCCGCTTATCAGACATCAATCTCACGACACATGGGCCTGGCTTCTATTCTCGTTCGACCGGGTGCAGGATGGTCGCCTCGTGCATTTTCACCGATCCTCTTCCAAACGAGCCGTAGCCAGAAATCATTCTCTTACTCGAAAATGGCCGCATGATTCCAATTCAACATCCGTCCGGGTCACTTTCCGCTGCTTTCCATTCGACCGAAGGAAAAACCGGTCCTCGCGGACCGGCTCGCTTGGTCAGCCGCCATACGATAGGATCCGACGAACCGATGAGTGAGCGAGAACTACCTAAATTCTGGGTAAAATAGGCGGCTTAAAAAGTGCTATTTCAACCCCCGTTTATTGCGTGCTCTGAAAGCACTTTTTTCAGGTACTAATCGTTGTAATTAACCTAATTTGCACATTAAGGTCCCTACTGACCATCGATCATTTTATGGCTAATTTTGTAGTTTTTGCAAGCTATTTATGCCGAAATTGTTGAGTCGATCCAAGCACGAAGAATTCGAGTCAAACTCAGAGATCAGAGACCAGAAGGAAAGAAGAGCAGAAAATACAAAGAAAATGGAGCACAACAAAACTTTTGCAGGGTTGCGAAATTTTACCTACAAACTTTAGGTCATAAATTTCGCAACCTTACGAAATCGTTCCCGCGTTAATCGTCACATCCTCAAGAAGACTATTCACAATTCAACCCACTATTCACCATTCCGCTTTTGACGCAGCCCTATTTGTTTCAATTTTGTTTCAATTTTTGCTTCTTCCCATTTTATCCTCAGAATAGCTTTTGGTTTTGGTTTTTTTTTTTTTATACTTTGACTCGAAAGCACTATATAAAGCCTCAATAAGCCTTTGAAAACTACTAATCACTTCATGCAATAAATTGACGGAAGTCAAATGATCCCGCCTTCTTATGCCCAGCTCTATTTTCTTTCCATTTTCGCAACCAAACACACTGAGATGACAACTCTGAGGATGAGTCACAAAACCCTTCATCTTCAAGAGGAGGGCTACTAGCTTTGGGGCGAGGTGCTTCGCCCCTGCTTTAACGCAAGGCTTATTAGTATTTATTTCTATCTTTCAATCCAGTTTAAATCCTCTCGAGATGCCTGATTGACCAAGATTATAATCTTTTGGGTTCAATGATTGCTTATTGCTAGATCCACCGAGATTCAGCTAGTCACTTTCTACGAGTCAATGAAGGATCGTGGGACATAGTTTCATCGTCCGGAGCATTTATGCTCAATAAATGCTTTGTTTCAAAAGGAAAAATGTTAAGGTCTCACCTTTTAAAGCCAAAGGAAGATCCGCTAGGAAATGACTATAGTCATCCTCCTCAAATACAGAAAAAGGACTCGGGAACCTTTCATTTACCTTAGGACCTCAAACCCAGTAGCCCAATGCTTAAAGGAGTTCTTTTTCTTATTTTTCTTCATTTTATTACCAGCCTGCAACCATCCAACCCTCACGCTTTTATAAACCTAAAACTAAACCGAAAATTCACCATTTTGAATCACTGCAAATCATTTGTACAAAGAAAACCCATCCCTGTGTTCGACCTAGAGCCACTATACTGCACAGCCTGCTACAATAGAGAGGAATTTTAGGATATAATTTTGTTGATTCCTGATTTATCGTACTTAATCAAATGGCGCCGTTGTCGATGGTGCTCTTAGTGCAAGTGAGAAGCTATTGAACTTGTGGATCTCATCACAAGTGTCAGAATTCCAATCTACTATTTCTTATCTCCTAAATAGCCACTCAGCTGGTTGATTTAATTTTTATATTATCCATACATAGAATTTTCATTTTTATTTATAGCTAACATTAACCTTTTTGGTAGCCCTGCTTTCTTTTTGGTTGTCTGTCTGTGTTGCTTGCCTAGCAACTTATGCACCATCAGCGTGAAACACCACAAGCGCATTGAAAGGGCCAAAGGCTCCACCTGAACAGGGCTGTGAAGTGAGCAGTAATAGTGGTCAGATGGAGCCCCCACCTGAGGAGCAACAAAGGCAATAGGGGGTGTAGAGAAACCCTAATGCTTATAGGTCAATGAGGGACCATATACACCCACCAAGGGTGAGTGCACCCTCATGTATTGTACCTCCTGCTGAAGACGTGATTATCAAGCCCACGACGATCAAGCTCCTCACTTTCCACGGCATGGAAAGTGAGAACCCCTATTCGTGATATCCGGAATTTGGAGGAAGTATGTATACCTTCAAAGAGGGTGCTAACAACCCGGACCCGATGAAGCTAAAATTCTTTCTTTTAACTCTTAAGGACAAGGCTAAGATTTGGCTCAACTCCCTAAGGCCAAGGACACACGCAATTGACAGAGATGCAGCCGACTCGAAGAAATTTTTCCATGCACAGACCAACATTGAAAGGCAGATCTATACTTTGCACCATGACAACGAAGTTTTACAAGTGTCAGAAAGGTATTCGAGACCATCGTCTCGTCCTCACCATGGTTTCGATACTGGATGTTGGCTAACCATTTTATGATGGAATGTCCTCACTATGAAGCAATTATTGAAGACTATGTGTGGAGGGGACTTCTGGGCAAGAATCCGCACGGCCATGGATTTCCTCGCTTACGTGGTCGAAACTTCCAAAGTACGGACGAGCCTAACCCCAGGAGACAGATAGATAAGGCTCACGCGAAATCAAAGGGGAGTGCATGTACTACTCCCAGAGGATATGGAGATGAAGGCAAAGCCGCTCCACCTTGACTAGGAAGGTTAGAAGAATCGGAAGGAGAAGATCACATGAGGCACGGCAGAAGAGGCGCCCGTATTCATCCAAATTGCCTAACTCGGCTGCCCACTCGACCACCAAAGTGAATACCGCCCTATGGTTCCTTCAAGCAGGGAAATGATGACAAAAGAGCATGCCAATGCCGTGGCCAATACAGCTACAACCCAATGCCCCATACTGCAATACATACAACCCTAATGAGGAACCACCTTAATCTCTCTAAGCCAAACTCCGCTTAGCGAGGTCCCCCGTACACGACAATGAGTGTTCTCGTCAGCCTACAACCACCACCATCCTCATCCCCGTTGAATGCTTATTTTAAATTTGAGCAAGGTAGGTGAATTTGTGGAAGAGCAAAGGGAATCAATGAAATCGTCACGAGAATTGATATCGTGGAGAGCACTGAACAAAAGATCGATGGCTTCAAAGTGATCTCAATCGTAAAATGTATAATCTTCAAGATTCCATCACTAGATTACTAATCACTGGAGGTACAAGAGAAAGGAAAATTCCCTGCCCAAACTCAGCTCAATCCGAGGGGAGTCCATGAGATAGCCTTTAATATACCAGTGAACCTGCCCCCATAATGGATGAAGTAAAGGCCATTACCACTTTGAGAAGTGGTAAAAGTCGAGTACCTGCCTAAACCCGCTGAGGAGACAAGCAAAGCATGGGAAGTGGGAGTGGATAATTATAAAAGAAGATTCCATGAAGAAGAGTATACTTCTCCATTTCTACAAGCATTAAAAAGTAAGAAAAGGCTCCAACCGCATCGAATTCTTGAGGTGCTAAGGCAAGTGAAGTACTAATATCCCATCATGACATGATTAAACAGGTTCCAACTTATGCCAAATTTTTAAAGGACCTATGCACAATGAAGAGAGGATCAATGTTGATAAGAAGGCCTTCTTGACGTGAGCAAGCTGCCATCATTCAAAGCAAGACCCTGAAATACAAGGATCCAAAGATCCCCTACCATTTCGAACACTGAGGAACCTCGTGTGGATAAGGCACTGCTAGATTCAAAGGTCAACCCGCCACCATACCAGCAGGCAAGCACCAGGTTTAGTGGGAATAGCTTCACCACCATCACCTTATTCGGGCCGATAGATCGCTGAAAATTCTAAAGGCATAGTCAAGATGTTTTGGTGAAGGTGGATAAATTTTACTATCCTAAGAGACTTCGTCGCCTCGACACAGAGTCGGCAAGCAGAGGTACTAATCATGTACCTATCATACTGGCGCCGGCCGGGGCCACACTCAAATGCCATCATCACCGGTTTAAAAGGAGTCATGTAGCTCACATTCGTAATATGACATCGGAGCTCAACATCTTCCACCTAAGCAAAAGAACAAATCACTCTGGAAAGAGCAAAGAGCTGGGATGGTGTCTCGCCTGACAGCTCTCGGTAGAAAACATAGTGTTCACAAACTGAAGGAGGAATTGATGAAGAACAATGAAGAGTCTGATGGAGAATCCAGTGCCTTAGTCACTCCTCTAGCACCACTAGAAGGAAGAGTGCTTAAAACAAAGGGCAATTAAGCTCAAATCTATTGGTGTACCACTCACAGCCAGATAATGAGGACTTCTCCTCCTTGATCCACCATGAACCCTAAGGCTACCCGAGTAGGAGTGGTTTCATAGTAAATAGAAGCCACTCTAATTTTTGTTAGAGTTTTATTTGCTTTACTTTAAGTTTAATTTTAGTTTTACATAACATTTTCAATTTTAGATTTGTCATGTAATTTTTCCTCATTTTTAATTGCACATTCTCATAAATTTTGGTATTTTGTTTTTCAAAGTGCAGATCATCCTCCACCTTCATCAACAGCCTCCCGCTCTTTTCCCACCTGCTTTCTCGATTTTCCTATTTTATTTTATTTATGCAAAACTAAGCAGAGTTCAGGTTATGAGCAATTTCACGCACTGTGCGAATTTCGCGCTTGAACGAAAATTCGCGCATGCGCGAATTTTTCTACTTGCGCTAAGTTGCCCTGCTTCCCATTTTGTTTCGCCCATAACTTTCTCATCCGAACTCCACAGGTAATTTTATACCGTTGGAAAGCTTAGAGAGTGAGAACTTAAATATTTCAGAAATAATGCTTGAAATTATGATGAAGGTGAAATTTTCAAAATTCTCCAACTAGTCACTTTTTTCCTCTCTTTTCTTCTCCTAACTTGTTCATTTGAAGTCCAAACGGAGTGAATAAGGTGTCGGTGGAAATCTTGCAAAGTCTTCTATCCAAAAACAAGTACATTTCATCAAGGAGGTAGCACTTCTTTCTCTAACTTTCCAATCCAAGCCCCATTGTGAACAATGTGACATTTGGTCAGGGGAGAGTTAAAGGGGATGAAGTGGCATTTATTTATGTTTTGTTACTATTTCGAGCAAGCCCATTTTATGTTCATGGCTTGCTAGTTTTCCTTTTTGTGAAGTTTATACTATACAAATTTTACTTTTTCAATTCAAATTGTACCTTGCAACACAAAAAGAATTGTGGAATAAGAGGCGGGTCCTAATCTATTTAGGTCAAGTTAATGGCCTGTGGAGGCAAAGAGTTTGGTCGGGGAGAGTACAATTTTTGGCAAATGATTTGCTGAGCCGATCAAACAAACACTTAGATTTTAGTGAAGTTTCTCGGTTGATTCACCGAGATGGAGGCTCTATGATACTCAATTTGTATGACATTCATTCTCTCTCAAGATAGTTAATAGGCAAGGCTTTAATGATTCTTACCAGGTTAGGCATACCATTCACAACCTTTTGAAATATAATTTCAGAACATAATTCTTGATTTTGTTTTCAGACTCTCTCTTTCTTTCTTTTCATTGCTAAGGACTAACAATGTGTAGGTTGAGGGGTGATTAGTGCTCAAAAAGTGCTATTTTGAACCCCCGTTTATTGCGTGTTTTGAGCACTTCTTGTGTACTAATAAGCCAGAATTAACCCAATTTGCACATTAAGGTCCCTAATATTCTAATGACGCATTTTGCGGGCTAATTTCTGTAGTTTTGCAAGCTATTTATGCCTAAATTGTCGAGTCGATCCAAGCACCGAAGAATCTGAGTCAAACTCCGGGGACCCAGATCGTAGACCGTAAGAAAAGAAGAGCGTAAAATACAAAGAAATGGATAACAACAAAATTTCAAGGTCATAAAATTTTCAGAATCTCCGTGTAAATTCTCATAGGGTCATACTTCGCAACTCCGCAATTTGGTTCCTGCGGAGCACCGGCTCATCTCAAGAAGACTATCCACAATCTCGCCCACTATTCACTGGGTCCTCGCTTTCGACGATGTGCCCCGCTTGCTTCACTTTTGTTTCTTCCCATTTTATCCTCGTAATAGCTTTCGGGTTTTGGTTTTTTTTTTGTAATTTCTCGACTCGGTGCACTATATAAAGCCTGCCTGCTCTTTGTAAATCAGTCAATCACTTCATGTAATAAAATTTTCATGGTATTTCAGCGCTCCCGCCTTTCTTATGCTCCATTTTCTCATTTTCTTCCATTTTTCTCGGGCACCAAACACTCTCCAAGGATGACAACTCCTGAGGATGGTTGATAAAACCCCTTCATCTTGAAGAGGAGGGGCTACTGGGCTTTGGAAGGAGGTAAAATTTCTGCCTCTGCTTTTAACGCAAGCAGCTATTAGTATTTATGTTTCTATCTTTCAATCCAGTTTAAATCCTCTCGAGATGCCTCGATTGACCAAGATTTGACAATCTGCGGTTCAATGGATGCTTATTGCTAGATCCATTGAGATTCGCTAGTTTGGCCTCTATGAGTCAGAGGTAGATTAGGACATGTTTTCATCGGGTCCGAGCATTTATACAATAAATGCTTGCTTCAAAAGGAAAAATGTTAGTGGTTCAAATTTTAGCCAAAGGAAGATCCGCTGGGAAATGACTATAGGTCATCCTCCCCTAACGTGAGGAAAAGGACCGGAACCTTTCTTACTTTACCTTAGACCTCAAACCCAAAGAGTCCGAATGCTTCAAGGAGTTCCTTTTCTTATTTTTTCTTCATTTTATTATCAACTCCGCAACCATCCAACCTCAATGCTTTTATAAATCTAAAATCCAAACTGAAAATTCACTCATTTTGAATCATCAGAATCATTTTGTACTAAGAAAACTCCATCCCTATGTTCGACCCTATAATAACACTAAAGTAATGTAATAAATAGTGCTCGCTACTGCTAGCAGAGGAATTTTAGGATATAAATTTTGTTGATTCCGGTACACCTACTGTGGCACGAATCAAGGTGTGAGGGATCGCTTGATACCGACATAGCCGTCTTCCCTCGCACGCCGCCGACACATTTTTTGCTCGTCGGCTTCCACGTACGGCTCCAATTGGTTGTCTCTTAGATTCCTCGTATTCCTGACCGGCTTCAGGCACGAACCCGCAAAGAAGGACTCAAAACAAACACGCACCTGGGCTTGGTGTGCCAACCACCTCTTCGATGCTTAAGTCAGACAAAGAAATAGGGAGAGTCAACACATCCGTTTTTCAGTAGAGTATATCCACCTATCTTTCTGTTACAATTCCTTCCTTATTTATAAAGGAGGAGGAAGGTCAAATTTTTATGGAAAGTGGGTGATTGGTTTCTGAAATTGAAGGGGGGAGATGCTTCATTTCCTTTTGGATAGCCAAGTCATCTGAATCTTTTGCCTCAAGAATCGTTTGATCATCTCAAGGGACAAGCATTTACGTGATTCGGTGGGAGATGATTTCAGTCAAGACTCGCTTGGAAATCACACGCCATCTTATTAGAGATACAGCCTGGGCTAGAGAAGATGTGCCCGGGCAATAAATCCCGCCGGCCTTCGCTGTGATCTGATAGTCCACGAGCCGGGATTCGGGCCGTGGTTAGATCTCGTGCTCGTGAGGTACCTGGGCCCGGGCTTCCATGGCTTTGATTTACTAGCCTTGAATAGGGTGCTAGGCCAAAGCCATGGTACTCCACACTATTAATGATTAGTTTCCTAATACAACTTTGTTTCTTCTTCTTTGGATTAATTCTAGGAATCTTAGTAGATTAAAAAAAAATTGGAGAAATTACAATACAGAAGCAACAAGAATTCATCAAAACATAGAAAATTTTCTCAGATTCTAATAGTAATTTAGGAATTTAAATAACACAACGTAGCATATAATATTTACTACAAGAAATTTATACAATTTTTTTTAGTATCATTAACAACAAACAACAACCTACAAGACTCCAAAATTTCAACAATTGAAACAAAATCAAGAACCCATATATGAAAATAAGGATTAAAAAAATTTACCCCAAATGTCTCGAAAGTGTGATATAAGAAAAATCTGCATTAAATTGAAAAATAAATAATTGGATAATAAAAATCTTGAGCGATAACTCTTCCCTCAAAGTAATTCTGAATATTCTCAAACAAAACACTCTCATAAGGAATTATTATTTATAAAAGAGTTAATTTGCTTGCCCTTCCTTTTTTATTCTTCGTAAACTTTTTTAAAATAGAATCAACATAATTTTCCCAAAATTATATCCTTAAATTATAAATATTAAATTTTGTAATAAAGAAAATTAATTAGTAAAATTTATAAGTTTTAGACGAAAATAATTTGTTCAAAAAAAATTATTAAATTAGTTTTGAAGTCAAATAATAAACCAAAATAATGGGCAGATCAATCAAATGATCAAATGTTGTCAGTTCAGAAAACGGCAATTAGGTAGTTCAAATGCTTTTCTCAGTCCACTCACATTGAGTCATTTGCGCTGCGTGGAGTCCGCTTACACATCCTGTCCCACCAAAAACGCATCAACTCCATTGTCAACTCAAGTTCAAAACTTCAAACTATATTCCTATGTTTTTTTGTAGCCAACTATACTCATTTTTCACCTTTTTTTTAACATGGACGTGGAGATACTTAGATTATACCTATGGAGTATTAATTAACAAATAAATGAATACTTTGGTGATCCGAAGGGACCAGGAACTCAAACTAGTAATTATTAAAAAAATAAACTCAAGATTTGATCGAATGTTTATTTGGGTTCTTCGGATTGGTCAGCCTTAATAGCCTTGTTTGATTAATGAAAGAAATTTTTAATGAGTTCATAAATATATTTAGCTTAAATTTCAAATTTGGTTCCATTAGTTTATATTTGATACCATTCTTCATACTAGTTTATTAACCTATATAAATTTTATTACATTTTGAGTACTAAAGATAATAAGTCAGTATAATTTTCTCTCAACTAGATCAAGAAGTATTTGATGGGTTTATTAACTTATCGAATGCTATAGAACGACCAAGATGATGAGGTAATAGGAAAGCCACATTATGCATTATTTAACATTTCTTTCTAATTTTGTAAAGGTGACGATAAATATCCACAATAATATTTCTAAAATCTTAGAGAAATTTGATAACTAAATTTCTTTGAATTTATAATATTAATACTTTTCAACTATATAATTACAGCTGTATTAAGTTTTCTAATGCTCATTTGTGAGTTGAATTTATTTGATAATAGATCAAATAAAATTTGATTTCTATTGGGTATTTGTTTAAAAAATTAGACTATTTTGTAATCATTCTCCATATTTAAGTTTGTTTTTAATTTAGAATAAAAATAAAAATAAATTAGAATATGCTTAGGCTCTCAGAGTCTCGTGAAGGAAGAAGGAAATAGTCTCGCAGTTTTCGAAAGCCTCGCTCATGAATCGCAATCCAAATGCAAGAAAAGTCAAGGCTAAGAATCGAGTTTTGTGACTAAATACTTCATAGAAATCATTCTCAGATATGCCGAAACTAAAACATCATTGAAGTTGCAATCTAACGCTTGAATTCTCATTTGATTTGATTAGTCAACTTATCCTTGTATTGGTTTCATTAACATTTTTAGTAATATTGGCCCCTAAAAGAAAGCCTCATTTTTCTTTTGAAAAGGGATTAGTCATTATGCATTTGCTAAAAACAAAAGTTAAGACAAATACGTTGTTGTCTAGAAATGGTGCCATGGAGCTCTGTCATTTGATTTGTTTTTTTTTTTTTTTGTTTTTTTTTATAAGCAAAGAGAGCTCAATGAAACAAGGCTGGAAAAGCAACCCCAAAAAGAGTATACAAGATGTATACAACAGGTGCCCCAAGACCTATACAAAAGAAACAAAGACACCAGCCCCATAAACTAAGATGTAGGCAAAGACACCAAATTTCTTATTATCAACAATCATAACTGCATAACCACACTAGCGAGGAACACTAATCGACATGACCTCCATGCCAAAACTAAATCATATAAATATATAAAAAAATTTGTATAAAAATATTAATATATAAAAATATCAACATATATCAATGAGTCCCACAAGATGGCGTCTTTATATTTCTCTTAGGACAGTGCCTAGAATACACATCTAGTTAATCTATATCCATCCTTCAAACCCGAGTCGATGGAGCCAAGGAGCCGAGGGTTTCATGAGCCGAGGGAGCCGATGGATGAAGTACTGACATATGTGTGGAGCATGAGGTCGCCTGCTTAGCCGGAAGTGCACCCAACCCGATACAAGGTCACGGATGGTGTCACCGATGGGAGGCAATGTAGGGGATGATAAAGGGTGGGATGAGAAGGTGATATCTAAAGCTATGGAGGCTGGCTCTGGTGACACCGAATATGGTAAAGATGTGTAAGTGTCTAGGGGTATGGAAGGTGATGTGTAAGTTTGAGGGGTATAAAATCTCATGATGGGTAAGTACTTCGGGGTATCGGCGAGGCAATTTCTAACAGTGTACTAATTTAATCGCCTCACCATCTCGACCACGACTTTGGCCACCATCTCGACCACGACCTCGTCGATCAACTCTCCCTCTCCCTCTACCTCAAATGGGTTGCATACGCACTGGAGTGGATGACACCGGAGGTCTAATGGATGGTCCATGTGATGTAGATGCCTCCTTATCGTAACCGGCGATGCGATGCTCTTCTCCGATCTGGTGTAACACCGATCTAGCAATATGGTGTAACACTCCATCACTGACGACAATGTTCAAACCCTTCAATAGATGGCTTCAATGACTAGAACACGGGTTGGAATATCTCAGTGTTTGACATATTAATGTCACATGTTTTCCAAATTACAACACATCCAAGATTTGCTTGCTCTATGGCTAAGAACAAACGTGGCAGCTGTGTATATGACTGAGAAAAGTCACCAAATAATTGTCTAGGTTCTTTATGCTTTCCATCTAACATCTTTTTGTATGATATTTCATATCCCCATTTCTCCATCACACTTGCTTGAATAGCAGCCATAGTCAATGTGAATTGTGCCTTAATTATTACCTTTATATGAGCAGCAACCACATTTGAGTCCAATTGATGATGGTCCCGGTTCAAGCAATGATTGACACAAGTATACGGCCCTTTATATTTGTTGATAACAAATAAGCAAGTATCTTTTACAACCATGGCATGAAGCTTCCATAGACACTGACATTCTTCGACCTTCTTATATCTTAAAACGAGCAATTTTTTTAAGGATGCAACAACAACAAACTCTTGGTGTGCTTTAATTGAGTAAATATTTACAGCCTCTTGCAAATCAGATTTAGAATTAAAAACTTGGCCAACTACAAATTCTCCACTGAATCTACTATGTTGCACCCATGGAGTCCACGCACTTGAAATAGCATTACCTAAGTTTTCAACATGTTCAAATTGAGGTGTTGGTGGTAAGTGATAATGAACAGGGGATAACTCATCTAATGTCTCAACATCTGAGTTATTTGATACATCACACGATGGTGCATGCGCAGAGACATATATCCCTTGCTCATTCTCCAAAACTTGGTTAAAAGTACGGACTGATGATACATGTCTATAAGCTTGAACATCCAAGTCTCCATTAGATTCATCATCAACATCTTCATCAGATTCATTATTAGCTTCTTCATAAGCTTAGCCATCATCTCCATATATACTCCAATATCCTGATTGGACCGCTTCTAGCCCACAACCATAGTTAAATTTACAAACATTATAATTGTCGCAGAAACCAATAAATCTATATGGCCACCCATAGATTGGATTCACTATGGTTCGAATTCGAACAACTTCAATATACAATCCAATTTCCTCAATGCTAGTCAGGTTAACCATGTTCAACATTCGTACACACTACTGGCTATCCCATATTGGAAAAGGTTGTCCTATTTCCACTTTTTTTAGGGGATACTACACTGAGGACTAATTTGAACCTTTGTTTGTCAATGGTTGTCGTTGAGTATCATATCAGTCAATTGTTCAAACATGCATTCAACTCGGCATATCCAAAGGCACAATAACAATCTCTCAAGCTCCCCATATTTGACATCTGCTTTACCTCACATTTTCACCTGTAATAACATATCACAGGAATAGTTGAAATAGACATAATTGACCTGTAAAAATAAAAATATGACATTTCAAATTGTCTTCAATTTCAAATTTAGGTTTAAGGTTTAGGGTTTTAGGGTTAGAGGTTTAGGGTTTAGGGTTTAGTGTTTTAAGGTTTTAGAGTTTTGTGGTTTTAGGTTTTAGGTTAGGTTTAGGTTTTGTGGTTAGGGTTTAGGCTTTAGGGTCGAGGTCTGGGGTTTGTGTGGCTTAGTGGTTTAGGTTTATTGTTTTGTGTGGTTATAGGTTTAGTGTTTTAGGGTATATGGTTTTAGGGTTTTATGGTTTTGGGTTTAGGGTTTAAGGTTTTAGGGTTAGGGTTTCCCAATCATTTCTCAGGGACCAGAAAGAGTATAATCCATCATTATGACTCCTCTAAGACAATTAAAATCATCAACACATATCATCTCACTAACACTGAAAGGATAAATAAATAAATAAAATACCTACTCCTACTCGCAATGCAAAACATGTTTCCTCAATATTTCTAAGCTCTAAACACACTCAAATTGCCTCAAAACACTCACCACCTACAAAACCAACTTCCCTAACCATTTCAGAGCAACCCAACCGCCCATAGCCGATAATTCCTAATCCATCAAAGCCACAAAGGTGATGAAATTATATTCCAATCATGGGAATTGAAATATATTACCCATACAGTAAAACAAAGGAAAAATTTAAAATTAAAATAAACATAAAATACAAGGCTATTAAAGTCGACTAACTAAGAACTTAAGAAATAGCTTATTCTGATCAAATCTTGAGTTTATTTTTTAATAATTACTACCTGAAGTTCCCTGTCCCTCCGATCACCAAAGTATTCATTTATTTGTTAATTAATACTCCATAGGTAATCTAAGTAGCTCCATGCCCATGTTAAAAAAAAAGTGAAAGATATAGTTGGCTACAAAAAAAGGAATATAGTTTGAAGTTTTGAACTTGAGTCGATAATGGAGTTGGAGTGGGTTTTCAAAGGGATGTGATGTGTTTGGAGAATTATTTAGTCTTCGGTCTGGTTATATCCCAATTATATCAAAAAATAATTATTTTATATTATAGTTTAATATAATTAAAATCAAAGAGGAATGGTTTAAGTAAATGAGGTGTGGAAATGAGAAATGATTTAAGTAGTAAAAGTCTACGTTTTTTTAAGTGAATTTGATCAGGCCGCCTCAGGGTCAGACTGGACTACCACGCTTGTCAATTGTCATTCATACTTTGAACTTTGGGAAGGAAATTGAAGAAGAGGATATGAGGTTAGAATGGGAAACCCAGTCAACATCAACTTTACTGACCGGGAGGGTTTGCATTATTCATCGCTTTTTACTGCTTTAATTCACGCAACGCAAATGACCTATCGAGGAAAAGTTTTTAATTATCGTTGTCTATGATAACTGTATTTAAATTGTCTAATTACAATTTTCACAAACAACGGTATTTGATTATTTTAATTATCATTGCTTTCTGGCCGTTGATATACACTATTTTAATTATTATTTTAACTTTCAAACTAATTTAATAATTTTTTTTTAAATAAATTATTTTCGTCTAAAACTCAAAATTTATTGTAAAAATTGTAGAAGGTGAAGACAAAATTGAAAAGGCTGTTCTAGGGTGGCTAGATCCGATCTCGGTCTCTGTGATATCCGCGGTTACACTAACTAAACCAAACACGTGGCCACATAATAGTAATACCCCAAAATGACTATAACACCCTTGGTCATGCCTAAGGGTTTGGTTATAAATTTGAGTTGAGGGTTTTAACTTTTAATCATGAGAAATGTGAGCCAAGTTTTTTGTTTCCAAAAACAAGAAAAGAGGAAAAGCACATTTGTTGTTCGGCCAAGAGAGAATGTTGCTGTTATATCCATGGCACCGCTAGACTCCACTAGTATTAATAAATAGCAAGCATTACCACGTAGTCGTGGAAATGGAGAGCGGAGGCGAGAAGGAAGGAGACTACCCGGGGGCCTTTGAGGAGCCGAAGGAAGTGGGAATCTAATGGTATGGATCGAGACTCTCAAACTTTGAGAGTTGTCGGGCCTTTCGCTTTGCATTATGTACGCCTCATGAGTCAATCACCACCGTCTTCAGAGGGGCCATATCTAAACCTCAGCTCGCCATCTCCGTGTCCCTCTTTATCATCGCACCTTCACTTTGGTTTCCCCTGCAATTCCTTCCTTTTCCCTCTCTCTCTCTCTCTCTCTCTCTCTTCACTTTTGATCGCTTCTTCAAATGCACTTGATTTAGAAAAATGTTTTTCTTTGTATACCATCTAAGAACGTGGAGAAACATGCCTAAGCTTTTGGGTGGGTTTGATTCTTAATTCTCGTTTTACTATTATCTTTTTTATATTATATTGTTTGTGTTGCTTAATAGTGAAAATTCTCTGGTATTCGTGACGCTTGATGCAAATGGGTTTATAGACAGATTGAGTATTTCTTTCTCCTTTGAAAGAGAAACGAGGTTAGGCTCGATGGTTAAATTTCAAAGTTTTCATTGTTTCTTTTTCCTCGCTTTCTTGACAAGCAACAGAGGAAGTTTTTTAATATGGTCGCTACTACTTACTTAACTAAGTAATACATATCTTAAAATTGTGACGGGTTAGACTACAATAGCTACGTGATCAGATCAAAAAGTGTTTGTTACAATAGAAGTAGTATCGTGAGCCGATCCCCAAATGTGGAAGTTAAAAGGAAAGATTCTAGAAACTCCTATTTTATATCATGTTTGCATTATCGAAAATTGAGCTTTCATGATGAACAATTCTTAAGTTAGGAACAGTGTTAATTAAGAAGATAAATGGGAACTCGGGAATGGAAAAATCTTGCATTGTTTTCAGACACACGGGCTGCTTTGGTTGATTTCGCTTTCTAATGAAACAAATAGATTCTGATTTTAGTTATAATTAAATTCCAGAGTTTGGTATAATTTAGACCTTGTGCGGACAAGCATATGGTGCCGGACAACTCCGCTGGCTGAGGTATATACTTAGTAAAGGTCATGGATAATTCTATCCATGACTCTCAGGTCATCATCTTGCCTTATACATCTTTTGCTACCTCAATCCTAAAGGTGTAGGTAAGACTGATAGCCGATCTTGCCGACAATCCACTATACAAACCATTCCTCAATCACTCACGCCATCATCTTCCCCACCCGTGTCTTCAGCCCAGCAAGGTGTGAATGTGCAAGCAACTATCGGGCCGCTGTGGCTCTAATCCTCCACGCAGAATGCTTGGGCCATTCATTTATGCCATCTGGCCAAAAAAAAGAGGCATGGACTGATTGACATGGTTGGCTTTCGTGAGATTTAGGCTTTTGTTATGTTGCTTTCATTCGTTTCAAGCAGTTGATATTGCCAGATTTGCAAGCTATGATCATAATCTTCACTCGGGCACCTTCAAAATGCAACACATGCTTGGCTCCTTCTATTTGGTGAGATTACTATTATTAATTCCTCCACGGCTCCATTCCTTTCTTGAAACAATGAATGATGAGAATATTCGGGGTTTGTTCGTGCTTGTAATCATATTTTCAGATTTTGATCTATTAATTATTTATCCTTCTTTTTCTGATATGTTTTAGCAGACATATGATGGATAGGAGGCCAGTGTTGTTTGTTGGGATGAATGCCGCCTGAGGTAAAAAAAAATCATTGCCTGCTCAATAATTTTTTGTGCTTTTATAAAGGATGTTGTTTGTTCATATATCTATCCGTGACATTTTCGATCTTCTTCTATTGCTTATACTTTTCAAAGATTCGATTATCAATGAGCTGATATGAACATTCAAGAGCGCCTAAATACTCGCCTTATATCGCGCCCCTCGAGTCCGTCCTTATCGATTTCAGGCAGGTGGTGGTCTTGTTAGCTAGAAACTATATCGCTTCATTTTCACCGACAAGGAATGCAAGAGGCCGTTTCTAATCTGAAGATACCTTCTCGTGCCACTCATGCTTCCGAACAAAGGTTCAAAGAAGTCTTAATGCATGAGCTTTTTTCCTTCTCCATATTACTTCTTCTATCCAAAGCCTATGGGTGTAATATCTTCTTCGCATCCTCGCTCCTTGTCATGTGTTGTAAGATATTATAAAATGAGTTTACTTAGGTTGGAAAGGAGCCATACTTAACTTATATAATGCCAAAAAACTTTCTTCCCTACCCACCTGGATATGGGGTAAGGATGTGTTGCCGTTGAAAGCCGATGGCAAGCCTTGGTGGCCTACATCAACTCGTCATATTACATTTTTGAGTCTTCTCGGGTCGCCTTCCGTTTCAAAGCAAAATCGGGAGTAAAGGGGCTGGGAGGCATGATACGTGGTGAATGGCTTCTGCAGACTTTGATTATGTTGGTCATAGCTCTACAACTAATCGAACAAGGAGGTAATTATCGCCAAATTGGCCTTAATTTTGTCACTCATCTCATTTCTTTGTTCTAATCAAGTTTTAGATTATGAGTCAATAAGTTCAAATCAAGTTAAAAAATTTCAGTGAAGCAAGCAAATGTAAAGGCTTTTGCAAATTTGTGGAGGACAACACAACACATTGAAACCCAGAATCCAAGTATGACATGTTATACTTCTCTACTGAACTGAACATGCTTGCTTCTCTTTGAAACGAAATATGGAAGCGCAGAGAGAGAGAGAGAGAGAGAGAGAGAGAGAGAGAGAGAGAGAGAGAGAGAGAGAGAGAGAGAGAGAGAGAGAGAGAGAGAGAGAGAAAAGGAAGGCGAATAGGAAACCAAAAGTGAGGGTGCCAATGATAGAGAGGGAGACGGAGACAGCAGAGAGCTCAATTATGAGGACAAGAACCGTTTTCAGAGAACTTTCAAAGATAATATTCTTCAGGTCCTTTTCTCCCGCTCACTCGCCTCCATTTTCCATAGCTCACGACCGATCCGACCGTTGGTTAAGGATATGTCGCTGCCATTAGTTATCGCTTCTTTCATTCTAATTAAAGTACTACTGTTTTCGTTCTTCTAAGAATTTCTTTTTCATGACTCCAAGATCCAAAAGTCAAATACAAATGTGAATTATCATCTCATAAGATACCCAAAACAAAGAAAGATTCTACTCATAAATTGTGAGTAATCAAAAGATAAGCTTTCCTAAGGCCATAACAATATTGATAAATGATATTGCTCTTACCATTGAAATGGGGCATCCTTCTCGACAAGAAAACAACTCTCTACATAGAATACAACCTATTTACAAAATTTAAAAAAAACACTTTTTTAAAAATTCTAAAACATCACTTGTAGTATTAGAAAATCACTGTAGTTTTTTTCCGTAGAAGCATTTTATAGGTGGTTATCCTAAAAACACTTCCATAGAAAACATTTCCATAGTAAAATCATTTACAAATGGACTATTCCTTGGGGCCAACAAACATCACAAGTTCTATTTTGGAAGATAGTTAGCTCACACTAATATTAAATGAGGGATTACTGGCATAGGGATGGCTGGAAGTACCAAGACTTGACTCCTCATAGCTTGTCAAAGGATGATTCAGAATATTGGTGGCTAAGACCCCAACTACATTTTCAATCTCTTAACCAATCTCTAATGACCCATTGTGTGCCTATCACTCGATTCCTTCAACACATCTCGCTACATCCACAAACTTGTTTGGAATCCTCCTAGGATCAGGGGTCAAGAAGCTTCGGGTTGTACAGATCTTTGGTCTTATCCATCGCTACCTTCACTTCTTTTACAATGTATTTCTCAGTTTCATATATAGGCTTTCTATCAAGAGATTATCTCCAACATCGCACTCCAAAATCAGAACATCATTTTTCAGAACCATTGACATGTAATATTCAGGATCCAAATACCCTCGCAATAATTAAGGAAGTTCAGCTTGATACGCTGAATTTTGATGAAATCAAACTTCTAAAATCTCGAGGTACATGCCGTTGTTACCATCGTCCTTGACTGGTGCGGTAACATGATCTTCTCACCGTCGCATCCAAAGGCTTGCAGACCAAAATCAACAACACTTCAGATTTAAGCCGCTCATCCAAATTGCACGTTGTTTGATTTGATATCCCAATGGATGATGGGAGGATCCGCAAGCCCATGCGCATAAGCGAGTCCGCCAGCCGAACCAAGTGCCACTCAGTCTTCTCCTCTAGTCCAACTCATTCCCGGTCTCCCGCATATGGAATAATGAAAGTGACTCATCAATCGTTTCTCATAATAAATATTAATATTAATAAAATGTTGTCAAAGATCGTGTGTCGACAACCATGTAGACAAGAGAGAAGCCCATAGATTAGATTATTGAGGCTATATGCCCATTTCATCCCAAGATCTTAAAGTTGACAACCAAACGCATCTAAGATTACATTGTTTAAGATTGTTCAAAATGAAACAAAACATTACAAATAGCTTCACTTCAATCAAAGAAGAGAAAAAGTTCACCTGATTCCTACTAACCAAAGGTCACGCCCTAAAACTCCAGATAGGGGCATAACTGTCATTTCACATCTCAAGCCCAAAGGCTTGAAGTGCGAAACAACACAAACCTTCATTTCTTGTAACTGACTTGGGTCCACGATTAAACACTTGTTCGTAGTAATACGTGCATTTCTAAATTTATAAATTCTCCAAATTAAAATTTCATCGACAAAAATTATTTATAAATCTCCAAATATCAAATATAATCTCAAATAGAGCTATTCACTTCTCAAATTCCAACTCAACTACTAAATGAATGTTATTATCCAAGTAACTTTCTCAATTATCCATATAAACATGAACTTATTAATTCAAGAAAGTCTAACATAAAACTTTTAATCAAATCCTAATGATGACAAATCCCCAACGTAGCCATCACTCATCGCAAAAACTAAAAGTACTTGAAAATATATCAACGAATGAGAGTGAGCTTAAAGCCCAATAAAAAATACTAATAGTTTCAAGGATCAAAATGTAACACCCAGGAATTTGTATAGGTATAAGTTAGGGAAAATAATAATAACAGGAATTTGTATAGGTATAAGTTACAGAAAATAATAATGATAATTGAATTAGACGTTATGGAAATAATGATAATTCAATTAGACGTTATGAAAATAATAATGGTAATTCAAATAGTAATTAATTAATTACTTTAATGAAAAGACGTTATGAAAATAATAATGGTAATTCAATTAGTAATTAATTAATTAATTTAATGAAAGAGAGGTAAAAGGTAATTTTCCATCAGATACCCTAAGATAAATCGAATAAGAGAAGGAAATCTTTTATATTCTTCTCGAGTTTCTCTCCGGTCGGAAGAATTCCGAGGACGCACGCTACATGTGATCTGTGGTTTGGAAGCCAAATTTCAGAGAAATATTTCATCGAGGTGAAATTCTTCCTGATTAGCTCTTCAAAGCTTTTGAGTACTCCTTCGAGGTAAGGGATTCTAATACACCTTTCGAAAATTATTATTTTTATATGTATGTACGTATACCCTAATAAATAAAATTATTATTTTATATATATGTACGTGTAAGGGATATTAATGCAAATTTTTAAAAAGAAAATTGTTTGTTTTTACTTCATTTTGAGGATGAAAATTGTTTTAACTGAATTATATATAATCTTGGTTTATGAAAAGTTTTACTTTTTTATTTATTTGATTATCCATGGATCAAAAAAAGTAGTTATGTGTGATTGTACTGAGATTTGTTTTGCTTACGAAAGAAAATGTGGAGATATGATGTTTCAGAATTGAACTTTTGAACGAAATATTTGACTCGTTAGTCTCGCCACAACTAGGAATAATAGCTGACACTATTTGGCTCTTGTCAAGGGATATATTAGTCGACACTATTCCAAATTTCTCACAACTGATATAATAGTTGACCTTTACATTTTCTTGGTGGGGAATGTAATTGATTTGAACTCAGCCTCTAAGGGTTTGGTTAGAGGTTACTAGTACTAGTAGTGTTTGGTTCCGTCCACCTTAAAAGGAATAATTTGCGGCTAGCCACCCATTTGAAAGTCCTACATAACTGGGCACCATTTGATATTTGATAATCAGAGAAAAATATATTTGAAATGTATTTGATTTTGGATTTGATATGAAAGTGTCTGAATCGAATTTTATATAAAATTGCTCGATCACATTTGATATGAAACCGACATTTGAAATGGATGTGAGAATGTTTTGAAGCATATTTTGTTAATGTTCCAACTTATTTTTGAATCAAAAGTTTTCTGGCGAAAACATCTCCTATCAGTTTTATGATTGAAAACTTTTCGTCCATGAAATCAGATAGTATTTCTTATTGAGTTTTTTTAGCTCACTCCTATTCGTTGACATCTTTCTTCGTGTACTTTGGGCCTGCGAGGAGTGATGGCTAGGCAGAGGAATGGTCGTCATTAGAATTTGACTTAGATTTTATATTGATTTTGCTTAACTGCAGTCAGGTTTATTTGGATCTTTTGGTATTGAGAAGTTACTGATATTGATCCTTCAAATTTATGTGTTAGATCAAAGTTGAGTTTTGAGATTCTGAAACTTTTTCTAGTACTTGAATTGTTTGCTTACAAATATTTGGACAATGGATTTTGATAGTGATTTTAGTTTTGGAATTTAATATTGAGGATTTTAGATTTGTTCCTTACTTTGAACAGTACTCTGCAATTGGTAACTTCCTTGACATGCATAAGTGAGATTTGGATATTTAGAAGTAATTTTTGTCCGCATGCAATTTTGAATTTGGAGAATTTAAGAATCTAGAAAGTTGCGCATTTACTTTGAACATGTGTTTGCACTGGACAAAAATCCACATAAGGAAGGTGGAGGACGTTTCACACTTTCAAAACCTTCAAGTCAAGGCTTCTGAGGGTGTGGAATCACGTCATGCCCCTAAGGTGCTCTCGGGCGGACAAGAGTGGTATCGTAGCTATAGGTTATGATCTTGATAGGAACTCGCTTAGTTTAATTGGGAATAGATGAGTGATGCATTAGCTTAAGTTTCAACTTCATCTAGTCTTATTCCTTTAATTTCCTACAATTTAATCACATTCGGATTTTTAATGACTAAATTATTATAATTTTGCTTTATAGGAACACCATGCCGCCAGTGGAGACTTGCATCTTCCCAAAATAGTCAAAGCACGATGATATACTCCTCCACTGAGAGGCTTGCTCCCTATGAGTACCGGGCGCTTTATAGATATTTAGGACTCTGGCCGATCGTCGAGAGGCAGTGCTAGAGCACGAAGCAATGGTCAAGGACAATCTTCATCTAGCAAGGTAGCTCCTTTGACGACTCTTTAAGAAGTTGGAGTCCTTTATTTTTCCGATACCTCAAATCCAACAGAGAGGCGTGAGGCTTGGATTATGATGATAGAAAAATTCTTTATTGTCATTGATTGTCTCCGAGGAGCAAAAATAACTCTTATAACATTTATGTTGCACAAAGAGGATCATCATGCTCATGACTAAGAGGCTTTTAGAGATTAGGGCCTATTAATTGGGAGATGCTTTATGAGGCATTTTATAAGAAGTACTTTCCTGATAGTGTTTGAAGACAAAAGGTGGGAGAGTTTGTCCGTTTAGAACAAAGAGATTTGACAGTGGCCTAATATGAGGCTAAGTTTACCGAACTATCACGTCATTTCCCACAAATTTTGATCACACAGAGGAGGAAAAAGCATTAAAGTTTCAGGATGGACTAAAAGCCTTATTCAAGAATAAGATATCAATTCGGTCAGTGTTTATTTGTGAGGGGCGGTAGACAGAGCCCTTATCAGCAGAGAAGGATAATGAAGAGCTTCAATTTATAGGGAACAACAAGGAAGTGAGGAATGAGTGATGGTGCTCATGGTAACCAAGCATTTAAAAGTCTACTCCAAGTGGAATCAGAGCGATTTATTATCTTAATTCGAACTTGTTTAAGTTTGTGTAATGTGATAATGAGTAACATGTTAGTTGATAGTTCATATCCGCTTGTGTATTCTTAGCATTCTTTACAAAGGTATGTTAGATAAATGATTTCTGATGACTAGTTAAAGTTCACTACATTCTTTCCTTTGTATGGTTTGTTGATTTATGAATATACTTTTATCAATATGAATTATGATTTGAATTTGTTACTTTATGGAATATGTCATTATGGACAATATGGTGGTTTCCAGTTATTTATGACAATTGGTAAGAAGGATATTGAATTGACTTAATACTTCCTAAACATTAAGGTTTTTGTTTGATTTCGAGGATGAATTGCTGAGCTTACTACCTTTATTTGTTACTGTTTTGGGAAAATATTGTCTTTCCATTCTAGTTATCTGAAGCCTAGTTGAAGGGAATCATGTGGATAAATTATTACGATAAACTAAGCCTCGTAAAGGTAGTTATTTGTTTAGAAATGTTGTTAAGTGTTTTAAGTCAATGTGATGATGATAAAACAAATTTGAAAGGATCTAGTATTGTTATTAAAGTTTGAAGTTTCTCGGGATTTATTGATATTACAAATAAATTGCTTAAGAGATCTCTAAGATTATCCTATATTTTCAGTTGACATAGAAAGAAGTTAAGTTTGGATTGGTCTTATAACTATGATGATAGCTTCAAAGAGTTGAAGAGCAAATTGGTAGCAACTCTAATTTTGATTATTTCGTTGGGTTCGCAAAGATTTGTTTTCCATAATGATGCCTTTCATTAGGATTTATGTTGTGTCCTTATACAACATGGAAAAATTGATATATACTTATAGACATTTGAAATTTTAAGATAGAGAAAACTACCTTGTTATGATTTGAAGTTAGGTAAAATGATTTTTGCACTTAAGATATGAAGACATTTTTATTATTATGATCTACTCATAGTTTATGAGAGTTTGAAGTCTTTGTCTTCTTAAAATGAATTTTAAGCAAGAAATAGAAGATATTGATACAATTACTTAAGGATTATGATGACATTATTCAGTACTAATAAAACAATGGGAATCTTGTGATTCATGCCTTAAATAGAAAAAAAAAAATTGATTCCTTGGAAATTATTTAAGGTTGTCGCAAACGATTATTATATGATTTGAGATGTTTACAAGTCCATATCATACCTTTGGATTTTAGAGTTCTTAAGTTGAGCATTATAGTGCAACTAAATTTGTTCGAGAATTAAGATCTTATATGAATATTTGAAACTAGTTGAACTTTTAACAATTAATAAGATAATAAGATCTTGAAATTTGGGATTAGACTTAATGTCTTAAATAATGGAGACATAAAGAGACAACTTTTGAAGGAGGTTTATTACATTAAGTTTATGATCTACCCTAAAAGGATGCAAAAAGTTTAAATATTTAAGACATAATTTTGATGGTTATATATGAAGTAAGGTATTACATTATTTGTGACTTTGGGTTTAGTGTGATCGTATATGGAGGTTTACATCAAAGACCTAATAGCAATTTTGCAACTACTTTATATTTCTAAATGAGGAAAAACTTATTACCATGGATTTTGTGATAGGTTACTACAAGAACCTTAGTTGATGACAATGTTTCATCATGATGACTTGTTTATGGATAAAGTCTAATAATTCTATTAGACTATTCGATATTAAGGAGATTTGATAATGTATGAAATATTAGATCTATATGTAATAAGAATTCTTATTTTACTTTTAGATTTTGATAGTACTAAGTTAGTTTTGATAGTAGCTTTCATACTTAGACTAATGACTAATTGAGGAAAGTAATCGCAAGTTGGAAATATTTGATGAGATATATTGTTTTAGACTTGGAAAGTAATCAGAATGAGTTCTTACCTTTGGTTAAATTTTATTGTAGAATAGTTTTAAGCTAGCAATGAGATTATATATTCAGAAAGGTTTATGGTAGAAGTTTATGATCCCCTATGTGTTATGATCATATCGAGAAAAAATAAATAAATAATTAACACATGAACTTCAGAATTGACTAACGAAAGGATAGTCCCGATTGGAAGAGAATTTGAAGAAAATCAAGGTACACACAAGTGTTATGCTATAACGCAAGCAATATTCAGATTTGAATTTGGTGATTATGTTATCTTAAAATTCTGTTTATTGAGTTAAATCGAGATATTCGAAGTTTGAAAATCATGAGAAAGGAAACTCAATCCTCGATTTGTGGGCATGTTTGAAATATTAGAGAGAGTAGGTGCCTTAGCATATAAAGTAGCCTTGCCCCCATACCTATCTAAGATTTATAATGTATTTTATGTTTCGACCTTGAGGAAATATGTTTTCAATGCTTCATGTTGTGAGCTGAGCCTATTTAGATTTGAGGACTCGACCTAAGAAGAGGTTCCGCTCAAATTCAGGATGTGATGAATAAGGTTCTACGACGTGTTGTTGTCAAGTTGGTAAAAGTCCAATGGAGCAATCATAGTATCCAAGAGGCCACTTGGGAGTTAGAAGAAGAGATGAGAGAAAAGCATCCTCAATTATTTCAAGAATTGCAAGTCAAGCTTAGAGGACTAAACTTTTTATAAAGGAGGAGAATGTAATACCCAGAATTTGTATAGGTATGTTAGGAAAATAATAATAACAGAATTCAGGAGTAGGTATAAGTTACAAAAATAATAATGATAATTGAATTAGACGTTATGGAAATAATGATAATTCAATTAGACGTTATGAAAATAATAATGGTAATTCAAATAGTAATTAATTAATTATGTGAGACCCCGAAAAAAATCCAGATTCCCTAAAGGAGGGTAAAATGGTAATTTCGATCAAAATCCGGAATTTTTCTAGATCTCGGATGACAAGACGGACTCCACCAATGGAATCGCCTCGCGAGTCTTAGCTACCACGCTTCTAATTCTCGCTGGATTCGAGATGGTCTAATTTCACGCTGAGATGCTGGTGTTTGGATGACACATGGCAAGGTAAGGGGATGCCAAGTGGCAGGATTAGAGGGCTGCCACGTGGAGGAGACCAAATGCCAACCATTTGCATGTCCTCATATGACACATGGCACCAAGAGGAGATCCATGGCTCACATTGAGCCACATGTAGCCGGGTCGAGAAAGTCAACTAATGAGGCAAACTTGTAATTTTAAGGGGAGAAGACATCATCTTCTCCACTTTCATTTTTCTTCTTAATGGTTGTTTGACGTGGCGTGGCTGGAGATGGGGGTTTTTTGCAGAGAGAAAGATAGCTTCTCTCTAAGATCTACGATCGCATCTATCTATTTAATTGCTTTCGGGGTTGCAAGAGGCACTGTCTACACCGCCGAGGGCTACGCGCTGGTACCAAAGTCAGGGAGTTTCGACAAACTCCGAAAAGGTAGGGTTTTTCTCCTACTTGCGATTTCTTTTGCTTAAGGGCTTTGTAATGGATGGGATTTGTTGAGGCCTAGATGGTCGCGGGTTCTGCCCAAAGCTGGGACCGAGTTAAGAAATCCCTGTAATGGTTCGACGGCCCACTGACCGTTTGCGTGATTCAGGCAATGTGTTATCACGGCGAGTGAATAACATGTTGATTGTGAAATCGTATCGCTCTAAGACGAACCGTCGAAATGTGCCTTAGCCCATGTGAGCTAAGTTTATGTTATTATTATAAACTGAATAACATGATGTATGAAATTTAAATTTGTTAATATATGCATGAGTGATATATTAAAGATGTATCGAATGTCATTGCGGCCATTGCATCAGACTTAGGTGGGGAGTAACCCACGTAGGGAAATTCCACACTGGCTTTGCCTGTCTCCGCCGTGGGACCCCTTTCGTGCATTGAAGACGATCGGGATGACGCACCGGTTCTTGTAGGCGAAGAAAATGGGCCGAGTCAGCCTTGATTCGATTTTTGTTCTTGTAAAATTTTCGGGGCAAAGGATCTGGGCTTTGTATAAAATTGTAATTGAATACAATTGTAAATGAATTATATTTTGTATAAAATTTATACTTGATCAGAGTGGATGCTGCCCCATCGGGCCGCTTACATGTATCGCGTCTCACGACGTGAGACACGTAGATTTCGTTGATTCGTGAATAATCTGGACACCCCGCTCGGGGCGCCACAAATTACTTTAATGAAAGACGCAGAAAATAATAATGGTAATTCAATTAGTAATTAATTAATTAATTTAATGAAAGAGGTAATTTTCCTAATAGATACCCTAGCATAAATTGGAATAAGAGAAGGAAATCTTTTACATTATTCCTTGAGTTTCTCCTCCGGCCGGAAGAATTCCGTAGACGACGGCTTCGATCTAGTGTAGGTTTGGAAGAACAAATTTCAGAGAAATATTTCATCGAGGTGAAATTTCTTCGATTAGCTCTTCAAAGCTTTTGAGTACTTCGGGAGGTAAGGGATTCTAATACAAATAAAATTATTATTTAGAATCCAAATTTTTCGAAAAATTATTATTTTATATATATGTACGTAAGGGATATTAATGCAGATTTTTAAAAGAAAATTGTTTGTTTTTACTATTTGAGGATGAGAATTGCTTTAATTGAATTATATATAATCTTGGTTTATGAAAAGTTTTACTTTTTATTTATTTGATTATCCATGGATCAAAAAAGTGTTTTGTGTGATTGTACTTTTGAGATTTGTTTTGTTTACGAAAGAAAATATGGAGATATGATGTTTTGTAATTTGAACTTTGAAACGAAAAAAGGACTCGTTAGTTCGACTTCAACTGAATAATAGTTGACAATTATTTGCCCTTGTGTCAATCGGATATAATAGTTGACAATTATCTCTACTGTCACCGGATATAATAGCCGACCTTACATTTTCAAAGGAATGTAATTGATTCAACCCCAAATTCTGTGGGTTTGGTTGTGAGGTTACTAGTACTAGTAGTGTTTGTCTCCTATTCCACCCTAAAAGGAACACTCACATTTAGCCACCCACTTGAAAGTTTCACATAATCAAGTACCATTTGATATTTGATGACCAAGAGAAAAATATATTTGAAATGTATTTGATTTTGATTTAATATGAAAGTGTTTGAATCAAATTTGATGTATAAAATTGTTTGGACTACATTTGATATGAAACCGATTTGAAATGGATGTGAGAATGTTTTTGAAGTATATTTTGTTAATGTTCCAATCTTATTTTTGAATCAAAAGTTTTGATGAAAAACATCTCCTATTCATATATGATTGAAAACTTTCGTCCATGAAACTGTGATAGTATTTCTTATCGAAGCTTTTAGCTCACTCCCATTCGTTGACATCTTTTCGTGTACTTTAGTTTCATGAGAGTGATGGTGGCTAGGCAGAGGAATGGTCGCCATTAGAATTTGACTTAGATTTTATATTGGATTTTTGTTTCTAATCAGAATGTTTATTCGATCTGGGTATTGAGAAGTTACTGGATATTGATCCTTCAAATTCATGTTAGATCAAAGCTGAAGCTGAGATTTCCTAAACTTTTTCTAAGATTTCTGAATTGTTTAAGCTTACAAATATTTGGACAATGGATTTTGGATAGTGGATGTTTTAGTTTTGGAATTTAATATTGAGGATTTTAGATTTGTTCCACTACTTTGAACAGGTACTTGGTAATTGGTAACTTCCTTGACATGCATAAGTGAGATTTGGATATTTAGAAGTAATTTTTGTCCGCATGCAATTTTGAATTTGGAGAATTTAAGAATCTAGAAAGTTGCGCATTTACTTTGAACATGTGTTTGGTAATTGGACAAAAATCCAGTTAGAAGGAAGGTGAGTGTCGTTTCACACTTCAAACCTTCAAGCTGAAGGCTTGAGGGTGTGAATTGACAGTCATGCCCCAAAGGTGGGTTTCGGGGCGTGACACAAAAGGTTTTCAATCGTATAATAAATAGGAGATGTTTTTCATCAAGACATTCGATTAAAAAATAAGCTGGAACATTCAAAAATTTCTTTCAAAACATTCTCATATCCATTTTAAGTCAGTTTCATATCAAATGTGATCAAAACAATTTTATATCAAATTTCGATTCAAACACTTTCATATCAAAGTCCAAAATCAAACATTTCCCCAACATATTTTCTTTGTCATCAACATCAAATGGTGTCCAGCCATGTAGGACTTTCGGCCATATTCCTTACCTCAAAAGAGTACTTCTAAAGTCTCAAAGAGCTAATCAAGAATCTCAGCAATATTTCACCTCTGCATAATAACGAGGAGCTATCATCATTAATTATTCACCTAAAATTATAGGTTTGAAAATCCTAACAATGTCATAATGTCAATACTATTAATCATAATAATATTTTAAACATCCTAACTATTAATAATTTAATTAATAAGTTTTGATAGTACCTAAAAGCCATTTCTGCCCAAAACACGTGCCTAGGAACGGGCCTCAAGCGGTCCGCATCCACCGTGGCCAGAGAAAGCCTCAATGGGTAACCCGACCCATAACAATGTCCTGGACCCCCCAAGGCTTGGGCGTAGGGTCGAAAACTAAGCCCAGTGGACCGAACCGGTGAGGAGGGAAATCCGTTGACCGCCTGATGAGTCGTTAGAAAGGAAAACACTTCATATTCATGATCCGGTACCCATTAAGGAAAGAAGGATCCCCCATGATTACGACCTTCTAATTATCCTCCAAATATTCAGTCGGCGATAAGGAAAAAAAGATCCCCCACCCAATGGGGAGGACGCCGTATCACCATCCAATAAGGAAAGTCACCATGATCATCTACTATAAATATCGAACAACCCCACCAACAAAAGAGACGCAACTATACGCCCATCAATCAGCTTGAATCTTTCCTACATAAGAGAGAAACTAACTTAGGTACCTTGAGAGTCGGGCAGCGCACTCCCCTCGCTGCACTTCTCCTCATCCGTTCATCAAGTAAAGCCGCTGTGTTAATGATCGATCTAGCCCAACAAATCGACCCCGCTACTCCTGCAGGCTCCAACCCAATTTCGATAGAAAAAACGCCATCAAGTTTCAAAACTTCTATAAAAGTTGAATTCCTTCCGAATATGATTTCAAATATTTATTTATTTTATCTTCTTAATTAATTCACATATTCTACTAAAAATAATTATTATAGTATATTTTATATCATAATATCCCTTAATATTTATATTTTTTTTAAAAGACTCAATATTTGTCTAGGTCACAATATTATCTAAATAAATTCTCAAACCATAAAAAATATCTACTCCAAAAGTATATATCCTCAATTACTTATCAAATACATATATTTATAAAATCTCGAAGCCTCCCAAATCATTACATTTGTTTATTATTATTCTAAGAATTTATCATCAATTTTTACTCTTTTGTTTTTTTTTTTTTTTTAAATAAATGGAATATCTATAATTTTTTCTTTCTAATATCAATCATTACCTAGACTTTAAGTTTTATAGGCCTATTTTGTGAAAGACTTTTAAACTTAATTTATTTTAATATTAAATGATATTAACCATAACAATATGTCACTTTGGCTTACTTAAATGTTCATTTTTGTCTTTTAAATTCTCCCAACAAAAATAATGACAAGATTATTTATTGACTTTTCCAACTTACTTGTCACATACCTAATGCTTCATTCCTGGCTAGCTCTAACTTTTTTTTCAGATTGACTTACAATCTCAAAGTATGTGGTCCTTTACTATATTTATTTATTTATTTTTCTTCTTTTATTTTTTCTATACTCCCATAATACGATGGTCCCCTACTACTTTTTTTTTCTTCACAAACTCAAAACATATGGTGGTCCTCTACCACCTTTATTTATTTAATTTTTTTATTCTCATACTCAAAACAATTAAGTACGACACCACCAATTAGTATTTTATTTTATTTTTAAAAGAAAGATAGTGAAATCTAAATATGATTTCTTCAGGGTTGACCTAAACTTAAAGAAAATTAAAGAATCTATACCAAAGAATTCTAGGAAAATAAATAAAGAAAATATCTTACAATTGGAATTACTTCTATTCAACCTTCCTATCCGATACTATATAGGTTTTTCGATTCTACGAACAAGAAAACTATTCTATATATATATATATATATATATATATATATATATATATATATATATATATATATATATATATATATTCGATTCATTGTAGTAAGATGTATGAAAAATCTTACTTCTTGAAAACTTTTCTTCAAATCCTAGCTTATGGAGTTCTACGAATCAGGAGAGAGTACGTAGAGAGAAACAGAGGATCCAATGAATAATAAAATATTTTATTATTTTTTTTAATTTCTACCTAAGGTTTCATAGGAGAATTACCCTTATATCCTTATTTTAATTTTTAGAAGAATTATTTTTTTTACCCCTTTAAAAATTACGAGGTGCTACAACCAATCTTAACTTAAAGTAACTTCACCTTTGGCAAGAATCTCACTCTCAAGAAAAATCTTATCCTCAATCTCGACCCGAAGTACTTCTGTGATGGCACGCCCGACGTGGTAGCTGTGACACCATAACCTAGCACCTCTATGTTAGGAAAGGGTGTCACGAAACTGTAGACTTTAAGCCTGATTAACTAAGTAGTTCTAACACATTCCTTGAAATATAATAATATAATTTAACATATATTACAAAACCATACTATCATACCCCAATGTTTGAGGCATTCAAAATATCACTTACATATTATTTAACGAAGACTGTGATGTCGGGTCACCCAAAGACCACACCACCGTGTCCTCTTTCCGGACCCATGATTTAACGAAACTACAAACACTCTTGTACGGGAGCTCTACCCAAAATACAACCTCAGAGCATAGTATATCCATGACCCATCCAGGCCTAAAAATAGTAATGACCACACATGGTCCATCTGGCTCACATATCCCATTATACCTATATCACAATAGTCCATAAAAAGTTTATTACAACACTTTATATAGAACATATAGTCTTAGACCGACCTACACTCAATTACTCATGGACACCGAAAGCCATTTCGCACCACTTCGATCCATCCTTCACCTGACCCATTCATTCACATATTTAAGCTGTTGTGATAATGATACACTTAAATACAAATCATTAGTCCGATCACGACCCTCTTACCATTATTACATACCCGACCATATTGGCAATAGTCCAAGAATTTAATTACAATTCTTTTATACAAAAATACATGCTAGAACTAGTTTGTCCTAAGCATTTTTTACAAAAATATTTATCAAGGCCACATGTCGACCTTCTTCGTAATCATGTTCTCTTGGCTCCGAGGTCGTCCCCATTCAGGTAGACCTTACACTGAAAGGCGCCCCCACGACCTAGGTGAGCAATGCCCAATAGAGAATAACTCCACTGCGGGCTACTTCCCCACCTAAGTGCATGCTATGCCATAATCACATCATATTACATTCCACATGTATCATGCAATCCTACCATGAAATACTATATGTCATGAACGAGATGAGACTCATCATGCCCATGTCCCGAGTCCTAACCAACTCCCCTCACACATGCATATGCTGCGTGCAGGAAACCGTCATTGATGTTTAATCCAATGACCTTTTTCAAAACAAATATTTTTTTATATATATAATCAAACCCATCGATAAACCTCCAATGTTCATTTATTTAGTAAAATCCCGTGTGTTTATGCATTCAGCCACAGACGGTGTTTTCACTGCAGGACGCCTCGCACGCCTTTCCTAAATATTTTTACGTGCTTTACCACCTAAGGATCATGTCTAACCGTTGAACTACCCGCTTCACCCGATGGGGCATCTATCCCTTCGCTATGCCTAACACACGTATTTTTCATGCTATGCAACCATGGGACTCATTTTGGACATTGTCCCATTGCCGAGCTCACCACACATTCACCAAGAATGATGAATGATCATAACCATGCACACACACCCAACACAATGCGGTGTCCCTGTGCATATGCATTGCAAAAATTCCAATGCATGTACCTCATGTTACATGTATAAGGAACACTACATGAAACATTTACATTCCATACTTTATAATAAGTATCATGGATAATTATATCAAACACATAATTTACATCCATTCATGCTAATATATTTAAACACCCATATGTCAACATATTTTCACACCTATATTGACATCTACAACTCATCACCAATCAAGCAATGACTTACCTTATACTCTAGGCTTAATTGTGACACCATGTCCACAATTACCTCTACAACTAAGCTTCGCTTTTGAACGGCCTTGTTCATACACAAATGTATCACAAAGTTTCAAAACCATTAGAACACACAATTTGACTTTAACACAATTTCAACCAAGTATATCACTCAATTCAAGTAATGATATACTGCACCATATACCAATTGTGGCAAAAACTGACACAAATCATTAAACAGTCTGCTTACAATAGCCCCTAAAAATGCACTCATAACATGAGTTAGTGAGGTCCAATTTAGGTGGATTCAAAAGGCTAAATGTTCTTCGTATAGAGCTACAAGTCTTTTGAAGGATAGTAGTCCAAATTCTCACTTTTCCCAGTCAAAAATCAGTCCCAAAATCCGACAAAGAGGTTAGAACAAACAGGCGTACCGTGGCGCTCTTGGAAAATGGACTATAACTTGAGTTATAGATGTCCAATTTAGGTGATTCAAAAGCCTAACATCAAGTTTTCAGATAGGGATACAATTTCCTTGAAGGATACTAGTCCAAATTCTCCCTTTTCTAACTAAAAATCAGCCCCAAAAATTGGACATCATATAAGGTCAAACAGTAGTACTATTCCCATAACCCATTATTTTGCCAAACAATTCCTAGTAAGCAAAACAGCAAACAGCCCCTTAGGGCATTAAAACTTAACCAAACAGCCCCTATTGGACAATAAACCGAAGCAGGAAGAATCCCTACCTTTTGGAGTGTAGAAGAATCCTAGGAAGTCCCGTGGGATACCTTCCTAAACCGGAAAACCTGATTTCCGAACTCCTACACAAAACCTCTATGAAATCCGATTTTTCAGTACCCACGCGTAGCCCTCGTCGAGTAGATGAACTTTCATTCTTAGCCCGAAGAATTCTGAGCGACGTAACTCCGTAGATCGAAAAGAGAAGTTTAATTTTTTTTTCTTTTTTTTTTCTCCCCTTCTCTCTCTCTAGCTCGAACCAAAAGAAAGAAATGATTTTTTTTCTTCTTTTTTTTTTCTTCATTTCACCTTTTTAACATATCTTTAAGTTTTAATTGCTTGGCCCACGTCGCGCCACATGCTCAGTAACTCGTTCGGGCCCGTTTATCTCGAAACGCATTTATTTTATCCCGACGGTTCAAATTATTTTAAAATGAACTTTACTTAAATTATTTCTCAACTTTGAAATTTTCCCCAAAAATATCGTTAAATATCGACACTGGCCACCTTGAAACATGAAAATTCGATTGTTTCGAATTTGATGAAAATTTCGCGTAACTATATTTCGCGTGATCGAATCCAAACTTTACGAAGTCCAAATAGAATCTAAGATCTAGAAAATTTTCCGTACTTCCTCGAACCATTTCTAAGAATTTTACTATTTTTGCTATTTTTCAGAAAATTAAAATTTTCCCGAGTTTTACATTACATATCCTTTTCATTGTACCCAAAAGTTTATGTACAACATATTGATCACGTTAAATAGAAATACCGCAGTGAGCCCTATCGCTTAAGGTGGCCTGATACCGATGTGGATGTCCCGTCTTCTCTAGCCACCTTCTCGATACCTCCACCGCTGTGACACCCCAACCTGGCACCTCTGTGTTAGGAAAGGGTGTCATGAAATTATAGATTTTAAACCAGATTAACTGAGCAGTTCTAAAACATTCAATGAAATATAATCATATAATTTAACATATATTACAAAACCATACTATCATACCCCAATGTTTGAGGCATTCAAAATATTACTTACATATTATTTACAAATCCTTTTCATTGTACCTAAAAGTTTATATACAACATATTGTCTTAATAAAACATTAAATAGAAAACATCGCATGTGAGCACCTATCACTATGTGGCCTTTGATGTTGATGTGAAATGTCCACCTTTAGCCGCCTTCGGTACCTACATGGATAAATACCTCGTGCATGCTTAGTGAGATCTCACGCATGGATGACCACTAACCATGATCATCACATTCTACTATACAATTTATGATGCATTATATATATATATATATATATATATATATATATATATATATATATATATATATATATATATATAATCTTATAACCAGAAGTTACAATAATCCATGAACTTACTCACAATCAGTAATTTAATTCATTATTAATCTCATGTAATAAGTGCTAACTTCCTATGATTTGTCTATCGAATTCCATATCATTTTAAATATAAGATAATGACTATTCGCAGGTATTTTATATTTCCATTATATATTACAAAGTACTTTCCTATGTTTATTATTCATGTCCCATTTATCCATATCTCTTTCATTTTTTTACATGTGTCATGCCCGTGATTTTCCAAAGAAGTGGATATCGAAATGACTATATGTACCCGAGGTTCATCACTGTATGCGACAATGATCTCTATCTCAGTATCAGATCAGATGACCCAAACAGATCACTAGAATGACCCAAACAGTGGCTAACTATATCTCGTATACGCAAGAATCAGATCCCTAATAGACAAGCCCATCTATCCATCTACACCGGGTCATAAGGTGCAATCGATTTATTACGTTTTCAAGATACATCCCATACATGAATAACTAGTGTTATCATGTATGCATATGAGATATTCATTATCCATTATTCGCTTCCTATCTTCATAAAGAGTACTTTCACATATCTCTTGTCATCATGCTTATATATTCTACGATTTTTTTTATAACTATAAATGTATTTATCTTTCTTCACATGGCTAGAATTCATGTCATTTATTATTCCATTCTATTTATTCCATATTATTTAGCATTAAATCATATAAATTTTAGGTCAATTTCTTTATCTCACTTTGCTAAGTTATACCGACTTATTTTCATACAAAACCATCACCACTAATACTTTGGGAGTATATAAGAGAAATTTGGATGTCTCAAAATCCTATAGGAGAGGACATGAAAATCCTTTCCCAAAACAGGGTCCGACTTCCCTTAATTTTTGGATACAATGACTTCGAAATCTGAACATGTTTCCTTCATGCACTTTGTTCCTCTATGAATCTAATTTACTCAAAATTAAACCACCACTTGAATAATCTAAACTCGTTATGACATTTTAATGCCAAATCGGTATGTTTGCCCTTGGCCACACTAGCAACCGACCGTGGAGACCCGATTTTCGTAGATTTTAACCCACACTCTGACACTATTTTCTTCTACTTATTTGAAGCTATGGTCTCTAAGGGTTCTTATCCTATTGAATCATCCAATTTGGAGAGTACCAAACCTGCATATGTCCTAAATAATCCTGGGGTCAAGCCTGTTTTCAAACAAAACAAGTAACTCTGCCCTTAGACCCAAATTAGAGGGTCTTAAATTAATCTTAATACTTTAGGCTCTATTTAGAAAATGTAGTCACATGTCTTAGGTTTCCTCTCCAACTGAAATTTCCTAAATCGGAGTACTCTAGACCAATTAATGGCCAAATAATTCACATAATTTTTTGGGGAAATTTTTGACAGCATTTCTCTTAAAACCCTAACATTTCCTTTATACTAAAATTTCCAATTGAGGACCACGACCAAATAACAACCAAAACCAACTTTAAACCCAACTCAAACCAACAAAAACAACAAAATAAACAGGGAAAAATTAGAGTAGTTTCCTAACCTTAATTTTCTTGAAACCTTCTCTTCCTCACTTCTTTCTCTTCTTTCTTCTTCCTTCTTCCTTTCTTCTACTTTCTTCCTATTTACTTGCACATGGAGAGCATGGAAATGGATTAAGCAACCAATTTGGTCTCCTTCACACTACCACCCAGATGCCCTAGCTCCCCCAAAGCCAAAATGGGAAAAAATGATTTCTAGAGACAAATCTTTGGTCTTATCTCCACTCTATAAGGCCATGTTCGCAAAAGGCATTTAGCTCTAATTTTCCATCTTTGCATATTAGTCCTCCATGGTTATTTCATTTGCACATCTAATTATCAAAATTCCTACAATAGCATACAATCTTCTAGCTTAATGTCCTTTGAGTCATTAAGTTGATAAATTACCACTTATCCTTTGTACTTATTTAAAAATTCCGATTATATCATTTTTCATACTTAACCTGGAAATTTTTGAAAAACACAATTTGACTTCCATTTTACTTTAAAAATGTCATAAAAATATTAGGGTATAATTTTGGATGTTACACTCCACACTCCCTCTTAAAAAAGAATTTCATTCCGAAATTCATACTTAGATAAAAAATATGTGGGTACTGAGTCCTCATTGTCGCTTCTGATCCCATGTTGCTTGTTCCATACCGTGGTGTTGCCAGAGCACTTTTACCAATGGTACGTGCTTATTCTGCAACTGTTTCACTTCTCGAGCTAATATAGCTTTAGGCTCCTCACTGAATAATCTCGATGCACTTCGCATCTCAGACGTGGGCAGATATGCGATTCATCTTATCTGCTTTCTCCATAGCATGCATACACATGAAATACATCATGCACTCACAACTCTGTGAGGGAAAGCCAACGCGATATCCCATCGTCCGCTTTCCAAAACCTCATATGGGTCAATGAACCTCAAACTCAGCTTCCCTTTCTTCCTAAATCTAAGAACCTTCCTCCATGGAGATACCTTTAGGAACACTTTATCACCCACTTCATATTCAATGTCCTTCCTTTTCAAATTGGCATATGATTTATGTTGATCACTAGCAACTTTTAACCTTTACCGAATACCTGAACTTTCTCTTCTATATCTTTTACTATGTCTAGACCAATCACTTTATGCTCATTCAATTATGTCCAACATAGAGGAGTTCTACATCTCCGGCCATACAGGGCCTCATATGGTGCCAAGCCAATGGTTGATTGATAACTGTTGTTATAGGCAAATTCCATCAACGGAACATACCTATCCCAACTTCCAGGAAATTCCATTACACATCCTCGAAGCATATCTTCGAGCATTTGAATAAACCTCTCGGACTGTCCATCTATCTACTAGTGAAATGCTGTACTGAAATTGAGACGAGTGCCCAATGCTAATTGTAACTCATTTCAGAATCTTAATGTATATCTTGGGTCTCGGTCCGACACAATTGACAATAGAACACCATGCAATTGGACAAACTCATCCACATAGCTCAAACACTAGGTCTAATAAACCCTTTATCCAACAACTCCTATAACTGCAGCCTCAACTCTTTTAATTCAGAATGAGCCATCCTGTAAGGTGCTCAAGAAATCGAGACTGTTCCTGGTACAATCTCTATGGACAAGTCCACCTCCCTCTCAAGTGGAATGCCAAGTAACTCTTCAGGGAATACATCTGGAAATTCCCTGACTACTAGAATATTTTCCACATCTACTTGACCTCTCTTAGAGTCAAGTATCAAGGCTAAAAATGTCTCTCATCCTTTCCTCATAAATCTCCTAGCCCACATAGCTAAGATCACACAGACATCATTTAGATCTAATGTGCCCTCAGACCATCACCGGGTCGGGGTCGAGCACCTCAACACTACCGTCTTCTTTTGACAATCTAGTATAGCTTTATGCTTAGACAACCAGTCCATACCCATAATCAAATCAAATTATAGGAAAGGTAGAGCAATCAAATCAGTTGAAAATTTTCTATCCTAGATAACTATGGGGTAATTTCTGTACATCCTATTCACATTGACACTGTGCCCCAAAGGACTGGTTACATGCATATCATATGATAGCTGCTCTACTATTGTCACCTTATCGAACACATGCTCAATGCATACATATGAATGAGTAGATCCAAGGTTTATTAATGCATGCATTTCAATACCATAAAGAGAAATTAATCCATAAATTACTTCTGGTGCCTCCTGGTCCCCACAAACCTTCATAGCATATGCTCGTGTTGGCGCTGAATTCATAGGACGATATACCGTCTTTGACACTATGCCTCCTCGTCCTTTATAGTTGGCCTGCCTCTCGACTCTAATTCTATCTCGAGTCGATAAGGGTGTCATGACTCTCCGTTTATTACTGAGGATTCCTATTGTCCTTGACTTCGGGACAATTCTTCCATAAAATTCGGCTTCCACATCTAAAGCACTTATCAATAATCTAAACTCCTGCAATGTCATCGATGGAAATGGAGGGCACTCGTTGAGTTTCTCCTGCACCTGGCCACACTCTACTAGCACTAGGTACTATTGCATTTCCTCGTCTCTTCCTCTTGTGTGTAACTATGTAATCGACTCGCTAGACTCTTCCTGCCTTTTACTGCAGGAGAAAGAAGCCTTCCAGAAAGCCCTCTTCCAAATCTTTATCCGTCGCTTACCTTGGGATTCCACTTTCATTGCTACCTGCACCAACTGATAAAAATTCAACTGTTGGAGAGAAGTAACATGTCGTGCCCTCGAGCCCGACCCGACGGTGAACCGGATCCAGAGACGAGGACCGCATGAAACCATTTGTCAAAACACATATCATATAAACATACATATATATGAATATATGATATCATTACTAATACATTCATTAATATGAGAAATATACATCATATCATTTCAAGATGGGCCCATATCTATTCTTTTAGTACAACCTTATTGATACAAAATGGCATTTCATGCTCTTCGCAAAATATTTTCAAAATATTACCGAGTTCACCCTTACTATCCATGAAGACTTAAACATTTTCGATTTCCACAAAATAATCACATGATATCATGAAATGAAGTGGTATGCATGAAATGGAGATTTCATATACTAACTATATGATTCGTGACTCTATGCTCGACTAAGGCCTTTAGTCTCGCTTAATTATCTATTACGGCACTCGTGAGAAATCAATGCGCTAAGCATTTTCAGGCTTAGTGGTTCTTTACGTTTCTATTCTCATGTCAAACAATCAACACAACATGTATATGTACATATAAATAATATCTTACATGTGCATACATTACTGTCATAACTACATTCAAAGATATTTACAACAACATTTCAAAGATACTCGCTTCATGTGATCAATGCAATATTTATATATGTAACATTTTATATTAGTTTAACGTTCATTCATTTTACCTCGCATATAAAAACATGATAATTCACATCTTTCATGGTGGCATATACTCGCATTTTCTTCACAACACAATTCACACGTTTATTAATAATTTTCCCTTAAAATGAATCAAACTGAAATTTTCGGTGCCAAGGATAGTAGAATCACCGACACGCCTCCCGCTTAGGGCCGCCGGGCTGGTTTAACACTTTAATAACTCAAGATCGTCCTAATCGGCTACAAACTCGGTTAATTTTACATTACATTTTGTGCGCACTACTCAATACCTGCACACTAGGCTACTGACGGTGATGTCAATATAAAACATATAATTCAAGTAGCATCGCTACATTTATCCTTATTGGTATACTAATCTATCCCTTTAACTCATTATGACATAACATTCTCTTTATATATTAATAATTAGTCATAGTAAAAGTTATTAGATTATATTCACAAGAATTTTACAATAACGCAAGTTTACAATCAATATGCCTACTTTACCACTATGTTAACTATCTGATTAACCCATTTTAACAACCGATTTATTCCAAGTCAATAATTTTGCACACAAAAATTACACATAATCTCATAAAACACATCCATGTAGTAATTTTGCACCAAAACCGAACCATACACACCAATACACATTCGACTACACATGATTCTTGCATTAACATACATTGCCTTCCCTTTTTCATGTTAATCCACTTGAGATCAATTAACCAACACCTAAACCAATTTATCTATGGTTCAAACCAAAAGCACACATGCAAATTTTATATCAACACTTCAGGTTTGATGACAAAATAAACACAACACCGAAACAATAAGAGAAATGTGAAGAACAAACCAAAAGAGTTGTCGATTCTTGTCTCCTATTCTTTGAATCCCGATTTTTGCTCAGGTTTTATCATCACCAGCCCCTAATCCAACACAAATACGTCACAATCAGAGAACAAACAAAGAAAACTACTGCATGCTAGGGTTTCGTTAGGCTGATTTCTACCAAATACACCTTCACTTACAAAATTTCTAGAACATGTTTGTTTCATATTTTACCCAAAATTCCTTCAAAAAAATAATAGCTATATGAGTCTATTTTCAGTAGAAATTGGAATAATCTCATTTGGATCATTACAACTTAACTTATGGCCAAAACACCAAGCTGCTTACCTATATTTTCCCTTCAGTCTCAAAAACAGGGGACTTAGGGTTAAGTTTGCTTCTTGGTACCTTCCATACTTTTGTAGGTTTACCTCTTAGGGTTCTTTCCCAACCAGAATCACTCAATTTGAATGACTAATGGCTAAGTTATGACCAAAACAAAAACATGACACAACCTAAATTTTTTCATATTTCTAGACTCTGTTTTGGTTCATCTCAGAAACACCAACATAGTTGCTCTTTCTGGACTACTTTAGGTCTCTATTTATTTTAGACATTTTCATCCATGATTCTTATGCACCATCTCAAATTGGAATCATCCAATTTGAGTCTGGCAGGCCAATTATGGCCAAAACAAAACATGAGTTTTAGAAAAAAATCCTGACAACAATTCCCTTCAAAAACTATACATCTCTTTTTACACTTCTTGGTCTTTAAGACCCCACAAGCCAAACAAAAACAATCCAAGCATTACAACTCCAATTCAAGAACAAATTACCCAAAGATGTAAGAGTTAGGTTCTCCCTAAGCACAAAAACAAAAATGAGTTAGACTTTCCTAATAATCAAAAAAGGAGAATCCATACTTTTACTTTCTTCTTAAAACCTTCCAATCGTAGCTCCTTTTCTTCTCTATTTTCTTGCAAAACTTTAATGTGGAGCAATCACCAACAAAGGGCTCTTCTTCTCAAGAACACATAACCCTAGCCTTCCTTTTTCAAAACACAAAAATACATTCTAAGACCAATTTTGGTCTTATCCTCTTATCCATTACAAGGCCTTGTTCGCTATTCCCTTTTTAGCTTTCTTTCATTTTTTTTTCTATTTTAGTCCTTCTACTTATTCTAATTACACTTCACTTATCAATATTTCTATCACCTAAAAACCCATAACATAACAATAGAATAAATAATAATAATAACCTAAAATACTATAAAGTAAAATAATAAACAAGAAGGCTATTTTGGGACATTACATAACAGTGCTAACAATCTCTTTATGAACTCATTCAATCCATCTCTCAAATTGCCTAATAATCGAAATGCTTGCGAGGATCGACTCAAGTACATACTTACCAGATGGCGCAAATTATTTTTCTCATTTTACTAACAAATTCCTTCAAATTCGTGAATTGCTTCCATCACTCATACATATCCTCAGAATTTATTTTACCCCCAATCCTTGATTAAGAAATCCCATGGCATGGGATCTGGAATCCTTGGACTTTTCAGCACCAATTTCCACCAGTCATATGCCTCACTCTGCAATAGTGAGACTGTACATTCTCTGATCGGGAGAGCATCCAACTTCCTTCAATACTTTTTATAGCTTTTCTAACCAGTATTTAGCTTTATCCGACTCTTCCATGCTTGTACCATTGAATTCCTCTGCTCCATGTCTTCTTACCATATCTATTGCAAATTCTTTAGACAAACATCCATTCACACCGAGCCATGTCTTGCAACATTCTCACAAAGCTTCGCTGGCTAGGTCAGAGCATTGCTTTTCACTTTGAAAGATTCAAAAAGGATCCGGGCTTGATAACCCTTGTTCTCCTTGGTTAACACTCTCAACCTCTTCTTTTGTTGGATTGGGAGGGCGGTCCATCCTATTAAGAAAACAAAGACATCCACATCAGGCCAACACATTACTATACACATACTTGTCTATCATCTACCCTATCCAGAGTTGCCTAAAGCCTGGCTCTGATACCCCCACTATGACACCCTAAACTGGCACCTCTATGTTAGAAAAGGGTGTCACGAAACTGTAGACTCTAAACCTGATTAACTGAGCAGTTCTAAAACATTCCTTGAAATATAATCATATAATTTAACATATATACAAAACCATACTATCATACCCAAATGTTTGAGGCAATCAAAATATCACTTACATATTATTTATAAATCCTTTTCATTGTACACAAAAGTTTAATACATAACATATTGCTCAGAATAAAACGTTAAATAGAAACACTACAAGTGAGCACCTATTGCTAAGGTGGCCTTTGATGTTGACGTGAATCACCGTCTGGCCTCTAGCCGCCTTCCTGCACTTTGCCTACCGTGAAACCCCAACCTGGCACCTTTGAGTTAGGAAAGGGTGTCATGAAATTGCAGACACTAAACCTAATTAACTGAGCGATTCTAAAACAATCCTTGAAATATAATCATATAATTTAACATATATTGCAAAACCATACTATCATACCCCAATGTTTGAGGCATTCAAAATAAAATATACATATTATTTACAAATCATTTTCATTAGGCTCAAAAGTTTATATATAACATATCAGCCGTAATAAAACTTCAAATAGAAACACCGTGTGAGAACCTATCACTAAGGTGGCTTCTTTGATGTTGATGGAATGTCCCGTCTCTAGCCGCCTCTCGCACTACGCATCTAACAACACCCTTGCTAAAGGCAAAGCTGCGCAGCGAAAATCCATACGCATGGATGACCACTATCATGATCATCACATTCTAATATCACACAATCGCTATGTATATATATATATGTATAATTCATAAACTTGTAAGTTACAATAATCCATGAACTTACCACAATTAGATAATTTAATTCATTATGTTAATCTCATGTGCTATGCTAACTTCATGTGCTTTGTCTATCGACCTATATCATTTTAGTCATAGATTCTATACTATTCGTATTTTATATTTCTATTATATATTACAAATTACTTCCTATGTTTATGATTCATGTCTCATTTATCCATATTTCTTCATCTTTTTCTTTTACATGTGTCATGCCTGCATTTTCCAAAGAAGTGGATACGAGAAAGGACTGTATGTACCCGAGGGTACTATCATTGTATGCAACAGTGATCTCTATCTGTACTGTATTGTATAACCCAAACGGGATCACGGTAGTGACCCAAACGGGGCCAACTATATCTATATGTTGTAGTAATTGTATCTCTAATATGCATGCCCATCTATTCATCTACCTCGCAATCAGTTTTATTACGTTTTCAATACATATTCCATATACATGAATAACTAAGGTTATCAAGGGCTTTACAATAGATATTCACTATCCATTATTCTCATTTTCATAAAGAGTACTTTCACATATCTCTCACATCATACATGAATATATTCTATGCTTTTTTATATAGCAACTATACATGTATTATCTTTTCTTCACATGGCTAGAATTCATGTCCTTTATTATTCCATTCTATTTATTCGATATTATTTAGCATTAAATCATATCACTTTTAGGCCAATTTCTTTATCTCACTTAGCTCAGTTATACCGACTTATTTTCATACAAAACCATCTCCACTAATACTTTGGGAGTATATAAGAGACATTTGGATGTCTCAAAATCCTATAGGAGAGGACATGAAAATCCTTTCCCAAAACAGGGTCCGACTTCCCTTAATTTCTTGGTATAATGAATTCGAAATATCAACATGTTTCTTCATGCACTTTTGTTCCTCTATGAATGTATTTACCCAAAACTCGAATCACTCCATTTGAATAATCCAAAACTCGCTATGGCATTTTAATGCCAAATTGGTCCGTTTCCTCGATTACACGGCATTCGACCGTGAGACCCGACAGATCTTAACTCCATAATTTAAAATTAGTTCCCGTACTTATTTGAAGCGCTTTAAGGGTTCTTCTCCAATTTGGAGTACTAACTCCGTGATATGTCTTAAATAATCGGATCAAGCCTGGCTTTCAAAATATAACTAATAAATGTGTCTTTAGTCCCAAATTCAAGGATCTTAAAATCATCTTAATACTTAGCCTTCTTAGAAAAATGTAGTTTACTGTGTCTTAGGCTCTCCAACTGAAATTTCCTAACGGAGCACTCTAGACCAAGTTATGGCCCAATATTTCACTTGTGGTTTTAGTAAAATTCGACAACATTTCTAAAACCCAACATTTTATACTAAAATTTCCACCGAGGACCACAACCAACAATAATTAAAAACCAACAAAGCCAACACAAACCAACAAAACAACAAAAAACAAAGAGGAGAAATTAGGTAGTTTCATAACCTTAATTTTCTTGAAACCTATCGTCCCTTTTTCTCTTTTTCTTCTTTCCTTCTTCCCTTTCTTCTACTTTCTTCCTCTTTACTTGCACATGGAAAGAGTATGGAAATGGATCGAGTAAACTAATGTGGTCTCCTTCACACTACCACCCGAATGCCCTAGCTCCCCAAAGCCAAAACAAAAAAATGATTTCTAGAGACAAATTCGGGTCTTATTCCACTATAAGACCATATTTGGCAAAAGGCATTTAGCTCTATTTTTTAATCTTTTGCATTTTAGTCCTCCATGGTTATTTCATTTATACATCTAATTTTCAAAATTCCTACAATAGCATACAATCTTCTAGCTTAATGTCCTTTGAGTCCTTAAGTTGATAATTTACCACTTATCCTTCGTACTTTAAAAATTCCGATTATATTCTTTTTTCACACTTAATCCTAAATTTCAAAACACAATTTCACTTCCATTTTGACTTAAACATGCCATAAAACTATTAAGGTATAATTTGTGGTAAGAGACTTCTCCCTATTACCCTTCCTCACGCCCGATGCGATAGCCTATCTCATAACCCCCCTTGTTGCCCTCAGAAGCCCTCTAACTAATCTTGATTTTGCCCTCCACCTATTCCAAATAGCGCTAGTTATTTCTTCTAGTTTGTCCATTTCCATCCTTAAACCTTTTCCTTTGAATAACTTCTCCACTAGTCAATCAATTGTGTCGAGTATGTCTTTTCTAGAAACTTGTCCTCGACGATCTTTTTTCCATTTCCAACAATGAGTTTAGCTCAAACCCTCTACTCCTGATTGTGGCCGCTAGGTTGCCTGGCCCTTACCTAAGCCTGGGCTCTAGTTTAGGAACATGAGCTCGACTTCTTTAAACCTGCATACTTGAATCTAGATAAATCCCGCACGACAACGTGTTCCTTGAACTTCGACTCCATACGCCCAAAACGACGATTCAACTTGAAAAATATACCCCCTGCTCACAATATCACGATATCGAAAAAAAAAAACAGCAGCTCACAATATCACAATACAAAATCTTAATAGCCATGGTTGTGAGACGCATCAATAATCGAGTCTCGAAGGCTTGAATAACTTTCATCATGTCGTCACGTGCAGTTCCTCACGTGCTCGAGTTCATCCTTCTTAAGCTTCGGCATGCCTTCATCGTTGAATAACTTCAAATAAGATAACATAGCCTCCAGTGAACTTAGAGACCATACACCTTAAAGGTCGACTTCGGGTCACCAAATCGCATCGCGGACTCCTCTGCTGTGCTAAACCCTTTTTTTCGCCCCTTATCAAAGTACATCTCCTTCAATTACTGTGGCCTGGGCTTCCTGGCACCGCCTGTATGGTGACACCCGAAAGAGGGCAGGAGCCCGTTGCATCTGCTCCAGACTATCTACAACTGACCCGTCCCGCAGATGCATGTCACCACTTTCTCATCTTTTCAACATGGGAGGTTCCTTCGGTTCCGACTCACTGACTTCACAGCTGCATTGGTTATCCACCGTGAAGCCAAATTCTCCTTAATAGTAGAAGACTCCCTGGAGAAGCCATCGCTCATTCCTTCCTAAATTGCCTCTTCTAAAAGTGGGTTTGACGAAGAGTCCCTTCAGCTCTTTTGCTCTCTCTCTCTCTCGAGCAAAGGTAACACAGAGGAAAACCTTGAAGAAAGAAGAACGACCACCGCAAAGGCATAGAAATAGCTCCAAATGATAAGCAATCGAGCGTTGGTAAACCCTTAACATCGAACCTAGGAGATGCCACAGAAAATGAGAAACTTCGAAGACCCGAAGATAGTGAAACGTGAAAGGGCCCTATTTAAAGACCAAGCCCTACAATCAGCATTGCGACACCAAGGCTTGAGTATCCAAAGCAGTCGCAAGACATACGAAGGGTGCATGTCACTCGATGAGACAATCAAAAGGACTCACATTTATTACAAGAATGATTTGTCGGACAAGATAGAATCCGCCCCATAATAAAAGGGTAGGTCTCGAAACGGGTCCAATGACTTGAAATGAGATCGAGGGACTAGTGAAATGGACTAAATCAACCCCGCTCGAGTTCACTACATACGAGTTGGGCATTAAATGTCTGGTTCCATCAAAATGAAGTTTGCTACACTTAGACACATACCGGGCGTAGCCATTTCCTAGTGTTCATCACACCCTAATCGAAACAGTCATCCTTGAGCCTTGGAAATGAGCTAAATAGAATCACGCGCCTCCAAACGCATCGTAACATGTGGACGACCAATTAAATGCGACCATTCCTAGCCAAGGCGGTCCTGACACGCGTTTAAGACAAAAAGAACAACCGCTTCATGATCCCACTAACACCTGAGGCATAGAACGAATAGGAAGATGACACCTGTACATAAAAAAGTGTATAAAAAGAAAGTCAAAAGAAACCCTGTGCAATCATTTGTGAATCTATTTCAGATCGTTAACATATATGTTAATAGTGAAGATTGTTTCATTATTGAAGAGATACAAAGATACAAGATTGCTTCTTGTTTTCGTTAAGAGGTCAAGAAAACCAAGATACCGATTTACTTGCTGTGCCACTTGGCTTCTCCTATTATTATTTCTTTGAACACTTCTTAATACTATGTATATTCTTTTATCGAAAAAAATACATTTAAAGGTAAGTTAACTTAAAAATTATGCTATGGTTTATCAATCTGATTCTATTTAAAAAAAAAAAAAAGTTTATGAGGAATGAGAAAACAAAGACAAGTTAAAACATTTAAAAATAATTTATATTAGGTACTTTGTTTTAAGGAAAAAAAGCCAAACAATTTTTTTTTTAATAATAGATATTGAAATATTCTCTATTAAGGATTAGTTTATATAATCTCAACTTTGTTTATTTTTTTATTAATTTTAGGAATATTTGGTACTGCATAAAAAAAATTCTCAAAATCACAGTATAAATGGTGAACAAGAATTCATCAAAAACCAGAAAATTATCTTAGATTCTAATAATAATTCAAAATTTGAAAACCTCAATGTAGCATATAATACTTTAATGCAAGAAACTCATACAATTGTTTTAGTCTCATTAACAACAAACTTCCAAAACTCCAAATTTTCAACAATTGGAACAAAATCAAGAACCCATATATGAAAATAAATATTTTTTAAGAAAGAGAAAACTATGTTATGGTTTATCAAATTCTATTTTAAAAAAAGTTTATGAGGAATGGGAAACCAAAACAAGTTAAATCATTTAAAAATATTTCTATATTAGGTATTTTGTTTTGAGGGGAAAAAAATAAACAATTTTTTTTAATAATAGATTTTGAAATATTCTATTAATGATTAGTTTCCTAATCCAACTTTGTTTCTTCTTTTTTTGATTAATTTAGGAATCTTAGCAGATTAAAAAAAAATATGGAAATTACAATATAAATAGTAAACAAGAATTCATCAAAATATAGAAAAATTTCTTAGATTCTAATAATAATTTAGAATTTAAATAACACAATGTAGCATATAATACTTTACGGCAAGAAACTCATACAATTATCGTTCGTAACACTTCCCAAGCGTTACTCTCTACTTATAGATTATACAAGAAGAAGTTTGAAAGAAAGACTCATGATACCCAATAACTAACTAAAGAAAATACTTTTGTTTTTTTTATCTAAAGAAAATAATCTAAAAAATATATTTCACAATTAAAGGTTTTTGCTTGTCTTTGAGAATAAAAATATAATATTCTTAATACTTTAAGCTACTCGCTTATAGATTATACAAGAAGAAGTCCGAAGAAAGACTCTGACAATTCTATAACTAACTAAAGAAACTATACAACGCTATACAATATTTCAGATCAACTTCTCTTTGGAATATCTGCATAAACATGTAAAAGAGATAAATCCATCTTGATAAATTAAACATGGATCATAAACATAGGAAGTAATTAACAACGAACAACAAACCTACAAGACTCCAATTTTTCAACAATTGGAACAAAATCAAGAACCCATATATAAAAATAAAGATTTAAAAAAAAAATCTACCTCGAAATTTCTTAAGCAAATATGAGCAAAATCTGCATAAATTGAAATAATTGATAATAAAATCTGAGCAATATAACCTCTTCCTTATAACAATTTTGAATATACTGCAGCATAATTTTCCAAAATTATATCATTAAATTATAAATATTAAATTTTATAAAAGGAAAATTAACTAGTAAAATTTATTGTAAAAACTGTAGAAGGTTATATATATATAAACAACTGCCCATTAACCAAAGAGAACCTGGCCGACTGATTCGGGATCTTCGTGAGCTATCTCCTTTCTATCTGCGCTCCCATGTCGACATATATTTTACTATGGGGGTCCATCCAGGAAGGGGTGACCTTGTCCACCTGACTTACCCGAGTAGTGATAATTAAAGAATATGGTTGATAATAGATGGGCTGGAACACCGCTTCGCCATTGAAAGAGAGATGCCATGGCGCCTAAGGCGCCCGCTTCATCAGGAACCCCGGGATGTGTTCGAGCTTCTAGCCGGTGCTTACCCATGCGTTGCTTAACCAGGGATACATACTTTGCCATTTGAGGGTCTCACGACTCATATTCTGCGTTTACTTGCCCTACCACCAACTGAGAATCACTTTGAATCGTAAGTCATTTTACCAACACCGTAGCCGCTAGCTCACTCGCCAGATGGCCTCATACTTATTCCTCGCTCGAGGTGCGCCGGCCCAAACGGGATTGCCCGCTTCAATCTTTTCCCGATCTGAGATTTAAGCAAACCATGCGCTCCTGGGCTTGTCGAGATGCCCCATCTACATTAAGGGTCCACCGGCCTGAGTCATTCCGTGCCTATTCCTGATTGGGATCTTTTCAGAAAATCTTACAAGAACCTCGTCTCTTTACCTAATCTCGCTTATACCGAATACCTGGTCTGCTTTCAATTCTAATTGCTCCATCGAGCCATCCTCCCTATTACGCTGTCGCTTGTGAATGGTACAAGCCAAGAGGGAAGTCAATTAGCATAACAATGGGGTGTGCTTGGAAGTACGGGCGAGCTTAATGCTACCCTCCTGAGGGCTAATGTCGCTCAAGGTGGTCAGACGTGTTTATGCGTCATTAAGGACTTTACCGAAAAAACATCGGCCTCTACTTTCTATTCTCATCTTCCTCGGTCAGTAAGAACTTATCGAGACATTTGAAACTCGCCATATACGGCTATGTTTAGCCGACTCGTGGTTAGCCGTAATCGAGGTCTCAAGATACTGTCATTATCAGGAGGGCTTCATCACACTCCTCATTCCACCCGGCCCGGTTGGCCCCTTTAAGGGTGACAAAGAACGGCTTTAGGCGGTATGTAAATCGAGAGATGAACCGCTTCTACGCGCCTGGGATCCTGGCTAGTTGGGTTTATCGACTTTTCTAGAAATGTGGAGCCGAGGACCCAAAATAGCTTTGCCGAAAGCAGGTTAGCTTCTATACTCTCCGAGTCACCATGAAACCCAAGAATTAGCCTGCACTGACTCCGAAGGCACACTGAGGATCGAGCTTCATACCGTACTTTCCTTAGAGTTCAAAGCCTCAGTGCTCGCATGGTCCGGCTGCCTCGACTTTGCCAACATATCAATGTAAACCCATGGTTTTCCCAAGAGCACCAACATCTTGGTCACTAACCTCCGATACGCTACTTCCGACACATTCTTAAGCCAAACCAAGATCAATATTGTGCAACAAACTCGCGCGGGTGATGAATGTTGTTTTTTCTGCGTTTGGAGGATGCATGGGTATTTGATGATATCCTAAGAAGGCATCCAGGAATGACAACATCTCTACGCTGCTTCGACGATCGTACCCGTCTATCCGAGGTAGATGTGTCGTCTTCGTGCATGCCTCATTGAGATATGTGTGCCCACGATACTTCCATTTACCATTTTTCGGGGGACTACCACCACATCGCCACCCACCCGTGTACTTTATCTCCCTAACTAATCATGCTTTTAAAAAGATTATCCACTAAATCAATAACCCGATGAAGGTCCTGGTGAAATGCCTCACTTTCCTTCCAACTGGCCTGGGCCAAGGGATGACATCTGGGCCAGGAGAGGCATGGTGGGTTAATGCTAGCCAGGTTCGAGTGAGTCCAGCGAATCATTGTGATTTGTTCCTTCTCCTCTATGATATGAGAACCAATATATGTGGATTTATTCACTTATCTAGGAATATTAACGGGCCCATGACTAATCACTGCTTCACGCCTCGCCAGGGGCGACGAGCCATAATCGCTATTCTCGCGATCGGGTCTCGAGGGTCGATCAGAGCTTTTGTTTTTCTCATGCCTCAGATTGACAGCTTGGCAAGACTGGCCGAGTCATACTGGGTCGCTTAAGAGGTTAATTTTTCCTGACTAATCGTAGCCGATCATTCGATGGTCGAGGGCACGACTTCATCGCATGTACGTCATCAACAATGTCATTATACGAGCCCAGGTCCTCAACAACCGAAAATAAGACATGTTGAACTACCGGCCTTACCTTAACGGGAAGAGCAATGTCGCCCATCATTACTGTGGTCGCCTGCTAAACCAGACAGGATTCACGCCCTAACACACCGTTAAAAGAGATGTTCATTCGCCTAAAGGCGGGCAACATTGTATCAGCCCACAGATCGCCAGGTTAAATTAGCACTCAATGGCCACATCGAAATCATTAATACATAGAGTAAGTATGAGTGCATCGGTGCAAGAGTAAATGACCTGAGATCTGCCACAAGGGAAAGGATATAAGGTCTTCAATCGACGGGTTGCTCGCCGCTATTCAGATGTGATGGTGTTCACCCGGCTCGAAGGTGGGCCGCCAGAACAACCCTCGGCTCTTTCGGGCACTTCTGCATTTATACCGATCACAATCTAGTCACCTTAGTACGTAGTTTGCGGTGGTCGAGGTTCGCGGAGCTCCGCACGCCGCTATTCTTCAATCGCTGCGGCCTTAGCTCCACAAACCATCTCTCAACATATCTCCCCGAGGTACCGCCCCGACAATCTTCCACCAAAAATTTCGTGCTTCGACATCGATCGTCTCATGCCCATGGTCCTATGGTAATCACATCTCGTAGATCAAGAGCGCCGCGCGGATCTCGATCGAATCGGCAAGGGCCATTTGAAGTCGAGGTGATCCCGGATGAGAGGAAGGAGTCTGTCGTAAGAGATGTTTAGAGGGGCAACCGCGTGGTTCCTTTTCATTACACCCCCTAACCCCCGCCTATGGATGAAGGCGCGAAACTATACTGACTCTTACTCGCTTTTAAGACATCAGGCCCAAGTCTTATAACCGACCAAAATGTCATATACAAAGATATCATTGATGTGATATTGGTTGCATTGTATTTGTAATGTTTGTAATGGGAACGATAGCAGATACGCCACCTGATGGGTTACATCGATCACAAGGCGCACCTGCACAATCGTAATTATGATACGTGATTTATGTTTACGATATGAGCTCCCCGTCGAGCGCTTTCTGGGGATGCCTGAGGTAAGGTCCTCGGTTGAGACAAGCATTTCCTGTGGCGCCGGCTATGGATTATGATATATTAGATGCTCTGAGTGACCCCGGGTCGGCTCTCAGGGCGCTACTATAGTTATCGGGATTAAGTGTTGATCGAGTTAAGGACCCCGGTCAGCATTCTCTAGGCGCCGCCTCATTGATTGAGAGAGAGCCGAAGGCTTATAGCATCGAGTAGGGTCTCAGTGTTCTCGATTGATGTGATGTTTGTGTTATGACATGAACTATGGTCGGGTATGTGATAATTGACATGCGGAATTTCTTATTAATATGATTTTCATTACCATGTTTATATTATGAATTACTATAAGTATGTATAACATTTTGGTTGTAGATGTGGTATAAATTATATGATATTAACTTCCACTCGAGACCGACGCCTCGCTTATTTTCGTGTACTGCTACCCTCCTTCTCTGTGATTCGATAACTGGGCTGAATTCCTCTTCCTTCACGGCGGTTACATGTACTATTATGATATTATTAATCCTTGTCTATTTAATCTAGGTGTCACTGCAGTACTTCGGAATATTAGTATATTTTGTAATTCAGATAATTCTGTTTATTTTGTGTATGAAGATGGTGTATGTGGGAATTGAGATTTTATCTCTCCCTATCGATGTTTGGTATCTGAGCATATTATATATGTATGTTGATATATTGTCAGGTGATCGATGATAGCTCTGCATGAGTATTTCGCTTAGGTTTGCTACGGTTTCTCGGCAGGGTCTTACGCCCCATTCCCCTGGGTACGGCCTCGATCCCCCAGATTGGGTCGTGACAAAGTTGGTATCAGAGCCATAGGTTCATTTCCTATGGCCTAGAGTCTAAGTTTCCAGCACGCGACCAGGATCGAGTCTGGTCCTTGCTCACACCATTGCATCTTAGTTTCGGGCTTGCCCAAGAGGCGCCTCGTTGTTATCCGATAGTCTTGTGCTACGCCAAGATGAGACTCGAGATCGAGGGAGCCACGTAAATACACTGGCAGATGCTGAGACAAGAAGAAATTTTGCCAGGCCGCACGCTTCTATGATGAGGCCCAAGAGGCCCAAGATGAGGTATATCCTTCAAATTTAATCCACCGCTTCCCTGAGAGGGCGAGGAGACTGGTAAGTTCGGGACAGCAGCCTAGATTGTGCACTCTACCGGTGAGCCAAGGTGCCCAAGAGTCATAGGGTTAATATGCCCAGCACAGCCAGCACAAAGAGATGCTCAGGTCACAGCCCACTATGAGGCATTTTCGCGTGCATGATCGGCGCATAAATCTCCCAAGAACTTATGGAGCATCAAATAAGAAGCAGTCGCGCTTAATAGTTCTCAAATGTGGACTGTGATTCGACCGCATCACATTCCTCGTCTAAAGACACCAGCTTTAACGGGTTGTATTTGATGGGTATCCGTGACCCAACGGATTTTCTTCGGACGGGCGTGAGAAGAGAGCATTTGATCCGAGAGCATCCGATAGACTCGACCATTGAGATGGCAGTGTTTCTCCTCATGGGCTTAGCATTTAAGGGTACAAGGATTACACTGCCGCTTTCGAGGGTATGATATGGCCTGGCCAACATGAGATTTGAAGATAATCATATTTCTTTCACATGAGGCAAGAGGACGAGACTGGAAAGGTATTTAAAGAGAGATGATATGTTCAGAGTGGAGTACACCCAGGTTCATGTATCTTAGTAAATTTGTCTCTTGTTAAGGTTGCACCCGAGGTCATAAGACGAAGTAAGTACATCAATGTGCTCGACCACTTTTCATACGCTTGTACACTTAGTGAAGTGTAGCTTCTTGGAGGTCACTGATTTAGCGAGACAGATGGAGATTGACCTTCGCCTTCATGGCATCTTAGTGGATGGTGCTAAGAAGAAGACCCGCACGCAGAGCAAACTATACACCCGTCGCAGCCGCAAAGACATGGTGGCACAGTACTTTCTAAGTGGCACAAGCACAGACAAGAGTGGCCAGGACTCAAGGGGTCACAAGAAGGGCAAATGCAACCGAAGGGCATGAGGATTCCTGGTCAGACGGTGGGCCCAGGTCTGCTGGGGGCCATAGTTCAAGGTGACGCAGTTCAGTTCTGGGCACAAAGAATGGCTTAGCCTGCAGACTCAGATGTGCCCACAAGGTGGGCGATGCATCAGTAGGCCCTCAGATGGGCACAAGGGAGCTTGCTTTTAGGTGTGGAGAGTCAGCCATATACAAATCGATGTCCTAGATTTCAGCTCAAGAAATTCTTCCCCGTGGTTCATACTAGTGTCATTTGGCTACGCTCATCGACAGAGCCTAGTTATTCTCAAAGTGTGCGCAGTGATAAAGGGCGCAGTGGCTGGATACTGAGGTAGAGCCCGGAGGCAGATTTGGTGGCAAGGGCCAGGTCAGCTCAGCTCCTACTCGCCCGGACGTGGTCAAGCCAGTTTTACACTCCACTCCCCGTGGATTCCGGTAAGGCCAAATGCCACAGATCAGTACTATTCCCGTCTCATGGCGCCGATACTAGTATGCGACATCCGGTGCCACACACTCCTTCAGGTTCCTAGCCAGACGAGGCTCGTGTTCACCACCAGACTTAAGACCCCGCGACGGCCACAACCCTCGAGTGATGCCTTAGGAGGCGCATTTACTTTCCATCGTGTCCAATTCTCTGTGAGTAGGCGTGAGACCTCTCGCTGATCTTATTTTATCGAATGTGATGGATTTCGAGGTTATTTTGGGTATGGATTGGTTGACCAGTCACTATGCCATCCTGGATTGCCGAGAGAAACAAGTGATTTTCCGGATTCCAGGGGATTCAGAGTTCGCTCAGAATGATACTAAATTTCTTCTAATTTATTTCAATGACATAGCCTAGCTGATACACACGGTGCCAGGTTATCCGGCCTCAGGAGGGACACCGCAGTGATGAGGTAAGGCTGATAATGTCCCTATTGTCAGGAATTTCCTAATGTTTTCCCAGAGGAGTTGCCGGTTGCCACCGACAGGAGATAGAATTTTGTACGATGTCGCACGCACAAATTTTCTATCTCTCGCCACCTTACAGATGGCACTCGCAGAGTTGAAGGAGTCAAGGAGCAAGCATAGGATTTGTTAGACAAAGGTTTTGTCGCCTAGTACTTTCCCTGTGGGTGCTCCCGCACTATTTGTAAAGAAGAAAGATGGTTCACTACGCTATGTATAGATTACGCATACCGAACAAGGTGACCATTCAGACAAATATCCGCCGCCTTAATATGACTTGCTTGATCGGCCTTCAGGTGCATCATGTTTTCTAAGATTGATTTACTGGGCCAGATATCATCACCGAGAATAAGACATGAGGATGTTCCGAAGACAAAGATTCTGACAGGCACTACCCATTGTGAGTTCCTAGTGATGTCTTTTTGACTCACTAATGCGCCGGCAGCCTTTATGGATTTGATGAACAGGGTGTTCAAACCCTTCCTGGATCGCTTTGTGATTGTGTTCATCGATGATATCTTAGTATATTCTCGGAGTAAGGAGGAGCATGTAGAGCATTTAAGGATACTATTGCAGACTTTGAGGGAGCATCAACTATATGCCAAATTCTCCAAGGTGAATTTCGCCGATAAGAAGCTGGGGACATGTAGTATCGAGGAAAGGTATTCAAGTGGATCCTAAGAAGATAGAGGCAAGATGGATTGGCAGAGACAAACCACTTGATCGAGGTCTCAAGTTTCGGGTTTAACCAAGATATCGCCGGTTGCGCGTGATTTTTCGAGATCGCCGCACTTCGGCGCTGCTAACCTTAAGAATGTGAGGTTTCAAGTGATGAGATTCAGAGGCCAGTTTGCTTCGAAGGATCGGTTTCGACCGCTCCAAAGCAGCTGCACACTTCCGCAGAGGCTACACAGCACTGTGAAGCTCTGCAGCCTGACTGTGTGTATCGACAAAGACTGCAAAGTGATCGCTGCTTCTGTGCACCAAGAGGCACGAGCGCACTACCCCACCATGACTCGAGATGGCTACGTGATCTTCGCGATTGAAGATCCGAGACACATTCATGGTGAGACGTGTGAGATTTTCACTGATCACAAAAGTTTAAAATATATTTTTCACAAAGGAGCTAAATTTGGAGACAGAAGATGGCCGGAGTCGCGCATGATCTATGATTGTACGATTCAATATCACCCAGCAAGGCTAATGTGGTGGCGTATGCTTGGTAGGAACATCGCATGTACCTCGCCTACATTAGTGCAAGAGAAGGACAATTGACTAAGGAGTTGTATGAATTGTATGATCGTGGTTTACAGACAGAGGTGTTAGAGTCCGAGCACTTTAGCACATTTCAGAGTCAAACTGGCCCATGGACAAATTAAGATACCGTTGTAGAGACCTACGCTTGATGAAGATTACGATGAGGTTTAGCAGTGGTCGTGCAGATGATTTTGATCGGGGATAATGGCACGTCGAGATTGGGTATTTCAGTTGTGCGCCCCCGATGTTGATGGACTTAGAAAAGAGATTATGGAAGAGGTTCATCATACAGCCTTACAAAGATTCATCCCGCCCACTAAGATGTATCATGATCTTAAGGGTAACTATCGTGGCAGGCGAAGCATTGAAGGATGTAATGAAGCTCAGATCCAAGTGTTCGACTCTGCTGCCAGGCCAAACTTGAGCATCGGCCGTCTGGTTGTTGTACGACTCCCATTCCAGAGTGGAAATGGGAGAATATTACCATGGACTTCAGGATCGGTTACTCGAACTTCTGGGCAGGTATGATTCCGTTTGGGTGATAGTCGATCAATGACTAAGCTCAAGACACTTCACCAGAAGACGACTCTTTCCGCAGCCGTGCATGCTGTATCGAGAGGATTGTTAGTCTCATGGATTCCAGCTGATTGTGTCCGACAGAGGGCCCCGCTCACTTATAGGGTTTCATAAGCTTCATGAGGAGCTTGGTACTGATCGACTTTAGCACGCCTTTTCACCCGTACGGATGGACAAATTCGAGAGGAATTATCTCGCACGTTGGAGGACATGCCGAGGATGTGTGTGATGGATTTTGGAGGCCAATGGGATTGGCATTTACTCAGTGGAGTTCAGATAACGCTTATCATGCTAGTATCAGATGGCGCCTACTTATGCATTGTATGCATAGAAGTGTAGACGCGCTACCGGGAAAAAGTTGGTGAAAGGAAATTAGCAGGTCCTGAATTGGTTCAAATCACTTCTGAAAAGATTCCTACGAGATCGGTTGAGGACCGCCACAGACAGAAGAGCTTATGCGTAATTCCTGCAAGAGGAACATGAGTCTTGCAAGAGTATGTATTTCTGAAGGTTTCCCCGATGCGAGGCGTGATGAGATTTGGAAGAAAGGGAAGTTAGCACTCGCTTACGTGGACCATTTGAGATTGTGGATAGAGTTGGGGATGTAGCCTACTGACTGGAGTTGCCACCTAATTTCACCAATGTTCATCCGGTCTTTCATATATCTATGTTGAGGAAGTACGTGCCAGATCCTTCACATGTGCTACAGGCCCAAGAAGTAGAGATCAGTGAGGATTTATCGTATGAGGAGCGACCAGATTATTGTGGATACTCAGGTTCATCAACTCCGATCAAAAGTCATTCCAATGGTCAAAGTCCTATGGAAGAATCATTCGACTGAAGAGTGCACTTGGGAATCCGAGCGTATGCGATCGCTCATACCCCATACTTGTTCCAAGACACATGTTTCTTATTCTAAATTCGAGGACGAATTTTCTTGTAAGGGGAGAGAACACACCCAGAATTTTAGCTGCTTTAATTTGGATTATTAATATAATTTTTCCTAATTATATATTTATTTTAACCCTAATTAATTGTAATTAGGGACTTAATTGTAGTTAATTAAAATAATGGAGGGATTTAAAGGAAGTTTTGAAGTTTGCCAAATAGCATTTTTTGGCCCTTTCCTCTTCCTCCTTCGCGCGGCCCCCTTCTCTCTCCTCCCTTCCAGCGCCGCCACCTCCGTCTGCACTGCGCCAATTTCAAGCCCGCAATCACTCAAGATCACCCCATCGCCAACCACCTTCTCGACCACCCTCGATTCATCTAAACGCCTCAAATCGCGTAACCCACTCCCATTTTCTCTCTAACTCCGCTAATTTACTCGCTTCCCGCCACCTCCGCCCAAACCGACACCAGATCCGAACTCCGCCCAAAAACTCCATGATCCACCTCGACCGACGCTTCCAAGGTCGCTTTGGGATGAACGGAGGGTGGAGCTCTCACCGAGTTGAGACCGGGCCGATTCCGCCACTCCTGGTCCTCAAGAAACAATTACATTTTGGGTCCCTTGAGCCTTGGCCTCGCGGGTGTCTCGCCAATCTATTTCCTGAGAACTCCTTAAATTTTTCGCCACCGTCGGCAGCGGCGGACTTCGAAGCGTGCTCCAGACGTAACGCTCGCCCCCGCTCCGTGGTTCCGACGATGCAACTGGGCCTGCGATTCGAAGCCGACACCCGACAGCCTCCGCCAGATGTACTCGAGGCGTAGGAGCGATTCTCTCAGATCCGATATATTCCGTGGAGTTGATATCATATAGCTTATAAATACATCGTCTGCAATGCATAGCACAAGATTCTGCGTATTAGTCAGATTCGCCATCTCAATACACTATCACACACTATTATTATTATTGTATCCGCATATGATTCATCGTGATGATGGATGTGAGTGTGTAATCACCGGATGTGATATCATTGCAGCATTGTACTTGTAATGTTTGTAATGGGAACGAGTATAGACATACCACCCGGGATGGGTTACATCAGGATCAAGGTCCCGCACCCGTAATAATCGTATCTATGATACAGATTTATGTTTATGGCTAAGGAGCTCCCTGGTCGAGCCGCTTTCGTGGGATGCCGAGGTAAGGTCCCTGTCGAAGGTTACCGCTCGCTATGGATTATGATATATTAGATGTCGGAGGTAAGGACCCTGGTCGAGCATTTCTCTCAGGGCGCCGGCTATAGGTTATTGGATTAAGTGTTGATCGAGTAGCACCCCTGTCAGCATTCTCTCTGGGCGCCAGCCCCATTGATCGAGAGCCGTAAGGCTTATAGTGCATCGAGTATAGGGTCCCGCTTAGTGTTCTCTCGATTGATGTGGGATGTCGAAGTTATGACATGGAACTATGTCGGTGCGTGATAATTGATTATGTGAATTTCTTTATTAATATGATTTTCATTACTTCATGTTTATATTATGAATTACTATATATGTATAACATTTCGTCAGGATGTGGTAAGGGAATTAGTATGATATTAACTCACTTCGACCCATGGGCCTCGCCTTATTTTCTGCATCACACCCTCCTTCTCCGTATCTGATAACCCGCCTAATTCTCTTCCTCTACCTACGGTTACTTGTACTATTTATGATATTATTAACTCGTTTATTTATCTAGTGTCACCATAGCATTTCTAATATTAGTATATTTTGTAATTTTATAATTTCGTTTATTTTGTGTATGAAGATGGTGTATGGGAATTGAGATTTATCTCTCCCTATTGATGTTTGGTAATTGAGCATATTATATATGTATGTTGATGAGATTGTCACAGGATCGATGATAGTCTGTGATGAGTATTTCAAGAGTTTGCTACGGGGTTTTCGGTGGCCTTACGCCTCCCCATTCTCCCTAGCGCCGGTCCCATCCCCTGGGATGGTCGACAGTTATAATGTGAGCCATAGGTCTATTTCCTATGGCCTAGAGCCCAGCTTTCTAAAGATCGCGGAATTGTGGATCGAGTCTCGTCCTTGTCTCACACCATCAGATCTTAGTTTCCTCAGCTTCATCCAAAGAGGGCGTCTGTTGTTATCTGATAGTCTTGTGCTTACTTTTCAGTATGAGACGGAGATCGAGGGTTAATGCAAATGGGTACATCGATGCCGCTGTACGCAGCCCGCCGAGGCCGCACAGCCATGATGGAGGCCCAAGAGCTCCAAGACGATAGATCCCTTCAAACTCGATCCACCGCCTCGGGAGAGATGGTAGGAGACTCCGGCAGGCCCCAAGTAAAGAAACTAGAGGTGTACCGGGCCGGTGAGCCACAAAACAAGAGCCACAGTTAATATGCCCTTGGTACGCTCAGTAATAAAGCAGATGCCTGTGGCCGCAGCCACTATGGAGGCATTTTCGCTGTGTATGACTCAGCATGGGCCCCAAAGAATCCTATGGAGGCATCACAGTGTCGCAATAGTTCTCAGGTGGATCAGATTTGACCTGCGATCACATTCCTGTTCCCAAAGACACCGTGTTTAATGAGGTTGTATTTGATGGGGTATCTGTGACCTAAATGGATTTCGACTAAGGGAGGGAAGAGAAATACGATCCGAGAGCATCCGATAGACTACTATTGAGATGCGGCGTGCTCTCCTCGGCGCCAGCATTGCAAAGGTACAAGGATTACATCAAGCCGTTTCGAGGGTGGCGATACTGGCTCGTCAGCGCGAGATTTGAAGATAACTACATTTCTTGCCATGAGGCAAGAGTACCGAGACAGCTTGAGTGAATTTAAGAGAGATGATATGTCTCCAGAGGGTGATACACCAAGCAGTTCATGTATCTTAGTAAATTTGTTTGAGTTAGTTGAGGGCCAAAGACGTGTGTGCCATCACGGCTTCGACCACTTTTCATATCCTCGTGTCGCCGAGGAAGGCTGAGGTCACTGGATTAGCGAGACAGATGAGACCGACCTTCTCGCCTCTCATGGTATCTTAGTGGATGGTGCTAAGAAGAAGACCCGCATAGAGGAGCAAACAAGTACACCAAGTCAGCTACAGATTATGGTGGCATGTGGTACTTTAAGTGGTACAGCCAAAGAGACAGAGCAGCTTTTAATTATGTCACAAGAAGGTAGATTTAAACTTAAGGGTTATAGAGGCTTCCGGATTGGACAGGGGTTTAGGCCCAGTGGGGGCTATAGTTCAAGGGGACAGAGTTCAAAGTTCGGTACAACAGCCGCTAGTTCCGCACCCGCATGTGCCCACAGTTGTGGAGGATGCATCAAGGCCCTCAGATGCGGCTTAGCGGAGCTTGTTTTAGGTGTGGAGAGTTGGGCCATATGGCCAAATCATGTCCTAGATTTCCAAATTAGCCTCTTCCCGTGGTTCTCATAGCTAGTGTCATTCGCACTCATCGACAGCCTAGTTATTCTCGGAAGGTGCGTTAGTGATAGCACAAGAGGCCGTGATACGGAGGTAGAGCCCGGGAGGCGATTTGTGGTAGGGGCCAGGTCAGTTTCGAAGCTCCTACCGGGGCCTCTGACGTGGTCAGCAGTTTTTACACTCACTCTCGTGAGATGCCAAATGCCGTCAGACACTATCTCTATTCGTTATGCCGAGGCTAGGGTGTTATTAGGATCCGGTGCCACACACTCCTTTGTGTCTCCTAGCTTACTGAGGCTTCATGCCCAGCCAGCCACTTAAGACCCCGCACATCAAATACAACCCTCTGAGTGATGCCTTAGAGGCAGATATTTACTTTCCATCATGTCCAATTTCTGTAGTAGGCAGAGACCTTTTGGCGGATCTTATTTTATTGAATGTGATGGATTTCGAGGTTATTTTGGGTATGGATTTGGTTGACTAGACTATGCCATCCTCGGATTGCTTCAGAGAAACAAGTGATTTCTCCTGATTCCAGGATTCAGAAATTGGTTTCTGTAAGTAATGTGATGCACAAATTTCCTTCTAATATAATTTCACGCACATACTTAGCGGATGTTGAGCGCTGGGTGCCAGGTTATCCGGCCCTTGTGAGGGAGCACCAGCTGAGGAGGTAAGGCTGATAATGTCCCTATTGCTTGTGAATCTCCTAATGTTTTCCTGCAGGAGCTGCTGTATCGCACCCCGACAGGATAATTCTCAGACGATGTTGTACCTGCACAATCTTCATCTCCTTGCCACCTACAAGATGGCACTCGCAGAGTTGAAGGAGTCAAGGAGCAAGCAGTGACGAGCTAGGACAAAGGTTTTGTCAGGCCTAGTACTTCCCAAGTGCTCCTTGTGACTATCTAGCAAGAAAGAAAGATGGTTCACTACGCTATGCATAGATTCATGCATACCAACAAGGTGACCATTCGTAATAAATATCCGCTCCCTAATAGATGACTTGTTTGATCAAATTTTCGTGGTGCATCATGTTTTTCTAAGATTGATTTACTACGGATATCATCACCGAGAATAAGATAATGAGATGTCTTAAGATAAAGATTCCTGGATTTGCGGTACTCTACCATTATGAGTCTTTCTAATGTATTTCACTCACTAATGCTACTGGCAATTTTTGATGGATTTGATGAATGTGGTGTTCAAACCCCTTCCTGGATCGCGACATTGTGTTCATTGATGATATTCTAGTATATTCTGAGTAAGGAGGAGCATGTAGAGCATTTAAGGATAGTATCATGACTTATGGAGTGACACCATATGCCAAATTCTCCAAGTGTGAATTTCGTCGGATAGCGTAGCTTTCTGGGACATGTAGTATCGATGGTATTCAAGTGGATCCCAAGAAGATAGAGGCAATGATGGATTGGTAGAGACCAACCACGTGTGGATCGAGGTTCAAGTTTCGGGTTTCACTGGTTATTATCAGCTGCTTTCTGCAAGGTGATTTTTTCGAGATCGCTTTGACCCTGACACTGCTAACCTGTAAGAATGTGAGGTTTCAAAGGGATGAGATTTGTGAGGCTAGTTTTCGTGTTTAAGGATTAAGTTTTGATCTCTCGCTCCAAAGGTTATATTACCTTCTGCATGTGAGGTTATATGCTGTATCGCGCTTCCAGAGTCGGATCGTGTGTATCAATGCAAACACTCCGCAAGGTGATTGCTTGCGCCTCTAGGCAAAACAAGAGGCACGAGCGTAATTTACCCCCACTCATGATTCTGAGATGGCGACCGATCTTTGTGCTTGAAGATCCGAGACATTACCCGTATGGTGAGACGTGTGAGATTTTCTACGATCACAAAAGCTTAAAATATATTTTCAGCGTATGAGCTAAATTTGAGACAGAGAAGATGGCCGAGTTGCTTAAGGACTAAGTGATTGTACGATTCAATATCACCTGCAAGGCTAATGTGGTGGCGCATGCCGAGCAGGGAAATCATCAAACAAGCCTCGCCCACATTAGCAGAGAGCTTATTAAATTGACTACGGAGTCAGATGAATCTTAAAGGATCGTGGTTTACGATAGAGGTGTTAGAGTCTGGAGCACTTTTAGCACATTTCAGAGTCAAATCAGTTATGATGGACAAAATTAAGACAGCCTAGCAAGTAGGACCTACAATTGATGAAGATTATGGATGAGGTTCGGGGCAGGTTTGTATGATTTTGTGATCGGGGATAATGGCACGCCGAGATTTGGTACTAGGTCATAAGGCCCCCCGATGTTGATGGACTTAGAAAAGAGATTATGGAGGCTCATCATATACCATGATTCATCCCGCTCCAATTAAGATGTATCATGATCTTGCAACTATTGGTGGAGTGGTATGAAGCATGATGTAAATGAGTTTGTATCCAAGTGTTCACTTGGCCAAGAGTCAAACTCGAGCACGTGGCCGTCCTGGTTACAGTGTTCACTCCCATTCCAGAAAGGGAAATGGAGCATATTAACATGGACTTTGTGGACTCAAGTTACCCTCGAACTCGGCGTGGTATGATTCCGCTTGGGTGATACGACCACCGACTAAGCCTGGCACACTTCCACCCTGGAAGACGACTCTTCGTAGAGCTGCATGCTAGGTGTATATCGAGAGGGATTGCTACTCATGGATTCCAGCTTCAATAGGTCCCCGATGAGGGCCCCGCTTCACTTATAGGTTTCATGGAAGCTTCCATGAGGAGCTTGGTACTGATTGGACTTTAGCACAAATTTTCACCCTCGACGGATGGACAAGCCTGGAGGACTATCTCAGACATTGGAGGACATGTCGAGGATGTGTGTGTGATGGATTTTGGAGGCCAATGGGATTGGCATTTACTCGTGTGGAGTTCGCGCATAACAACGCTTATCATGCTAGTATTTCCAGATGGCGCCTTACGCAGGCATTGTAATAAGTGTGAAGTGTAGGATCGCCACGGTTGGAAGAAGCTGTGGTTGAAATTAGCAGGTCCCGACCGTCCAAATCACTTGAAAAGATTCCTATCATTCGAGATGGCTGAGGACCGCTTCACAGATGTAAGAGCTATGCACTCCCAAGAGGCCATGGAGTCTCGTGTAGGTGAGTATGTAGCTTCAAGGCTCGATGCGCAGGCGCATGAGATTTTGGCAAGAAAGGGAAGTTAGCACCGCTACGTGGGACCATTCAGATCAAGTGGATAGAGTCGGGATGTAGCTCATCGAATCGGAGTTGCCACCCACTCCCCGCCACTGTTCATCCCAATACAAATTTCATACTATATACATATGTCGAGTACACGCACAGATCCTTCTCACATGCTACAGCCCAAGAAGTGCAGAGATCGTTGAGATTTATCGCATTTAGGAGCTTAATTTAGTTATCAGGATACTGTGATTCACACCCGATCAAAAGTCATTCCAATGGTCAAAGTCCTATGGAAGAATCATTCGACTCGAAGAGTGCACTGGGAACTGAAAGCAGAGATGCTTAATGCTCATACCCATACTTGTTCCAAAAAGAATGCGGTATGTTTCTTATTCTTAAATTCGGGAGTGATCTAATTTTCTAAGTGGGGAGAGAATGTAATACCCGTAATTTTAGCGCGTTTTAATTTGGATTATTAAGAATTTTTCCTAATTATATATTTATTTTAACCCTACTCACTGTAGTTAGGACTTAATTGTAGTTAATTAAAATAATGGAGGGATTTAAAGGAAGTTTTGAAGTTTGCTAAATAGCATTGCCCTTCCTCTTCCTCCTTCTCGCGCGCCCCTTCCTTCCTCCCTTCCAAATGGCCACACTGTAGTCCAGCCTGCTTCCCTGCACACCCCCAAGCCCTAATCGACTTAAAAGACTCACCCCGACGCCAGCCACCTCTCGACCAATCTCTTGATTCACACTGAAAACGCCCAACCCGCCGCCTGGAACCCACACCTCCGCCCATTTTCTCCTTAACCCACTCCCATTTCTCAAGGCTCGCCCACCTCCGCCTAAACCGACACCGATCCGAACCCCGCCTCTAAAAACCTAAGGATCCACCCTTGATCGACGCTTCCAAGGTCGCGGCCGATGAACGGAGGTGGGTGGAGCCTCGCCGAGTCGAGACCATCTAGGCCGATTCCGCCACCCGGTGGTCCTCCTCAAGAAAACAATTGGCATTTTTTGGTCCTCGAGCCTCAGCTTCGCGGCAGGTGGGTGTCCTTCGAATCTATTTCCCAGAACTCCTTAAATTTTTCTCGCATCATTGCAAATGGGCGGACCCTGAAGCGTGCCTGTACGTGAATCGCCCGTCCCTTTCCGTGGTTCCGACGATGCAATCAGTTTCCGCATTCGAGCTTCGATTGTCCGACAATTGGGCCAGATACCGAGGCAGGAGCGATTTTGAGATCCGATATATCTGCGGAGTTGATATCATATAGCTTATAACACATCGTCGCATGCATAGTACAATATTCATGGTATTAGGATATTCCGCCATCTCAATACACGATATCATTATTACTATTATTATCAGATTCGCATATGAGATTTGTCGTGATGATGGATGGAGTGTACCGCTGGATGTGATATTGCCGCGGTAGATTGTACTTGTAATGTTTGTAATGGGAACTATAGCAGACATACCACCCGACGGGTTACATCGATCACGCACCGTAATAATCACTATGATACGATTTATGCTTAGCGATATGAGCTCCCTGTCGAGTTTCCTCCCCCGGGATGTCTTATGTATCCCCTGTTGAGCGGGCATTCTGGCGCCGGCTATGGATTATGATATATTAGATGTCTGAGGTAAGGACCCCGGTCGCATTTCCTGGGCGCCGGCTATGTGTTATCGGGATTGCTGTCACCGGAGTTAAGGGACCGGCCGAGCATATCTCTCGGGCGCCTGGCCTCATTGGATTGAGAGAGAGCCGTAAGGCTTATAGCATTGGAGTATAGGGTCCTGCTAGTGTTCTCGATTGATGTGATGTTTGTGTTATGACATGAACTATGTCGCGTATACCCGAATGGACAGGAATTTTTATTAATATGATTTTCATTACTATGTTTATATTATGAATTAATACAGGTATGTATAACATTTTGCTGTAGATGTGGTATAAAGAGGATATTAATCACTCGACTGATGGGCCTCCTGCACTTATTTTCTAGGTAATCGTGCCCTCCTTCTCCGTATCTCCTTGACAACCCACTCTAATTCTCTTCCTTCACGGCTAAGCATGTACTATTATGATATTATTAATCCTTGTCTATTAATCTAGGTGTTACCATAAAGATTGAATATTAGCAAGTATTTTGTAATTCGATAATTCTGTTTATTTTGTATGAAGATGGTGTGTATGGGAAACAGATTTTATCTCTCCCTTACTGATGTTTCTGGTATCTAAGCATATTATATATGTATGTTGATATATTGTCAGTGATCGATGATAATGCATGAGTATTTCAATTTAGGTTTGTTACAGTTCTGGCCTTACGCCTCCCCATTCCCTAGCGCCGGTCTCGATCCCCCAGATTGGGTCGTGACACAAGTAGTTTACATACCTTTCCTCTTCTTCTTCTTCTTCTTCTTCCTCTACTTCTTTTCTTATCCTCTCTTCTTCTTCACGTTGAACCCCTCCCCCAAAAGTGAGAGACCAACTTAGTCTTATCCCATTTTGTTCAAAATTTCCTTTTATTACTCTTTCATCTTTCATCTCTCCCCTGTTTGCAAATCAACTTATGCTATTTCTAAAATAGCATCTCATCTTCTTATATTATGACTTTTGTCTCCAATTTTGATAAATTACAAATTTACCCTTGTATCTTGTACAAATTTCGGGTTTCGAAAATTTCTCACTTAGCAAAATAATAATTATGAAAAATTTCAAAATGCACTTATAATATACCCTAAATATGTTGAAAACGACTAGGGTGTATTTCGAGGTGTTACACTTTCTCTCTGATTGGTCCCGGAGCGTTTCTGGTTCTTACCCTAACTCTCCTTGTTCGATCGGCCCCTTAGCGCCAACTTGTCGCTTGAGCCGGTCATCATGGTTTGAGAGGCTACCCGCATATTGTCCCCTCCAAACACTGAATATTTATCCGCCTTCGCATAATTCTTCCATCGTCGCGTTTCTAATCCAAAGACAAATGGAGCGGAAGATCAGTGGTCGCCCAAAGCTCCGAAATTCTCATGACTGCGTCCATACCTGCATTTATCGAACTGCTAAATGGTACCCAAATCTTCTAGTGAAATCGCGGATGGACTCATCCTCTCGCTTGAAGATGGTTTGTAGAGAACCGATACTCGTCGAACCGAGCACAAAGACTCGGGAAACAATGCAGCCTTACAACTCAACACAGTTGATAGATCTCCGTGAGAGTTTGTGGAACCAAGCTAGGGCGGGCCCCTTCAAGCTGGCCGGGAACACTTTGCATAGTAAGCGGTCGTTTCCCCCATTAAGTATCATTTCCTGATTGAAATGCAAAGATGGGTCATACTGACGAGCCACTACACATGGAAAAGACAGATGACAAAGCCACGGGCGGTTCATAGCTCAAGATGTGTTAGCCCAACGAGGAGGATAGCATGTCTTGCGTCCCCGCACAAAGGTAGATGTAAGCACAAAGGGCGGGCCCTGGCTGCAGGGATACATGAACTGGCGATGGTGCTTACGCCTCGGCCACGTGGGCACATTTTGGGGCCTTCTCCTGAACACGCCGCTTCCTACTAATTCTTCGTGCCAATGATTCATGCCACCGACGAACAAATGAACGGCGCGGGGGCCTCTTCTTGGATTTAGCCTCCACGTTGTTCTTCGGGGTGAAAGATCGTGTAAATGAGAGCCACGGAGGATAACTCATCGTCTCACGCATCACTATCGCCGCAAGACGGGCTCGCTCTATTCGCTTTGACCGGGGTACTGTGATGGCTGCCCTCATGCATTTTCACCATCCTCTTCCAAACGAGCCCAAGAAAGGTCATTTTCTTAATAGCAGATGGTCGCATGATTCCGCAATTCAGCCATCTCGTCTCGTCATTTTCGCTTTCGTTTCATATCCTAACGCCAGCGAAAAATCGGGCCCCAAGGACCGACGGTCGGGTTGCCAGCTGAGACGGTGAGGATCCGACGAACTCATGAGCGAGCAAGAACTACCAAATCTTCGGGTGTGGGGATCGCTTGATAGCCGTATGTAACGCCTCCTCGCACGTCGCCGATAAGATTTTGCTCGTCGCTTCCACGACGGCTCCAATTGTGGTCTCTTAGATTCTGAGTCTTTGATCACTGGGCATGAACCTGCAAAGAAGGACCCCGCAAAACAAACAAATGCATCGGGCGGCGGGTGTGCCGACCGCCTCTCCAATGCTTAAGTCAGACAGAGAAATAGGGAGAGTCAACACATCCGTTTTTCAGTAGAGTATATCCACCTATCTTTCTGTTGCGATTCCTTCCTTATTTATAAAGGAGGAGGATGGTCAACTTTTTATGGAAAGTGGGTGATTGGTTTTCAAAATGGAAGGGGGGAGACGCTTCATTTGCGCTTCAGCCATTTTTCCTTTTGGATAGCCAAGTCATCTGAATCTTCTGCCTCAAGAATCATTTGATCATCTCAAGGACGGTTACTTACGTGATTCTTAGGAGGATGTGATTTCAATCTACGAGGGATCAGCCGAAATCACGCCATCTTTCTGAAACGGTAGCCTGCCAGGGAGTAAGATGTGTGCCCGCAAATAAATCCCTGTGCTTCGCAGATTCGATAGTCCATTTGTTCAGATTCGGTCGGGTTAGGATTTGTGTTCGTGTGAGGATATTTGGGCCTATTCTATGGGCTTTGATATGCCTGGGCCTTCAATAGGGAAGAACAAAGCCATGGTACCTTACACTATTAATGATTAGTTTCCTAATCCAACTTTGTTTCGATTAATTTAGGAATCTTAGTAGATTAAAAAAAATTATGGAAATTACAATATAAGTAGTGAACAAGAATTCATCAAACATATAAAATTTTCTTAGATTCTAATAATAATTTAGAATTTAAATAACACAACGAAGTATATAAATACTTTACCGCAAGAAACTTATACACTCTTTTTTAGTATCATTAACAACAAAACAACAAACCTATTGAAGACTCCAAATTTTCAACAAATGAAAAATCAAGAACCCTACATAAGGAAAATAAAGATTTAAAAAAAAATTACCCTCTAAAATGTCTTGAGCAAATATGAGAAAAATCTAGAAAAAATTGAAAAATAAATAATTGATAATAAAATCTCATGCGATAACTCTCTTCCTCAAAACAAATTTGAATATTCTCAAAACAAAACACCTCATATGAATTATTTATAAAATGGTTAATTTGCTTGCCCTTCCTTTATTCTTCTTAAACTTTTTTTAAATAGAATCGCATAATTTTCCCCAAAATTATATCATTAAATTATAAATATTAAATTTTGTAAAAAGAAAAATAACTAGTAAAATTTATGAAAGTTTTAGACGGAAATAATTTGTTCGAAAAATTATTAAATTAGTTTTGAAGTCAAACACACCAAAATATGGTAATGCCGTGGGGATACGGGCACTGAAATGACTGAAATGTCACACCTGTGAAAAGACAATTAGGTGAACTAAATGTCACTGTCCCCGATAAATGGTGAATTAATATTTTCCTCACCCACCTGCCATTGTTTGGCCTATGCTTGCATGGAGTCCGCCATGCCATCCCGTCCCACCAAACCTGGAGACAACCCATTGTCAACTCCAGTTCAAAACTCAAACTATTCCTATGTTTTTGTAATAATATTTCGCTACTCTTCACCCTTTTTTTAACATGGACGTGGAGCTACTTAGATTACACCTATGAAGTATTAATTAACAAATAAATGTATACTTTGGTGATCCGAAGGGACCAGGAACTCAAACTAGTTATTATTAAAAAAATAAACTCAAGATTTGATCGAATAAGCTATTTTTGTTTCTTCTGGATTGGCAATTTAATAGCCTTACTGATTAATGAAAGAAATTTTTAATGAGTTCATAAATATATTAGCTTAAATTTTTAAATCTTGTTCCATTATTATTTTATATTTGATATCATTCTTCGTACTTTGGTTTAATAACCTATATAAATTTTATTACATATTTTAGTACTTTAAAGATAATAAGTTGGGTATAATTTTCTCAGCTAAACTACTAGAAGTATTTAGTAATATTAACTTATTGAACGAAATTGCCAAAGCGACTGAAGATGATGAGGTCATAGGAAAGCCACATAATGGTATTATGTTTCTTTCTAATTTTTGTAAGGTGATTGATAAATATCCACAATCATATTTCTAAAATCTTTAGAAATTTGATAACTAAATTTTTGAATTTATAATATACCTTTTCAACTATATAATTAGCGGTTGTATTTGTTTCTAATACTGATGGTGAGTTAGATTTATTTGATAATAGATCAAAATAAAATTTATTTCTAATAAGTATTATTTTAAAAAATTAGACTATTTTGTAATCATTCTCATATTTAAGTTTTTAAATTTAAAACTAAAAATAAAAAATGAATTAGATATCTTTGAGGTTTCGTAGCCCCATGAAGGAAGAAGAAGGAAATATCTGATAGTTTCTTGGAAGCCTCACCATGAATCACAATCCGGTCGGTAAAGTCGAGGCTAAGAATTGGAGTTTTGAAGCCAGAAATACTTACGAAATCATTCCTTGCATATGCCAAAACTAAAACATCAAGCGAAGTTAAAATCTAATCGATTGATTCTGTTTGATTTGATTAGTCAACTTATCCTTGTATTGGTTTCATTAACATTTTTAGTAATACTGGCCCCTAAAAGCCTCATTTTTCTTTTGAAAATGGACTAGTCATTATGCATTTGCTAAAACAAAAGAAGACAAATATGTGTCTAGAAATGGTGCCATGGAGCTCTGTCATTTGATTTGTTTTTTTTTTTTTTTTTTATAAGCAAAGAGAGCTCAATGAAGCAAGGCTGGCAAAGCAACCCCAAAAAGAGTATACAAGATGTATACAATAGGTGCCCCAAGACCTATACAAAAGAAACAAAAAACATTGCAAAAGCAAAGATGTAGAGCAAGACACCACCTTTCACAATTATCAAATAATCATAACAAACAACCACCTTGGCCCAGGAACTAGCGATTATGACCTCTATGCATAAGCAAATCCATATAAATATATAAAAATTTGTATACAAATATCAATATATAAAAATATCAACATATATCAATGAGTCCCACAAGATGGCGTCTTTATATTTCTTTGGGACAGCTAAAATACGGTAGTTGATGCATAGGGTCCATCTCAAGCGGGTGATGGAGGCGGGGAGAGCGAGGAGCTAATGGGCCAGGGGCGATGGATGAAGTACTCGACGTATATGTGGAGCACAAGGTCGCCCAGTTGGAAGTGCACCCAACTCTATTGCAAGGTCAGGATGGTGTTCTGGAGTGGGGCTTGATATGAGGGGATGATAAGGGTGGGATGAGAAGGTGATATCTAATGCTATGGAGGCTTGCTGCGGTGACAGGATATGGTTAAGATGTGTAGTGTCACAGGGGTATGGAAGGTGATGTATGAAGTCACGTGGGGGGTATAAAAATCTTGGGTGATGGGTAAGTATGGGGGGGGTTATGAAGGGAGAGCGATGTCGGCTCGGGTGTACCACGACCGCCCTCTGTCTCGACATGACCTCGCCACCATCCTCGACCACGACCTCGTCGTCGGCCTCCCTTTTCCTATACCTCAAATGGGTTGCATACGTACTGGAGTGGATGACACCGGAGGTCTAATGGATGGTACATGTGATGTAGATGCCTCCTGATCGTAGCCGGCGATGCGATGCTTTTCTTCGATGCGGTGTGCTTGATCCCAGCAATATGGTGTAACGCATCATGGGACGACAATGTTGAACCAACCGATAGATGACTTGATGGCCAGAACACGGGTTGGAATATCTCAGTGTTTTGCATATTAATGTCACATGTTTTCCAAATTACAACACATCCAAGATTTGCTTGCTCTATGGCTAAGAACAAGTGTGGCAGCTGTGTATATGACTGAGAAAAGTCACCAAATAACTGTCTAAGTTCTTTATGCTTTCCATCTAACGCCTTTTTGTATGATATTTCATATCCCCATTTCTTCATTACACTTGCTTGAATAGCAGCCATAGTCAATGTGAATTGTGCCTTAATTATTACCTTTATATAAGCATCAACCACATTTGAGTCCAATTGATGATGGTACCGGTTCAAGCAAGGATTGACACAAGTATGTGACCCTTTATATTTGTTGATAAAAAATAAGCAAGTATCTTTTACAACCATGGCACGAAGCTTCCATAGACATTGACATTCTTCGGCCTTCTTATATCTTAAAACGAGCAATTTTTTTGAGAATGCAACAACAAATCCTCGGAGTGCTTTAATTCGAGTAAATATTTACAGCCTCTGCAAATCAGATTTAGAATTAAAACCCACAACTACAAATTCTCCACTTGAATGAGACCAGACTATGTTGCACCCATGGAGTCCACTGACTGAAATAAGATTACCTAAGTTTTCAAATATAACAATTGAGGTGTTGGTGGTAAGTGATAATGAACAGGATAACTTCATCTAATGTCTCAACATCTGGTTATTTGATACATCACATCGATGCATGCAGAGACATATATCCTTTTGCTCATTCTCCAAAACTGCTAAAAGTACTGACGATGATACATGTCCATAAGCTTGAACATCCAAGTCTCCATTAGATTCATCATCAACATCTTCATCAGGTTCATCATTAGCTTCTTCATAAGCGCATTCTTCATCATCAACATATACTGGACCGCTACTAGGCCCACAACCATAGTCAAATTCTGCAACATTATAATTGTCGCGAACCAATAAATCTATATGGCCACCCATAGATTGATTCACTTGTGGCTTGACTCAAACAACCTCAATATACAATTCAATTCTCACTGCTGTATTAACCATGTTCAACATTCTATGACACACTACCGCATCCCATATTGAAAAGGTTGGAACCTATTTCCACTTTTAGGGGATACTTACACCGAGGACTAATTTGAACCTTTGTTTGTCAATGGTTGTCAAAGTGAGTATATCATAATGCTAATTGTTCAAACGCGCATTCAACCGTCCATCTAAAGGCACAATAACAAATTTTTCTCCCCATATTCGACATATGTTTTAGTCCTCATCATTTTTCCATCAGAATAACATATCACTAAAATAATGAAATGGTACATAATCGAATTGCATAAAATGGTCCCAAATGAATTAAATAATATGAGAGGTCATTATCCTTATCTACATCAACTTTATCATAAAGAAAACAATCAGCCTTCTAAAAATAAAAATATGACATTTCAAATTGTCCCTAATTTCAAATTCTAGCTTGTGGTTTTGTGGTTTTCTGCTTTAGGTTGGGAGGTTTAGTGGTTTGGTGTTTAGTGTTTTAGGGTTTTGGAGTTTTTTAGGTTTGTGTGGTTTAGGTTTTAGGGTTTAGGTTTTAGGGTTAGGGCTTAGGTTTTAGGTTAGGGGCCTGGGGTTTGTGGTTTGTGGTTTATCGTTTTTGTGGTTTTCAGTTTAGGTCAGTAGGGTATATGGTTTTAGGGTTTTAGGGTTAGGAGTTTAGGGTTTATGGTTTAGGGTTTGGTTTTAGGGTTAGGGTTCCCCAATCATTTCTCAGGGACCAGAAAGAGTAAAATCCATCATTCCGACTCCTCTAAGACAATTAAAATCATCAACACATATCATCTCACTAACACTGAAAGGATAAATAAATAAATAAAAACCTACTCCTACCCAGCCATAAAACATGTTTCCACAAATCTATTTCTAAGCTTCCAAACACACTGAACTGCCTCAAACACCCACCACTCTGGGCTACAAAATCACTTTAAATCATTTTGTAGCAACTCCAACGCAATACCCATAATCCAATCCATCAAAGCCATAAAGGTGATGTGAAATTATATTCCAATCATGGAAATTGGAACATTACCGATATAAAGATAAAAAAAGGAAAGAAATTTCTAAAAATTCAAAATAAAAATAAATACAAGGCTATTAAAGCTAACCAACTTAAGAACTTAAGAAATAGCTTATTCCGATCAAATTCAGTTTATTTTTTTAATAATTACTAGTTTGAGTTCCTGGTCCCTCCCGATCACCAAAGTATTCATTTATTTGTTAATTAATACTCCATAGGTGTAATCTAAGTAGCTCCATGCCCATGTTAAAAAAAAAGGTGAAAAATGAGTATAGTTAATATACAAAAATAGGAACAGGTTTGAAGTTTTGAATTAGTCGATAACGGAGTTGATGGGTTTTCGTGGACAAGATGTGTTTGAGAATTATTTAGTCATATCCCAATTATATCAAAAAATAATTATTTTATTTTATAGTTTAATATAATTAAAATCAAAGAGGAATGGTTTAAGCAAATGAGGGTGGAAATGAGAAATTGTTTAAGAGTAAAGTCTATGTTTTTTTAGCGAATTTGACGGGTCATTTTGTGGTCGCACTGACCGCTTGTCGCTTGTCAATTGTCATTCATACTTTGGAACTTCTTTGGGAAGGAAATTGGAGAAAAGGATATGAGGTTAGAGCAACTCCAATGGGAGTTGTCAAAAACGGGGTGTCAAATGCCATTTTGCAACCCTGAATAGTGTTTTTGCTCAACAGGTGCTAAAAATGGGGTGCCATTTAATAATTTCTTAATGTTTTTATTAAAAATATAATTAACCTCACAAATATGGATGAAAATATATCCGTTTAGAGGAACAGTAGCCACCAACCGCTATTTTGCAACATCTCCATTCTCTCTCCAAAGTTACCAAATATGCCACCACAAAACCCTAGATGACATTTTGCCACCTCTGATGTCACGCCCATCGAGCCTAATTTTATCGCGAGGTGTCATTTAGCTAAGCATGGGATAGCACTCTCTGATATAACTTCCTGGAGTTGATCTAGAATGGGAACCAAATTACTATCACCTACTTGATCGTGGGCTTGCATTATTCATTTACTTTTTAACAGTGTTTTAATTCACACAATGCAAATGACTCACTCGAGTGTGTTTCACTGGTTTGCTGTCTAGTGACAATTGTATTTGAAACCCGCCTAATTACCGCTTTCATAAAATAAATGTAAAATTTGATCATTTCAATTGCCGATGTTCCCGACAACCAGATACACACCATTTTTAGCCATTATTTTGACTTTGCAACTTAATTTAATAAAAAAATTTCCAAACAAATTATTTCCTCTAAAACTCAGTACTATTATAAAACTGTGGGTATTTTATAGAGAGAGAGCATATATATATAAGACAAAAATCAGTGCGCCATAGTGATGTAGCCAGTAGTTGGAATCAGATAGAAAGTCGGGCCACATAATAGTAATGGCCTCAAAATGACTATAACACTTTGGTCATGCCTAAGGTGTTCAGCATAGTGGCCTCCCCTCCCCTCCGCCAACTTGAGATAGAACGCCATCAAAACTACAAACCCAAAAATCCAAGGTGGTTTGGTTATAAATTTTAGTCGAGGTTTTAATCATGAGAATGTGAGTTTGTTTTGTTTCAAACAAGAAAAGAGGAAAAGCACAGTTCTGTCGTCAAGAGAATGTTGTTGTTATATCCATGGCAATTGGCTAGACTACACTAGTATTAATAAATAGCAAGCATTACCAACAGAGCTGTGGAAAATGGAGAGCGGAGACGGAGAAGGAGAAGGAGACTACCCGCCTTTGAGGAGCTGGAAGGAAGTGAATTCAATGGTATGGACTTTAGAGACTCTCAAACCTTTGAGTCACGCCTCGCTTCAGATTATGTGTCACTTCTGGAACAGTCAATCACCACCGCCTTCGCTTCTGGGCCATATCTAAACCTTTGAGCTCTACTGCCTCCGTCTCTCTTTATCATTGGCACCTTCACTTTGGTTTCCTGCACTTTCCTTTCCTTCTCTCTCTCTCTCTCTCACGCTTCCATTTTTCGCTTCGCATTTTTATCCTCTCTCATCGTCCCACGCTTCTTCAAATGCACTGATTTATAAAAAGTTGTTTTTCTTTGTATACCATCTAAGAACGGAGTAGCATGCCTAAGCTTTTGGGTGGGTTTGACTTCTAATTTCAGTTATTATTATCTTTTTATATTATATTGTTTGTGTTGCGAATAGGTGAAAATTTCGTATTCAGATCGCTTTGATGCAAATGGAGCTTTTCAGATCATATTGAGTATTTCTTCTCCTTTGAAGAGGAATGAGGGTTAGGGCTCTCGATGGTTAAATTTCAAAGTTTCATTGTTTTCCTTTTTCCTCATGCTTTGACGCAAAACAAAGAGGAAGTTTTAACATGATCACTATCACTTACTCTTAACCAAGCACACATATCTTAAAACTGTGATGGAAGCTAGACTTGACAATAGCTATGTGGATCAGATCATGTGCGGTTTGTTACAATAGAAGTAGTATCGAGTTTCGATCCCCAAATGTAAAGTTAAAGAGAAGATTCAGAAACTCCTTTATTTATATCATGTTTGCATTATCAGAAAATTTGGTTTTGTTGATGAAGAATTCTGCCAGGAACAAGAGCACTAAGAAGATAAATGGGAACCCTGGAATGGAAAAATCTTGTATTGTTTTTGTATCATCATCTGCTTTGGTTGATTTCGCTTTCTGTCGAAACAAACAGATTCTCGATTCTAGCTTATAATTAAATTTGTAGCTTGGTATGGGGAGTCTCAGGTGGATACATATGGTGCCGGACAACTCCGTCATTGGGTATATTTGCAAAGATCATGGATAATTCTATCCATGATCGACTGTCATCCTCTTGCCTTTATATGATCTTTGGGTTAACCTAACTTAAAGGTGTGTGGGGTGAAGACGACATAGCCGAGTTCAGGCCGACAATTCACTATACAAACCATTCTCAATTGCTCGCCGGCCATCATCTTCCCCCACCCGTAAGTTCCTGTGCCCAAAGCAAGGTGAATGCAAGCAAATCATTGTCGCTCGTGTGGCTCTAATCCTCCATGCAGGAATGTTTGGGCTATTCATTTATGCCTTCTCACAAGGCACCACTGGTGCGCTACAGCATGGTGTCATCTCGACCAAAGTGACGGCCGTGGGCTCAAGTAGTCTATGTTATCCGTCAAAAGTAAAAAAGAGGGCATGGACTGGATTGACATGGCTGGCTTTCAAGGAGATTCGGGGCTTTTAGGCTTTCATTCGCCTCAAAGAAGATGTTTGCCTAGAGATTTGGTATTTATGATCATAATCCTTCTCGCCGGCACCTTCAAAATGCAAATACGTAGTTGGCTCCTTCATTTGCAGTGAGATCACTCAATATTAATTCCTCCATGGCTCCATTCCTTTCTTTTGAAACAAATGAATGATGAGAATATTTGGGTTTGTTTGGTGTTTGTAATCATATTTTCATATTTTGATCTTTATTAATTTATCCTTCTTTTTCTATGATATGCTTTAGCATGACATTTGACGGATGGGAGGCCATGTTTGCTTATTGGGATGAATGTGCCGCTTCTCCTCGAGGCAAAAAATTGTCGGCTCTGCTCAATAATTTTGCTTTTATAAAAGGGATGTCGTTTGTTCATATCTATCCCTGGTGGACATTTCCGATCTCTTTCATTGCTTATAATTTTCAGCATTCGAGTACGAATGAGTCGATATGGACACCAAGAGCTAAATACTGCCTATCAGCCGAGTCCTGTCTCATTGGGATTTTGTTCATGGTGGTGGTCTTGTTAGCTAGAAACTATATTGCCTTAATTTTCACCAAATGACAAGGAAATGCAAGAGGTCAAGTTTGTCTAGCATACCTTCTTGGTGCCACCATGCTTTGAACAAAGGTCCAAAGAAGTCTTATCGTATGACCTTTTCCTTCTCCATATTACTTCTCTATCCATAGCCGCTACGGGAAGGCCATCTTCTTCGCATCCTCGCTTTCATAATTCCTTCCTTGTCGAGGTGTTGTAAGATATTATAAAAATGAGCTTTAATAGGTTGAGAGGAGCTCATACTTAACTTAAGTATAATGCCAAACTTTCTTCATATCCAATGATAAGGTATGATTGTGTGTCGGGCCACAGCGGATGGCAGCCTCGCGGCTTACATCAACTCGTGGGTCGCTATTACATTTTGAGTTCCTTCCTACCGCTCTTCCTCGCTTCAACGCAAATCGAGTGAAGGGCTTTGGGAGGCATGATACGTGGAATGGCTTGTGCTTTGATTTCTCTAGTCATAGTCTACGTAACCAATTGGAACAAGGAGGTATCATAGACCTTAATTTTGTCACTATCTGGGATTTCCTTTCGTTTAATTGGAGCCAGAGATTATGAGTCAATAAGTTCAAATTAAGTTAAAAAAATTTCAGGTGAAGCAAGCAACAGAGAGGGTTGCAAAAATGGAGAGGACAACACAACACATTGAAACCCAGAGTCCAAGAATGACATGTTATACTTCTCTACTGAACTGAACATGCTTGCTTCTCTTTGAAACGAAAAATGGAAGCACAGAGAGAAAGAGAGAGAGGAGAGAGAGAGAGAGAGAGAAAAGGAAGGCGACCAGGAAACCAAAAGTGAAGGTGCCAATGTTTGAGAGGGAGACGGAGATAGCAGAGAGCTCAATTCGTAGGACAGAACAAGCAAAGAACTCAAAGATAATAGCTCTCTCGGTGTCCTTCTCCCGCCGCCGCTCTCCATTTTCCATCACTCCGATGACCGATCCGACCGGTCAAGTTAAGGATATGCCACTCTGCCATTAGCTATCGGCTCTTTCATTCTAATTAAAGTACTACTTTTTTGCTTTCCCTTTAATTTCTTTTTTATGACCGACATCCAAAGCTCAACACAAATGTGAATTATCATCTCATAAGACAAATTAAACAAAGAAAGATTCTACTCATAAATTAGAGTAATATAAAAGATAAGATTCCTAAGGCCATAACAATATTGATAAAATTGTTTCCTTACCATCAAATGAGGTATCCTTCCTGACAGAAAACAATCACTCTTACATAGGGAATACAAAAACACCATTTGCTAAAATTTAAAAACACTTTAAAAAACCTAAAAACATCACTGTGAATAGAAAATCATCAGAAGCTTTTTTCCAGAGAAGCATTTTATAGGTGTTATCCTAAAACACTTCCATAGAAAACATTTCCGCAGCAAAATCATTTACAAATGGACTATTCGGGGCAACAAACATTACAAGTTCTATTTTGGAAGATAGCTAGCCTACACATATTAAACGAGGGAACATCGGGCATAGGATGGTCGAAGTACCAAGACTCGACCCTCATAGCTCAATACAAGGATGACTCAAGAATATTGGTATTAAGACCGTACCTAACCGCATGATGTTCCTAAAGGCTAAGATCTCGCTGCTACATCCACAAACTTCTGTTGAAACCTCATCGCTGTTCCTGTCAAGTCAAGAAGCTTCCGCTGTCATATGCATTCGTCTTATCCATTGCCACCTTCACTTTTACAATGTATTTCCTCGCTTCTATATATTGGTTTTCTTAGTCGAGATTATTCCAACATTAGCACTCCAAAATCGTAAATACGCTCTTTCACAATCAGTTGACATGTAATATTCGTGATCCAAATACCTCTCGCAACAATTAAGAAAGTTCAGCTTTTGATACATAGTTGAATCTTTGATGAAATCAAACTTCTAAAATCCCGAGGTACATGTCGTTATTACCATTGTCCCTTTGACTCTTGAAAGTGGTACATGATCCTTCCTCCAACCCACCAAAGGCTTGCGTGACCAAAATCGACTTTTGCATTTAAGCCGCTCATCCAACGTAATGTTGTTTGATTCGCTATCCCAATGGATGATTTTTCGGGAGGAACCATAAGCTCAAAAGTACATGTTTACAAAGATATGGAATTAGCTTGATCCAAACGTAATGTTCGCTTTTGATTTGAACCAAGTGCTACCCTCGAGTCTTCCGTACCAACCTCATTCCCCGCGATCTCCCCGCATATGGAATAATGAAAGTGACTCATCAATTGTTCTAATAAATATTAATATTTATAAACGTCAATAAAGACCTGCAAAGTCGACAAACTATGAAGACAAAGAGTAGAAGTCCATAGATTAGATTATTGAGGCTATATGCCCGTTTCATCCCAAGTCAGGGCTATATATGCCCGTTTCATCCCAATACTGAACGTCGTCTTTGATTATTACGAGCCCTATTCGCCGTGATATTAATTAGACCACGTATAAGTTGTTTAAGATCAAAAGGAGAAAAGGTTTCCTAAGAGCCCAACCAAACGCATCGCCTTTACATTACTAAAAGATTGTTCAAAATGAAACAAAAAACATTACAGTAGCTTCACCTTCAATCAAAGAAGATAAAAAGTTCACTCGATTCCTACCAACCAGTGTCACGCCCTAAAACTCGGTATAGGGGCATGATTGTCATTTCACATCTCAAGCCCAAATACTTGAAGTGCGAAACAACACAAACCTTCATTTCTTATAACCGGATCATGTCCAATTATCAAACACTTGTTTAGAGTAATGTGTAACTTTCTAAATTTATAAATTCTTCAAATTCAGAATTTCATATCGACAAAAAATTATTTATAAATCTCCAAATATCAAATATAATCTCAAATAGAGCTATTCATAATTTCTCAAATTCCAACTTCGAACTAATAAAAATGAATGTTATCATCCAAGTAACTTTCTCAATTATCCATATAAACATGAACTTATTAATTTAAGAAAGTCTAACATAAAACTTTTAATCAAATCCTAATGATGACAAATCCCCAACCTAGCCATCACTCATCGCAAAAACTAAAAGTACTTGAAAAGATATCAACGAATGAGAGTGAGCTTAAAGCCCAAAAAAAATACTAATAGTTTCATGGATCAAAAGGTTTTCAATCATATAATAAATAGGAGTTGTTTTTCATCAAGACCTTCGATTAAAAAATAAGCTAGAACATTCAAAATTTTCCTTCAAAACATTCTCATATCCATTTCAAGTCAGTTTCATATCAAATGTGATCAAAACAATTTCATATCAAATTTCGATTCAAACACTTTCATATCAAAGTCCAAAATCAAATACATTTCAAATATATTTTTCTTTGGTCATCAAATATCAAATGGTGCCTAGCCATGTAGACTTTCAAATATATTCCTTACCTCAAAAGTGTACCCTAAAGTCTTGAAAGAGCTAAATTAAGAATCTTTGTAAAGAATATTTCCTCACCCCTAAAAGATAATAAGGAGTGAGTTATCATCATTAATTATTCACCTAAAATTATAGGTTTGAAAATCCTAATAATGTCATAATGTCAATACTATTAACTTAATAATATTTTAAACATCCTAAGTATTAATAATAATTTAATTAATAAGCTTTGATAGTGCCTGCAAGCCGCCACAAGCCCGCAACACGTGCCTGGGTGGAACTGCTCGTCGGGTCGGCATCCACCAGGGGCAAAAAGCCCCAACGATTCCGACCATAACAATGTCCTAGACCCCCCAATGCCGGGCCCGGCCTAAAACTCAAATTTCTAGTGGACCGAACCTAAGTGGACGAGGGAAATCCGTTGACCTCCTGATGAGTCGTAAGAAAGGAAAGCACTCCATATTCATGATTCGACACCATTATGAAACATGATCCCCCCATGATTACGGCTCTAATTATCTTCCCAAATATTCCGCTGGCGATAAGGAAGAAAAAGATCCCACCCAATGGGAGGACAATCGTATCACAATCAAATAAAGAGTCACCACGATCATCTACTATAAATATCAACAACCCACCAACAAAGACGTAATCATAACGCTCATCAATACCACTCCTTCCTTCTCCTCCAGTTGATGCAACAGGTACACTCAACTATGCACGGAGAGATGGCAAAGACCGTTGGACCAACATCCGCTCATTGTAGGTTGTAGGTTACCGCCTTCCATCCGGTACCCCAACAATCGACCCTTCCACAGTCTAAACTTCAATTTCGATAAAAACGCCATCAAGTTTCGCTAAAACTTATAAAAGTTGAATTCCTTCGAATATGATTTCAAATATTTATTTATTTTATATTCTTAATGAATTCACATACTTACTAAAAATAATTATTATAGTATATTTTATATCATATTATCCTTAATATTTATCTTTTCTTTTTTTAAAGGACTCACTTTTATCTTGATCACAATATCATCTAAATAAATTCTCAAATCATAACAAATATTTACTTTAAAAGTATATCCTCACTTATTTATCGTAACACATATGGTTTATAAAAACTTTAGTATCCAAACTTGTCATATTTGTTTATTATTATTCTCTAAGAATTTATCATCAAATTTTTACCTCTTTTGTTTTGTTTTTTTTTAAATAAATGGAATATCTATAATTTTTTTTTCTAATATCAATCATTACCTAGACTTTATGTTTTATAGGCCTATTTTGTGAAAGACTTTTAAACTTAATTTATTTTAATATTAAATGATATTAACGATAACAATATGTCACTTTTGGCTTTACTAAATGTTCATTTTTGTCTTTTAAATTCCTCCAACAAAAAATAATGACAAGATTCTTTATTGACTTTTCAACTTACTTGTCACATACCTACATTTCATTCCTACAGTTCTCACTTTTTTTTTTCTTGTATTGACTTACAATCTCAAAGTATGCTGGTCCTTATCATATTTATTTATTTATTTTCTTCTTTATTTTTCTATACTCCCATAATACGATGGTCCCCTACTTTCTACTTTTTTTTTTTTTTTCTTCACAAACTCAAAACATATGCATGGCCCTCTCTACCACCTCTTTATTATTTAGCACTTTATATGCAGAGATATTACTCTTTTATTCTCATTCTCAAAACAATTCAGTACGACACCACCAATTAGTATTTTATTTTATTTTTTAAAAGTGAAAAGATAAGAAATCTAAATATGATTTCTTTAGGGTTGACCTAAACTTAAAGAAAATTAAAGAATCTATACCAAATAATTCTAGGAAAATAAATAAATAAAATATCTTACAATTGGAATTACTTATTCAACCTTCCATCTGACATCATAGGTTTTTCGGGATTCTACGAACAAGAAAACCATTCTTATATATATATATATATATATGCTATATATATATATATATATATATATATATAAGATATTCGATTCATTAGTAAGACGATGAAAAATCTACTAAAAACTTTCTTCAAATCCTGTTTATGGAGTTCTTACTTAATCGTGAGAGTACGCAGAGAAAACTGAGTATCCAATGAATAATAAAATATTTTTTATTATTTTTTAAATTTCTACCTAAGGTTTCATAGGAGAATTACCCTTATATCCTTATTTTAATTTTTAAAAGAATTATTTTTTTTACCCCTTTAAAAATTACGAGGTGCTACAACCGATCTTAACTTAGGCAACTTCACCTTTTGCAATAACTTCAATTTCGAGCAAAATCTTATCCTCAATCCCGACCCGAAGTACTTCTGTGATGGCACGCCCGACGTGGTAGCTGTGACACCCTAACCTAGCACCTCTATGTTAGGAAAGGGTGTCACGAAACTGTAGACTTTAAGCCTGATTAACTGAGTAGTTCTAACATTACTCCCTTGAAGAGGCAATATAATTTAACATATATTACAAAACCATACTATCATACCCCAATGTTTGAGACATTCAAAATATCACTTACATATTATTTAACGAAAGACTCGTGGATGTTGGGTCACCCGACACCACACCATCATGTCCCCTTTTCCGGGACCCATGATTTAACAAAAATCAGACAAACACTCTTTTGTACGGGGAGCTCTACCCAAAATACAACCTGTATAATAGTATATCCATGACCCATCCAAGGCCCAAAAAAAAATAGTAATGACCACACATGGTCCATTTGTCCATATCCCCATTATACAACTATATCACAATAGTCCATAAAAGTTTATTACAACACTCTTATATAGAACATATAGTCTTGGTACCAACTACTCGTGGACACCGAGTTACTTGGCACCACTTCAATCCATCCCTTCACCGGGACCCATTCATTCATATTTAAGTTGAAAATGTGATAATAATACACTTAAATACAGTCCGTCAGAGTTCGATCACGACCCTCGTACCATTATTACATACCCGACCATATTGGCAATAGTCCAAGAATTTAATTACAATTCTTTTATACAAAAATACATGCTAGAACTAGTTTGTCCTAAGCATTTTTTACAAAAATATTTATCAAGGCCACATGTCGGCCTTCTTCGTAATCACAGCCTTGTCTGAGAGCCATCCATTTGTGTAGACCTTACACCTGAAAGGGGGTCCCACAACGGGGTGAGCAATACCCAATAGAGAATAACTCCTACCACAACAAGAAATTCCCAGTTTAGCGACAAAAATTACCGACGGATTAAATTCTGTTGGTAATTACCGACGGAATATCGACGGAACAAAGCATATTATTTTTTCCACATTTTTGCTACCATTTACCGACAGAATACCTACGGAAAATTACCGACGAAAGTGTTCCGTAGGTAATTTTCCCGCTATATATAGGCGCCAACTTTAGGTACCATTTACCAACAAATATTTCCATTTAAAATTACCGATTTTAAGTGTTCCGTAGGTAATTTTCCATTTACTCACAAATACCTAATTTTAGAAAATTAATGTCGACTTTTGAAGAAACCAGGTAATTTTCCATTTAATAACTTAATACCTAATAACATTACTCCACTAAGTGTTCTAGGTAAATTTTATCTTCTTTGATACTTTTTGAAAATATTTATCTAATACTTGATATTAAATATAAGGTAGAATTATAATAATATTTTAAATTCTTTATAAAATGAAATAATTTTTAATGTTTAAACTTTAATATATCCAAAAGAATTAAAATTAATATTTTATTCTAATTAATATATATATATATATATATATATATATATATATATAAAGAAAGAGTATATATATATATATATATATATATATATATATATATATATGCTTATTTTGTACTATTATAACAAGTTGATGAATGATATATATAATATTTTCAATTTATCTAACATTAGTTGTTGTTTTTAGTGGATCCTCCATGTTTTCCCAAGTCTGTCCGAGTTCAAAACCCCTTGAATGCATATTTTTCTTTTATTTTGGTAAACTAAAAATATCGACGACTTTCCGTAGTAAAATTACCGACGTATTACCACGGAATTTTGTGTTGGTATTTCGTCCCCATTTTAGATTTTCTCAACTTTACCTACCACTTTTCCAATAATTTACTGACGGGAATTTCAGAGGTAATTTACTAATGATTGACTGTCGGCACTTTATTTACCTACGCCCACAACAACCTACCTAAATATAGTTGTCTGTATCTGTGAGGTAAATTTAATTACCGACTTAATTACATATATTACCTACTGCACTTCAGGTAAAATTTGTCAATTTGTTGTAGTGCACAGTAATACTCCCACCTAAGTACACATGCAATTACAATCACATCATACACATTCACATAGAATATGCAATCCTGTACCATGAAATACTACATGTCATGAATGAGATGAGACTCATCATGCCCCATGTCCCGAGTCCTAACCATCTCCCTCACACATGCATATGCCAAGTGTGAAAAAAACCGTCATTGATGTTTAATCCAATGACCTTTTGTAAAACCCCAACCTGATTGAATGTTATAATAATAGTTTTGAACTGATTAGAGGTCCAATGATAGAAACGAGGGTAGATTAGAATTTAGAATGCTCCAGACGTCATTTGGGCATAAAGTGAAATTTTTCGAACATTTTCACCGAATACCCTAAGGAATAGTGATTTTTCTTATTATATCCGGATGGAGGGGTTTGCAAAGGAATTTTTAAGAAATTTCGCCTGCTGTGACTTTGAACCGATATTTAGAAGAGAATCGAGATTTATGAATAGTGATTTTCTGACCGGGAATTTCGAGTCATACGAAATTTTTCGGGAATTACCGAAAATAATTTAAAATGTCTGGAATAAATCATAGAGTTCAACAAATTGAACTGAGTCCGCTTTGATAGTTTCCCGCAGCGATCCAACGTACCCGGATATTAATACGCTTATTGTCCCATTTCATTTTAAGGATTTTAAATCCACTCGTGATTTCGTGAGCCTGAATCCAATGAAGGATTTAATTAGAATATTTCATGGTCAATTTGAAGTTTAGACGAATCATAGAATATTTTTGACATTTAATTCCAGATAAAAGCAAAGATAAGGTGAAATCGAGATAAAATATGCTATGGGCGAGATATTTTATTGTGAGAGCCAATTAAAACCTTTCTTAATGACTAAGTTATGAATAAAATAATAGGTTAATGGATTTGTGGATTCATTAGAACGGACCAATGAGCTTCGTTCAAGGGTAATTTTGGCAAGTGTGAAGCAAAATCTAAATTTTTAAGAGATTAAGTCAAGCTCAAAAGGAGGAGAGCTCGCTCCATATGAGAAAGAGTGGGAAGAAAAGAGAGAAAAGAGAAGTGGAGGAGAAAACGTTAGGCTATGTGGGCGTGGGGAGATGTGATTTTTCTCCTTCTTCAAGCTTCATGATCTCCAAGTGGTGGCAAAAGAGAAAAGCCAAGGGGAAAACCTGCTAAGAAACAAGTAAGTTTCTAATTGTGGGGAAAGTTAGATTTTTATGTTTTTCATGCCTAATGCTTTGATTTTCTTGTATGGATGTTAGAATCGGGGTATTTAAGGTTGAATCATGATGATTTTGATAGAAATTGAGAAATAAATGGATTAGGTTAGGTTTGAAAATCGAGTGAATGGTTAGGGTTTGATGTTGAATTTTGTATGATATGTTGAAATTGGTTAGGCATTTATGAAATTGAGGTATAAGGCATTGGAATTGAGGGCATTAAGATCATGTTGTAAAGTAAAGGGAATGTTGTCTTATTTTGGCTATATATTAAGTTAGAATTATCCAAATGAATTGATTCCAATTGGTAAAGAACCATAAGAGATAGGGCTACAAATGTATAGAAGGGACCAAGAGCAAATTGTACTCTAAGGCCCCAACACATGGATTGAAAAGGTGAGCTCATGTAGCTCACTGATTTTGCCTGTTTTTGTGTATGGTTGTAAGAGCCTGCCATATGGAGTTTCACTCATCCAAATTGAGTGATTAAAAATTCTGCAAAATATACTCTAGGGAAAAATTTATCTGAAGGAATTTCAAGCAAATTGTAATCCCAAAGTGCTCTGTGAAAATTTGTCAAAGTGGGAGCTATGTGCAGATTATGTTCTACAAATTGAGTCATCTAGATGTAAAATACAATAACTTGAGTTTTGGTGATCCAAATTGGTGATTCCAATTGGAGAAGAAACATTAGAAATCCATAGATTCAAATGAGTAAAAACCATTTCCACTTATGGAGTTAAGATCCTGTATAAATCAAGCGATAACCTGTAGTGATTCGTGAGTTAACTGCTGGCATCAAAAAACATGTCAGAATCAGGTTATGGTCGGGAGGGCTACTTTAGAGAGGGAATTTTATATTGAAAATTTAAAGAGATGTCATTGGCTATATAAAGGAATGATCTGAAGATTTTCATAATTTTTGAAGACCGTTTGACTATTTTTTGGGTAATAAAGTCCAGAGAATATTGTTGGAAAAAGGTTGGCCAAAATGAGTGTTTTTTTGTTAGGGGCTTTTTAGTGCTCAAGGGAAATTTGGTAATTTCCTTGGTTATGTATTTTTAGGGTGAATATTAACTCTATAAATGCATTGGAATTGGTTAGAAAAGAAAAGGATTTGAATTGAGGGTATTAAGGTCATTTTGTAAAGAAAAGGGTAATTTGGTCATTTCTTTGGTTCTCAGATTTTTAAGTGTAGTTAAATGATGAAAAATGAATGTATGATGGATTTAAAATGGAAGTTATGGCTTAATGTAGTTGTGGTTTTCTGAAAAAGGTGAAATGACTAATTTGACGGGAAACGAATTCGAATCTAAGCAAGCGATTGAGCTTGAACTAAGGAGCGTAAAATGATATTTTGAAAATTGAGTTTTAAAGGTGAACGGTTTTAATGTTAAACTGAAAAGTTTCATGGAAATGTTAAGGCATATGGTAGTTTATGTTAAGGCATATGAAAATGTTTTATATATGTATGCATATGTTAAGGCACTATGGAAGTTTAAAAATGTGTAAAGAATGCATATGTATATTTTCCTATATATGTGTTTTAATGATAAGGTAAAGGATTTAAATGGATTTATAAATGTATTTTGATAAATGTTTTACTGATGGTTACCCTAACCCCATATGACTGTTATGACTGATATTGGCCGAGGTACTTTAAGCGTGTAAGGATTTAGAGGGTAAAGTTATAGGTTACTAACCGAGGGAGGAAATAGGTGTCTAGAGTAATATCCTTACATGTGATAAAGTGTTAAGGATCGGAGCCTATGCAAAGCGTGAGTTTCTCCGCAAAGATAAGGGTTATGACCGAATGAGATCGCCCCTCACCGTCGCATTCTCTGAACTGCTCGTGTGTTTATCCCCGGTCTCCATCAAAGAAAGAAAGTTCGAGTATAAAGTTTAAGGCATAAATGGATTTCAATCAGATAAAGGCTTATTACTTGATATATACCGAAAATGTTATCTTAATAAAAATGTACACTCACTGGGCTTCTTTAGCTCATTCTTTTCCATATGTTTCAAAATGATTAGAACCGAGACATGCGCCAGAGAGTACCCCTCCCTGCAAGTGTTAGAGTTGAGCCTCATCGAGAGACGACGATGCGAACCCGCATTGTATAAATAGTTTCCTCAGATATTTTATATGTCAAATAATTTGTCATGTATATATGCATATGGATATATTTTGAAATGAACTACTTAGGCGATCGTTTATGTCCTGGGCCAAGCCAAAGCTTTTTATATAAACTGCAAGTATGGAATTGAAGAAGTTTTGAGTGTTTTGATGATTGAAATGAATAAATGTATAGTATATATATTGTGTTGATTGAGTTAAGGACTAGAGTCCTAAACGGAAGTTGAGAAATTGAGAATTGAAAAGATTAGCAAGAAAGCTTAAATGTTTTCACGGTGTTTTTGTAAACTGGGAAAGTCCGAAATGGCGTAGGAAACTCTGGCCAATTTTTTCTGAAAAATCCAAGTGTTTGAAAAAGAAAGAAAAAACACTATCACTTCAGTTTCCTCACATTATTTACCAAAGATATGTTAAGGATTGTAGCGTTCGCTTCCATGGATTTTATTTGACTGCTTTTGAGGAAAAGTTTCTATATCCATCGAGTGCCTGGGAGGTCCCTGCTCATGAGGTTAATCCGGGTCGGGATCCTTCACCTTTTTTTCAAAACAAAATCTTTATATATAAATCAAAACCCATTGGATAAACCTCTAATGTTCATTTATTTAGTAAAATCCCGTGTGTTTATGCATTTGTGGGCCACAGATTTCCAGGTTTTCACCTCAAGACGCTGCACGCCTTCCTAACATTTTTACAGGCTTTTACCGCCGGTGATCATGTCTAACCACAACTACCCGGTTTTTCACCCAATGGGGTATCTATCCCTTCTTGCTATGCCTAACACACGTATTTTTCATGCTATGCAACCATGGGACTCATTTTGGACATTGTCCCATTACCGAGCTCACCACACATTCACCAAGAATGATGAATGATCATAACCATGCACACACACCCAACACAATGCGGTGTCCCCGTGCATATGCAATGCAAAAATTCCAATGCATGTACCTCATGTTACATGTATAAGGAACACTACATGAAACATTTACATTTCATACTTTATACTAAGTATCATGGATAATTATGTCAAACACATAATTTACATCCATTTATGCTAATATATTTAAACACCCATTTGTCAACATATTTTCACACCTATATTGACATCTACAACTCATCACCAATCAAGCAATGACTTACCTTATACTCTAGGCTTAATTGTGACACCATGTCCACAATTATGCTACAACCAAGCCATGGAATGGCCTTGTTCATACACAAACAGATCACAAGCCAAACCATTAGAACACACAATTTGACTTTAACACAATTTCAACCAAGTATATCACTCAATTCAAGTAATGATATACTACAATCATATACCAATTGTGGCAAAAATCTGGACACAAATCATTAAAATGTACTCCTGCTATAGCATTCTTCTCGTAAACTGACCATAACATGAGTTATAGAGGTCCAATTTAGGTGATTCAAAAGGCTAACATCAAGTTTTCAGATAGAGCTACAAGTTCCTTGAAGGATAGTAGTCCAAATTCTCACTTTTTCCCAGTCAAAAATCAGTCCCAAAAATCTGGACAGTAGGTTGGGTCAAAACAGGGCAGCCTGTGGCAGTCTTGGAAAATGGACTATAACTTGAGTTATAGATGTCCAATTTGGGTGATTAAAAAGCCTAACATCAAGTTTTCAGATAGGGATACAATTTCCTTGAAGGATACTAGTCCAAATTCTCCCTTTTTCTAACTAAAAATCAGCCCCAAAAACTGGATATCATATAAGGTCAAAACAGGGCACTATTCCCATAACCCATTATTTTCGCTAAATGCTTCCCAGGCAAAACTTCCAAACAGCCCCCTAGTACATTAAACTTAACCAAACAGCCCTCAGTGGACAATAAACTCGGCTGTGAAGAATCCCTACCTTTGAGTGTAGAAGAAACTCTAGGAAGTCCGTTGACACTTCCTAAACTCGAAACCTTTGATTTCCCGAGAACTCCTGCTATCAATCCTCCGTGGAAATCAGATTTTTCAGTACCGCGCCGTAGCCCTCGTCAGTAGATGAACTTTCGCTTCGCCCGAAGACTCGAACGACACTGTGAGGATCGAAAAGAGAAGTTTAATTTTTTCTTTTTTTTTCTCCCCTCTCTCTTCTGCAAATTTCAAACCAAAAGAAAGAAATGATTTTTTTTCCTTCTTTTTTTTTCTTCATTTCACCTTTTTAACATATCTTTAAGTTTTAATTGTTTGGCCCACGTCACGCCACGTGTCACAACTCGTTTGGGCCCGTTTATGCCCTGAAATGATTTATTTTATCCCGATTTGAGTTCAAATTATTTTAAAATGAACTTTACTTAAATTATTTCTCAACTTTTGAAAATTTCCCAAAAATCCTGTTTTTAGGGTCATTGGACACCTGTCACCTTGAAAAACGTGAAAATTCCGATTGTCTCGGAATTTGATTAAAATTTTCAATGTAACTAGATTTCGCCAGACGAATCCAACGATGAAGTCCGGTTTGTAATCTAAGATCTAGAAAATTGCGCTCCTCAACCATTTTCAAGTAATTTTACTATTTTTGCTATTTTTCAAAAAAATTAAAATTTTCCCGGGTTTTACATTACATATCCTTTTCATTGTTCCCAAAAGTTTGTATACAACATATTGATCACGTTAAATAGAAACACTGCAGGTGAGCACCTATCGCTAAGGTGGCCTTTGATGTTGATGTGGAATGTCCTGTTCTCTAGCCACCTTCTCGATAGTTTGCTCACTCGTGACACTCCCAACTCGCCACCTCCAGCCAAGAAAGTGGTGTCATGGAATTGTAGATTTTAAACCCGACACTGCATCGAAACATTCATTGAAATATAATCATATAATTTGGCATATATTGAAACTATACTATCATACCTCAATGTCTTCGAGGCATTCAAAATATTACTTACATATTATTTACAAATCCTTTTCATTGTACCCAAAAGTTTATATACAACATATTGCTCAGAATAAAACATTAAATAGAAACACTGCAGGTGAGCACCTATCACTAAGGTGGCCTTTGATGTTGATGTGAAATGTCCAATCTTTAGCCGCCTTCTTGGTACCTACATGGATAAACACCCGTGCTAAGCATAAAGCTTAGTGAGGATCCTTACGCATGGATGACCACTAACCATGATCATCACATTCTAATACTCATACAACTTGCTATGCATATATATATAATCTTATAAACTTGTAAGTTACAATAATCCATAAACTTACCACAATTAGATAATTTAATTCATTATATTAATCTCATGTACTATGTTAACTTCCTATGCTTTGTCTATCGAATTCCATATCATTTTAGTCATAGTATTAATGACTATTCGTGTATTTTATATTTCCATTATATATTACAAATTACTTCCTATGTTTATTATTCATGTCTCATTTATCCATATCTCTTCATTTTTTTTTACATGTGTCATGGCCCTGTATTTTCCAAAGAAGTGGATACGGGAAATGACTATATGTACCCGAGGGTACTATCACTGTATGCGACAATGATCTCTATCTGTACTGTACTGTATGACCCAAACGGGATTACGATAATGACCCAAACGGGGCCAACTATATCTGTATGCTGCAGTAATTGTATCCCTAATAGACAAGCCCATCTATCCATCTACCTGGTCATAAGCAGGCAATCAGATTTATTACGTTTTCAGTACATATCCCATATACATGAATAACTAGTGTTATCATGTATGTATATGAGATATTCATTATCCATTATTCTCATCTTCATAAAGAGTACTTTCACATATCTCTTGTCATCATATGAATATATTCTATGCATTTTTTTATAACTATACATGTATTATCTTTTCTTCACATGGCTAGAATTCATGTCATTTATTATTCCATTCTATTTATTCCATATTATTTAGCATTAAACTATATATAAATTTTAGGCCTAATTTCTTTATCTCCCCACTTTGCTAAGTTATACGAATTTATTTTCATACAAAACTATCACCACTAATACTTTGGGAGTATATAAGAGACATTTGGATGTCTCAAAATCCTATAGGAGAGGACATGAAAATCCTTTCCAAAATGTGGTCCGACTTCACTTCTGGATACACGATTTCTGAAATTCGAACATGTTTCCTTCATGCACTTTGTTCCTCTATGAATCTAATTTACTCAAAAATTGGAACCACTCCATTTGAATAATCCAAACTCAAGTTATGACATTTTAATGCCAAACTGGTATGTTTGCCCGGTTTACACTAGTACCCGACTGTGAGACCCGATTTCAGAGATTTTAACTCCATAATTTGACACTATTTCCTTCTACTTATTTGAAGCTATGGTTCTAAGGGTTCTTCTCCAATTGGAATCATCCAATTTGGAGTACCAGAACTCCAGATATGTCCTAAATAACTAGGGTTGCTCTGTTTTCAAAACAAAACAAGTAACCGGTCTTTAGACCCAAATTAGAGGGTCTTAAATTAATCTTAATACTTTGGGCTCTGTTTGGAAAATGTAGTCACATGTCTTAGGTTTTCTCTCCAACTGAAATTTCCTAAATCAAAGCACTCTAGACCAAGTTTTGGCCAAATAATTCACATAATTTTTTGGGGAAATTTTTGACATCATTTCTCCTAAAACCCTAACATTTCCTTTATACTAAAATTTCCAATTGAGGACCACGACCAAATAACAATCAAAACCAACTTTAAACCCAACTCAAACCAACAAAAACAACAAAATAAACAGGGAGAAATTAGAGTAGTTTCCTAACCTTAATTTTCTTGAAACCTTCTCTTCCTCTCTTCTTTCTCTTCTTTCTTCTTCCTTCTTCCTTTCTTCTACTTTCTTCATCTTTACTTGCACATGGAGAGCGTGGAAATGGATTGAGCAACCAATTTGGTGTCCTTCACACTACCACCCAGATGCCCTAGCTCCCCCAAAGCCAAAATGGGAAAAAATGATTTCTAGAGAAAAATCTTTGGTCTTATCTCCACTTGTTATAAGGCCATGTTTGGCAAAAGGCATTTAGCTCTAATTTTCCATCTTTTGCATATTAGTCCTCCATGGTTATTTCATTTGCACATCTAATTATCAAAATTTCTACAATAGCATACAATCTTCTAGCTTAATGTCCTTTGAGTCATTAAGTTGATAAATTACCACTTATCCTTTGTACTTCTTTAAAAATTCCGATTATATCATTTTTCATACTTAACCTGGAAATTTTTGAAAAACACAATTTGACTTCCATTTTACTTTAAAAATGCCATAAAACTATTAGGGTATAATTTTGGATGTTACACCCGCACCCCCCCCGCCCTTAAAAGAATTTGCCCTCACCACACCGGGATAAAAAATATGTGGGTATCGAGTCCTCATTGTCGCCTCTAATCCCATGCTGTTTTCCATACCGTGGTGTGTCGCTTTAGCACTTTTTACCAATGGCGGGCTTATTCCTAGCAATCAAGTTTAATTTCTCGAGCTAATATAGCTTAGCTCTCATCATAGGAATAATCTGGAGTGCACTTGCATCTCTTGCATCCAGCAGATATGCGATTCATCTTTATCCGTCTTCCCGCAGCATAGACACATGAAATACATCATGCAATTTGGCACACCTCAGAGGAAAGCCAAACTATCCCACTGCCCGTTTCTCCAAACCTCATATGGGTCAATGAACTCGAACTCGCCTTCCTTTCTTCCTAAATCTAAGCACCTTCCTCCATGGAGATACCTTTAGGAACACTTTATCACCCACTTCATATTCAATGTCCTTCCTTTTCAAATCGGCATATGATTTATGTTGATCACTAGCAACTTTTAACCTTTGCCGAATACCTGAACTTTCTCTTCTATATCTTTTACTATGTCTAGACCAATCACTTTATGCTTATTCAATTATGTCCAACATACAGGAGTTCTACATCTCCGGCCATACAGAGCCTCATATGGTGCCAAGCCAATGCTTGATTTGATAACCAAGTATTATAGGCAAATTCCATCAATGGAACATACATATCCCAACTTCCAGGAAATTCTATTACATATCCCCGAAGCATATCTTCGAGCATTTGAATAAACCTCCTGGATCAGCCCCATCCGTCCCATCGGTGAAAAGTCAGACCAAATTGAGAGACGAAAGTGCCCAATGCCGGACAGTAACTCATTTCAGAATCTTAATGTAAATCTTGGGTCTCGGTCCGACATATAGCTCAAACACTAGGTCTAATAAACCCTTTATCCAACAACTCCTATAACTGCAACCTCAACTCTTTTAATTCAGAATGAGCCATCCTCAGAAGGTGCCCCAGAACGGACCACTCCTCGGTACAATCTCTATGGACAAGTCCACCTCCCTCTCAAGTGGAATGCCAATTAACTCTTCAAGGAATACATCTGAAAATTCCCTTACTACTAGAATCTTTTCCACATCTACTTGACCTCTCTTAGAGTCAAGTATCAAGGCTAAAAATGTCTCTCATCCTTTCCTCATAAATCTCCTAGCCCGCATAGTTAAGATCACATTAGACATCGCGTTAGATCTAATGTCCCGTACTATCACCTTCCGACCGGTCGTAGCACCTCAACACCGGCTATCTTCTTGACAATTCAGTATAGCTTTATGCTAGACAACCACCATACCGTAATAAAATCAAATTCTAGAAAGTGCAGCAATCAAAATCACGGAAAATTTTCTATCCTCGGATAACTATGGGGGTTACTTGTACATCCTATTCACATTGACACTATTCCCCAAAGGACTGGTTACATGCATATCATATGATAGCTGCTCCATTACTGTCACCTTATCGAACACATGCTCAATGCATACATATGAATGAGTAGATCCAAGGTCTATTAATGCATGCATTTCAATACTATAAAGAGAAATTAATCCAGCAATTACTTCTGGTGCCTCCTGGTCCCCACAAGCCTTCATAGCATATGCTCGTGTCACGCCGACCATAGGACGATTTACCGTCTTTTTGACACCGTGGCCTCCTTGTCCTTTATGTTGGCCTGCCTCGACTTACATCTATCTCGAAGTCGAGATAGTGGTGCCGCGACCTCCGTATTACTTCCGAGGATTCCTATTGTCCCTTGACTCTTTGGGACAATAATCCATAAAATGTTATGTGCTTCCACATCTAAAGCACCCTCCTATCAACAATCTAAACTCCCAAATGTCGTCGATGGCAATGAGGGCACTCTGGAGTTTCTCTTAGTCCTATTGAAGCACCTCTACTAGTACTAGGTACTATTGTATTTCATTGTCTTCTTCCCCTTGTGGCATAACTACGCATCGACTCATTTGGGACTCTTCCGGCTCTTTACCGCAGGAGAAAGAAGCCCTGAAAGCCTCTTCAAATCTTTATCCGTCGCTTACCCCGTATTTCTCCACTTTCATTACTGTCTGCACCAACTGATAAAAATTCAGCTGTTGGAGAGAAGTAACATGTCGTGCCCTCGAGCCCAACCCGACGGTGAACCGGATCCAGAGACGAGGACCGCATGAAAACCATTTCCACAAAACACATACTCATATAAACATACATATATATGAATATATGATATCATTACTAATACATTCATTAATATGAGAAATATACATCATATCATTTCAAGATGGCCCATATCTATTCTTTAGTACAACCTTATTGATACAAAATGGCATTTCATGCCTTTGCAACACATTTACAAAAATATTACTGGAGTTCACCCCCTTACTATCCAAGAAGACTTAAACATCTTTGATTTCCACAAAAATAATCACATGATATCATGAAATGAAGTGGGATGCATGAAATGGAGAATTTTCGTATACTTCGAACTGTATGATGGTGACTCTATGCTCGACTGGGCCTTGTAGTCTGCCACTATATACATGGTACCGCACAAGTGAGAAATCACGCGCTAAGCATTTTCGTGCTAAGTGGTTCTTTATACGCTTTATTCTCATGTCAAACAACCAACACAACACATGTATATGTACATATAAATAATATCTCGACTCACAAGCATTACATTACTTCCGTCACAACTACATTCAACATATTTTCCAAACAACATTTCAAGATAACGTCATGATCACTGCAATATTTATATGTAACATTTATATTGGGCTTAACGTTTCATTCATTTTACCTCGCATATAAAAACATGATAATTCACATCTTTCATGCTCGCATATACTCGCATTTTCTTCACAACACAATTCACACGTTTATTAATAATTTTCCCTCAAAACGAATCTAACTGAAATTTTCTAAGTGTTGCTGATAGTAGAATTCACCGATATGCTCCCGCTGAAGCGGCTGGGTCGGTTTACCTCTTTTAATAACTCGCATCGGGCCCCAATCGCTAGACCGGTTATTTTTACATTACATTTTAAAGACACCGACATCGGCCCCACTAGGCTATGGATCTGTGATGTCACTATAAACATATCATTCCTGCGCATCGCTACATTTATCCTTATTGGTATACCAATCTATCCCTAACTCGAATATGAAGGCTAACATTCTCCTGGCGGCATTAATAATTAGTCATAGTAAAAGTATTAGATTATATTCACAAGAATTTCTACAATAACGCAGTTTTACAAACTGAATATGCCTACTTTACCACTATGTTAACTATCCTGATTTAACCCATTTTAACAACCAATTTATTCCAAGTCAATAATTCCTCAAGACACAAAAATTACACATAATCTCAAAAAACACATCCATGTAGTAATTTTAAGATTCAAAACCAACCATACACACCAATACACATTCGACTACACATGATTCTTGCATTAACATACATTGCCTTCCCTTTTTCATGTTAATCCACTCGAGATCAATTAACCAACACCCAAACCAATTTATTTATGGTTCAAACTGTACACACATGCGCATTTTATATCAACACTTCTCAGTTTGATGACAAAATAAGTTAACAACAATCAAACAATAAGAGAAATGTGAAGAACAAACCAAAAGAGTTGTCGATTCTTGTCTCCTATTTTGAATCCTCGATTTTTGCTCAAGTTTTATCATCACCAGCCCCTAATCCAAACACAAATACGTCAAGGAATGTGTGAGAACAAACAAAGAAAACTGGCCATAAGACGCTGTGTTTCTGTTGTGGCCGACATTTCTACCAAATACACCTTCACTTACAAAATTTTCTAGGAACATATGAGCCATATTTTACCCAAAATTCCTTCAAGAAAATAATAGTTATATGAGTCTATTTTCAGTAGAAATTGGAATAATCTCATTTGGATCATTACAACTTAACTTATGGTTAAAACACCAAGCTGCTTACCTATATTTTCCCTTTAGTCTCAAAAACTGGGGACTTAGGGTCAAGTTTAAGCTGTACCTTCCATACTTCAGAGGTTTACCTTAGGTTCTTTCCAACCCAATCACTAAATTTGAATGACTAATGGCCAAGTTATGGCCAAAACAAAAACATGACACAACCCAAATTTTTTCCTATTTCTAGACTCTGTTTTGGTTCATCTCGGAAACACCAACATAGCTGCTCTTTCTGGACTACTTTAGGGCTCTATTTCTTTTATACATTTTCAGCCATAATTCTTATGCACCATCTCAAACTGGAATCATCCAATTTGGAGTTCAAGAGGCCAAGTTATGGCCAAAACAAAACATGAGTTTTAGAAAAAAAAAAACTTTGACAACAATTCCCTTCACCTATACATCTCTTTTTACACTTCTTGGTGTTTAAGACCCCACAATCCAAACAAAAACAATCCAAAGCATTACAACTCCAATTCAAGAACAAATTACCCAAAGTTGGAAGAGTTAGGTTCTCCCTAAGCACAAAAACGAAAATGAGTTAGGACTTTCCTAATAATCAAATGGGAGAATCCATACCTTACTTTCTTCTTAAAACCTTTCCAATCAAGCTTCCTTTTCTTCTCTTTCTTTGCAAAACTTTGAACAAATGGAGAGCAATCACCAACAAAGGGTTTTCTCAAGAACACATAACCCTAGCTCTCTCCCTTTTCAAAACATGAAAATACCCATTCTAAGACCAATTTTTGTGTCTGGTCCCCATCCATTACAAGGCCTTGTTTGGCTATCTCTTTTAGCTTTCTTTTCTCATTTTCATTTTCTGATCCATTCTACTTATTCTATTACATTTCCTTATCAATATTTCTATCACCTAAAACCCCTTAACATAACAAATAGAATAAAAAATAATAATAATAACCTAAAATACTATAAAGTAAAATAATAAAACAAGAAGGCTATTTTTGGGACATTACATAACAAGTGCTAAATACCTCTTTATGAACTCATTCAATCCATCTTCAAATTGTCTACACTGAAATGCTTTGGTAAGGACTGACTCAGGTACATACTTACTGAGATGGCTAAATTATTTTTCATACTCTGCCACTAACAAATTCTTTTGCTTCAAATTCAGGAATTGCATCCACTTGGTCTCCCTATACATATATGTAACGTACTTTACCTTGAACTCTTAGATAAAGAAATCCCAAGGCATGGGATCTGGAATCCTCGAACTTTTCAGCACCAATTTCCACAGTCTTACCTGCCTCGCTCTGCAATGAGTGAGGCGCCACTCTACGATCTGGAGAGCATCCACTTCCTTCAATACTTTTATAGCTTTTCTAACCCGGTATTTAGCTTTATCGGAAGCTCTTCCATTGCTTGTCACATTGAATTCCTCTGCTCCGTATCTTCTTACCATATCTGGCTGGAGCCTTAGGAATGATCGGTCTGTCTGATACAGAGCCATGTGTAATGTTCTCGACAAGCTTCCATTGGCTCGGCTGGAGCATTGCTTTCACTTTTGAAAGATTCAAAAGGATCCGAAGCGGATAACCCTTGTTCTCCTGGGTTAACACTCTCAACCTCTTCTTTTGTTGGATTGGGAGGGCGATCCATCCTATTAAGAAAATAAAGACATCCACATCAGGCCAACACATTTCTATACACATACTTGTCTATCATCTACCCTATCCGGAGATTTGCCCCAAACACAGCTCTGATACCACCACTATGACACCCCAGCCTGGCACCTCAATGTTAGGAAAGGGTGTCACTAAGCTCTCGAACTCTAAACTGATTAAGCGACGAGTTCCTAAAACATTCCTTGAAATATAATCATATAATTTAACATATATTACAAAACCATACTATCATACCCAAATGTTTGAGGCATTCAAAATATCACTTACATATTATTTATAAATCCTTTCCATTGTACACAAAAGTTTAATACACAACATATTGCTCAGAATAAAACGTTAAATATAAACACTGCAAGTGAGCACCTATTGCTAAGGTGGCCTTTGAGGTTGATGTGGAATGTCCTGTTCTGCAGGCGCAGCCTAGATTTACCTCTGGATTTGTGAAACCTGACATAGCACCTTTGTGTTAGGAAAGGGTGTCACGAAATTGCAGACTCTAAACCTATTTAATTGAGCGATTCTAAAACATTCCTTGAAATATAATCATATAATTTAACATATATTGCAAAACCATACTATCATACCCCAAAGTTTGAAGCATTCAAAATTAAATATACATATTATTTACAAATCATTTTCATTATACCCAAAAGTTTATATATAACATATTGCTCAGAATAAAATTTTAAATAGAAACACTGCAGGTGAGCACCTATCACTAAGGTGGCCTTTGATGTTGATGTGGAATGTCATGTTCTCTAGCCGCCTTCTCAGTACCTGCACGGATAAACACCCGTGCTAAGCATAAAGCTTAGTAAGGATCCGTACGCATGGATGACCACTATCATGATCATCACATTCTAATACTCCATACAACACTATGCATATATATATATATATATATATATATATATATATATATATATATATATATATATATATATATATATATATATATATAATTTATAAACTTGTAAGTTACAATTGATTCCATGCCACGGTAGGGTGATGGAATCAACGATATTTGTTCCTTATACTCCTCCTACTTTAGTAGTCGAGCTCTTCACTTGATATGGCAGTCTAGGGTCGAACACGGGGATATAGGTTTTATCCACAGATGATTCGCATTAATGTTTGAAAATGGTGAGGCTTTTGTTTGGATTTTTTGGATTTGGTTAAAAGCGGGAGTTGGTTGTTCAGCTGGATAAGCGGAAATAGCTTAGTGAGGAGTGTGAAACGGTAACCTTGAAGGCTTGGGTCACTAGCTTGATAACATGGGGGTATTAAAGTGTCCTTGGGTTATTTTCTCGCATTAGGGCTAATGACATATAGTCAAAGCCAAAATCGGATCTTTGTATAGCTATAAAACCTAACCTTAGAACCACTCCTATTTGAGTTAAATCAAATACTAAGCATTCAATGTCCCAGTCAGTTTGAAACTCTAGCATTTAACCTCATTTCAATGGCTCGTAAATGACATAAAAGAATATGATTGCATCTGCAATAGAATACACTGAACCACAAAAACATAATAGTATTGACGAAGAAAGACATTAAATGGCATTAAACCACTAGTTTGAAAGTTTGGAACCCTTAAATACGTACTGTATCATTTTAAAGCATGAGGACAACTGCAGTAGCCCCAAAACCAAGCTAGCAACCCTCCTCTTCAAGGCTTTAAGGCTTAGCCAAACATCCCATGGTGTCATCCTCGGGGTGTGTTCAGCGTAGAAAATAAGAAGAAAGAGAGAGGCAGAGCAAACCTGAAATGAAAATTCTTGGAAACTTGCATAAAATGGAAAAGTTAGGGTTACAAAGTTGTAGGGAGCTTATAGCGATCCCAAGGTGTGAAATGACAAAATGCCTAAAATATGAAATTACAATAGGAATGAAATGGTAATTAATCAAAGCGTGGTCGTTTGGAATCAAAAATATCAAAAAACACCACGGCGTAAAATTTTATTATGCGGGAGATTTAAACTAGCATAGCCAAAATTTAGCTAAACTAAGCGAAATTTCGCTAAGCTAGCGAAAATTTCAAGAGATAGCGAAAATAAAACATTTCGCTATGAGCGATCAATTTTGGCTAGGCTAAACGAAATTTAAAGCTAACAGTGAAAATTTTGCGCCAGCGAAAATTTCGGCTAGGATTCTGAAATTTTCATATGATGATTTTTTGCAATCACCAGTGAAATTTTAGCGTACATAATTTGGTTTCCTCTGCTTTGCTTGTTTTAGCGCATCAACCTTTCCTCGACTCCACTTCACATTTCTTCATTTTGGTTGATGAAATCCTTTGGCAAATCCTCGACATTACTTTTGACTTGATACTCGAACTCGAAATTATTGTTAAGGCATGCAAAACATAAAAATTATAAAAACAAACTCGAAATGGAATTAGTGGTACTAAGTGACACGCACATGTCAGGTAGCTCCAATTCCTTATGATTGAATGCGCAAAAGCACTCAAAACCTATCTTGAATAGGATTCAAAATAGCACTTTTTGGGCACTAATCACACCCCCCAACCGACACGTTGCTAGTCCCTTAGCAATGCTAAAACAATAAGGGTATGCATGCTGTGCTTTTACAAAAAGTGTATATGGTTCAAAAAGTGTATGTACGGATAGGCTTTACCTTTAAAATGAACAATTTACACCCTATCGTAGGCATGAAGAAAACAAGCCCGTATAAGGGCAAGCTTTAAGGCAACATCGGGTTCCAAGGAAGTCAACTTTGAACTTCCACCAAAATCTAATTGTTCCTAAGGTAACCGACTTGAGCCAATAAATTGAAAGCTATTCCCTCCCCCGACACAGCCCTCTTTGCCATGGCCTTAAAGCTACATTGACCAACCCCTAAATAGGACTAGCTACCTCTTATTTCTTTCTTTGATTACATTGTAGGGTCATGATACTAAAGCTTCGACTTCACCAAAAGTCCGTGTAATGAGGTCCTGATGACTCCCGACCAATTAAGGTTTAGGGCATCAAGCCAAAGGGATCCCTTGACCACAAACTCTGAGGCTTCACCGGACTTGAATGACCGAAATTAAGCACCTCTGACACGGCCCCAAGCTCTACCCGTGCGAGTGTAGCGAACACTAGTCGATGACTCCCGACCAATTAAGGTTTAGGGCATCGGATTTAAAGGCTTTAATGGCCATACCCCCCTCAGGACCGTGTTCGGAGTTTCAAGAGCCAAAGCATCACGGCTTTTATTTTCTTTTTCTTCTTTTCTTTTCTTTTGCTTTCTTTTCTTTTCATTTTGGAAGACTACATTGGTCTTCGTACATAGGTAACCTGAGCCTATTATGGGTCGTCGACGAGGTCTAAAAGGCCGGCTTTGCAAGGTGGAAAGGGTATATAGCTTCTCAACCACTATTGGCTGTCGGTGTGCGTGTGTGAATTAGCTAAAGGGAGGATGTTCAAGGTTGAATATACTGGAACTTCAATTAACCAAAAACTAAATCATGCATGGAGTTGTTCTATCATTAAGGTAACATACAGGGCTTCAATTCTTCAACTAAAGGCAAGAGTAGAAACATGAAATGTATGAACAAAAGTGATTTGCAAAAGTGTAGTAAACTGTAAATAATGCTATAAAGCTTTTGATATAACCAAAATGGCTAATACATGCTTAATATAGTTAAACATAACAAATGTCATTTCTAATATTGGCTAATACACGAGATCCTATACAAAATGAGTGGCGGTTGATAAAAATTTGAAAGCAGTACAAAACATGATAGAAGACACTCCTAACCTCTAGCTTTTCCTCCTGACAAAGTATAAACATATGCCTCCTTTGGATAGGAAAACTAGAGAAAGGGGAATGTGACCACCACTCTCCGCAGTTGGTGGTGGATTTGAAGGCTATTCGCAGTGATGCTAGCATGTCGATGGGGAATTTGTTCTTTGTGGAGGCGATCTCGATGTGTAGGCTCAGCGGAGGCAAGGGTGGCTCGTGATACGTAGAAGCATGGCATGGGTGTAGCTCTATAGTGGCCTCATTTCGGGCCCAGCCTGCAGATCGATACGTGTAGTAGCCAGTGAATGAGCGGCATCATGCTTGACGGTGAGCTCCCATACGAGCCCCGACATGGCAAGACATGCTCGGAGACTCTTTGTATTTGTATATGAGAAAAGGCCAGCCGGTGTCGGCGGGAAATTTAGGGCAGAAGGAGGTGGAGGAGGAGATGGAGGAGATGAATCTAGCACTGGGCTCCTCTCTACCTTTACCTCCACCTCAGGAACAAGATCATCTCCCCTCGCGGGGGTCCTTTCTTTATCTCGTGGGTACCTCCTCCCGATCCTGTTGTTGGAGGAAAGGAGGGTCGGCATGGTCGAGATCGCTCCATGGAGCGGGACACCGGGGCGTAAGTCCTCCCTCTTTATGCGGGGCTCCTCGGGAATCGGATGCTCGGGACTGGCTCCCGATGTCAGCGACATCAACGGGTAAACCATTTCGAGCCGGGCCCTTCCGGTGGACCTTATCCTCGAAGTGTAGCGAGCCGATCATGACTGCGTCTCGGAGTGAACCGGTCCCTCCCGAGATCGGTCTCAGGAGCCTCGAGTATGGCTCCCCTGTGGCTGAGCAGTAGTCTTTATGCGAGGAACAAGCTAGTCGGGAGGCGGGTGGTCACTTAGAGAAGCATCTAAGGTGGGGCGCCTCCAGAAAGTACGGTCATGGTATCTCGGTAGGCAGTGAACCATCTCCCTCTGCTGAATGTTTGTGTTAATCAGATATCCTGCAGAATTGGCCGGCTGGCGCGGGGCCAATCTGGCCAGAAATGTCGCGACTCGGAGTACTCGGTCGTCGTCGATGGTGAATCGGGCTCCGGTTTCGGCCTCCCCGTGAAGTCATGGAGTGGTGGCCCGAAGCACCACGGGGATAATAGAAGCTGCCCAGTGAATTGTCATGAGCGGCGACCCGAGAATGCTGTGTCCGATCATGGAGTCTGCGAACGGTCGGTCGTCTTTGGCATTGTAGAATGACTCCCCAGCGAAAGTCTTTGGCGCGCGGATACATTCCGGAATCGGGGTCAATTAAACAATGTTTGCCCGATCCTCGAAGTTGGTGAAGATGGGCGATGAGCTCTCTCGAATTTGGGGCGGGTGATGGCCAACCGTCGATGTCTCCGGAATCCTTGGGGCTCCTCAAGGTCGGCCCAGCCCAGGGCCTCTGCGGGCTGCTCAGTGCGGGGCGGTCGGAGGGAATGGAGCACGAGACGATCCGGAAGTGTCGGAGTCCTCCATCCGAGAATGTTGAATCGACCACTAGGTCATGGCGGGGCCACCACAGTACGGACCATGTCGTAGCTAAGTCTTGTAGGGGTAGAGCAGGCTCGGTGCAAGGCACGAGTAGGAGAGCGTCTGCGCCTGAACAGACTAGACCCGGGGCTCGGCGGAGGTCTCGGGCGGCCGCGAGGGGCCGGCGGCACAAGTAGTGGGGCGGCGGCGGCTGTTGCTTGTGCTCGACTAGTGGCGATCTCGGAGTGCTAACTGGGAGCACGGCCGGTCGCCAGGGTGCAGCCGGTGGGCGGCGGTCAGAGGCAGCTGACAGTGGGGGCGATGCCAGGTTGTGCAGGGGCTGGCCAGGTGGAATTTGGGCGGTTTGGAGGCGGAGCGGGGCATGATAAGGGACCCAGGCTCGGGCATTGGATGGCTCACGGCTGCGAATCTGGAGGGTATGAATTTGAAATGAGTAGCCCTCCCCGCACCTTAGTGTCGTAGAGAATTGGCGAAGGGTCCAGACGTAGGGTGGGTAAAATTTCGCCATTCTTTGAAATTCTGGCACTCCAATTTCCATCTGTACAATCAACACAAAGTTGATTTAGGTAAATTTAACTAAATTAAAAACAAAAATAAAAAATAAATATTTAAAATTAAACACAAGAATAAAAATAAAATAAAATTAAATAAAAATTAAAAATAGCGTACTATAAAAATTGACCCGATTTTAAGCAAAACCAAAAATTTTTGAATTGTAGTTTGGTTTTGATGTGGACACGAGCCAGCTCGATTTCCTGCGATTTACTCATGGAGGTCGAGGAGGAGAATCATAACTCGGCGGAGTGGCTTGTCTGCTGCGACCTCCATGCTTGGTCCATTCTTGTCGACTTTCTTCTCAGGTGATTTGGGGTGACAGTGGCTGGGGTGGCCAGTCTGGACAACTCCCGATCAAGCGTAGTTTAGGGGGCTTTGGTTCCCTTTGCATTTGACCCAGTGACCGGACTTCATGACTCCCTTCCCTTGTCATCTTCCACTAGCTTGTGCTTTATTACTCAAGTGAAAAATATTGAGCTCCGATGTCATGTTGCCAAATGTGAGGCATTTTATGACTCCATTGACAATTGATTATTGCATTGGCAATGGCCAAAAATGGTCTTCCCAGGATAATTGGCACATGATTGGGCCCATTTGCTATTGGCTCGTTATCAAGCACTACAAAGTCTACTGGGTAGTAGAATTTGTCCACCTTTACCAAGACATCCTCAACTATTCCCTTAGGAATTTTCAGCGTCCGATGACCAATGACAAAGTGATGTTGGTAGGTTTGAGCTCCCACACAAACCCTAGCCCAGCACCACTGTGAGTATGGCGTTAGGTTATGGCCCCCCCCAAATCTAACAGTGCTTTGTCTATGCAAGTCCCACCAATGTTGACTGATATTGTGGGGGATCCTGGATCCTTGTATTTGACTGGGGTCTTGCTCTGGATTATGGCACTGACTTGCTCGGTCAGGAAGGCTTTCTTTTCAATGCCTAATCCTTTCTTGAAGGGGGCGTGTGCATAGGTCGCCGAGAACTTTGCATGGGATTTGGGACTTCAGCAATCATGTCGACGGTGGAATGTTTACCTTAAGCGCGCCTTAGCACCTCCAATTTTAGCTTGGTTTGGGATTTTTCTTGCCTCGTAGTGCTTGGGGGAAATGGAGGGCATGCTTTCTTCCTTTGGATCTTCAGCACAGTTATTACCCTTTTCGAGGCTCGGTTCCTTTTCCTTGCGTATTTCTTGAGCGGAGTTATGGGGCGCCATTTGCTCTATCTCTTTTCCACTCCTCAGAGTGATGATAGCTTTCACTTCATCCATCCCTGAATTGCTGGACGAACCTACCTTATGGACTCCTTTTGGATTTGGCAATGTTTGGGAAGGGAACCTTCCTCTCTCATGTATCTCCAGCAAATTGCTGATCTTTGTGATTGAATACTGCAGGTTGTCAATTTTCTGATTAAGATTGCTCTCAAGCCCATCTATTCTTTTATTGATGTACTTTCTGATATCAATTCTTTGTGCCAATTATGCGTTGATCCCCTTTGTTCTTCACAGTACCTACCACCTTGCTCAAATTCATGCCAAGCATTCGATAGGAGAAGGGATGATGATGGTTGTGGTTGAAATGAGAACCAAACTGTTTGGCACGAGAGCACATAGGCGGGGGGATTAGGTTTCGGGGAGAGATTAGGGTGATTCTTCAATTAAATTCAATACGTATTACCGTATGGGGCATTTGGTTATGTATTGGCCACGGCATTAGCATGCTCGACATCAAGATCCTTGGCGAGGGCATTCGGATAGTGTTCTTTGGATGGACGGTGAATAAACATTTGATCGTAGTTGGCGTAAGGAGTATTTTCGATCCGCACTTTTGCACTTCATGGAGCCTTTTTCCTTCAGTTCTTCCATCTTCCTAGCTAGGAGTTGATATTCTTGCTTTCATTTCCCTTATCTTCGGAAAGTGCATAAATGCCTCCCTTTGGTGGGTCGAGAGCTTCATTCTTCGATTTCCCTTGGGTTAGTTCATCGACCTTGAAATTTCAGCCACATAATTCAAGAAATTCATGGCTTCATCTGGATTTTTGCTCAAAAAATCACCTCCACACATGGTTTCTAGCAATTGCTTCATGGCAGGGGACATACTGTAACACCCCAAAATAGACCCTAGTCGTTTTCGACATGTTTAGGGTATTTTGTAAGCATAATTTGACTGTTTCGTGAGTTAAATGTGAAACCGGGAAATGGGGGCAGGAAAGTTACAAAACTTAAGGACAATTTTGAAATTGGTCTAAAGAGGGTATAAAAGTCATAGTTGACAAAATTGAGGCCAAAGTATAATATGACATAAATTGCTTTGCAAATAAGAATGAGTTATGGGCTTAAAGCAAATAAGCAAACTTGACCTAAAAATGAGTTATTTTGGAGGCCAAACAAGGCCTTAGAAAACATGGATTTAAGACCAAAGATTGGTCTCATGGAGAAAAAAAAACAAAGCGTGAAGGAGAGGGAAGAGAAGAGAGAAAGAGAGAAAAAAGAAGAGAAGAGGAAGAGAAAGGAAGAGAGATCAAAGCAAGCTAAGATCAAAGGTATGGATCTAACCTTGGATATATGAACTCTATTATGAATCACATGGATTTTGTATAGGATTCTAGAGAGGTTTTATGAGTTCCAAATCTAGGGTTTGTTAGGGTTTCTTCTAATCAAAAGATTTATTGAAGGTAGGGTTGGTAAATACTCTAAATCCACAAGAAAAGTAGGGAATCCTCTCTTTGAGGTTGGATTCATGGTTAAATATTAAGCAATTGAGTTAGGGTTTAGAGTAAACCCTAACAAATCCTTGAGTTTAGCTTATTGTATGGGTTAAGACCCATATTGAAATGATTTTAGGAGAAATTCATGGAAAGGTTGAAGATGAGAAATGAAAAGATGAATTGAATAGAAAAGAGATTCCAAGGTGAGTTGGAATATGGTTTTGAGGTGTGTAGGAGGTGTGGGAGTGATCCATGGATTAAAGTGAAGGAAAAATGTGAAAACACCCATTCTGGGCATTCTCGGGTGTCTTCTACCAGTAGAAGTTAAGTTCTACCGGTAGAACTTCGATTCTGGTCATTTTTGGCCAAGTCCTACCGGTAGAAGTTAAGTTCTACCGGTAGAACTTGTTCTGGTTTTCCAGTTTTGACCAGTTTTGTATTTGGCCATAACTTCCCTCATTTCTTATCCGATTTGAGTGATTCAAGTGGCGAATTAAACTGAACTTCAAGGAGAACAAACCATATTTAATAAGTATCTCCAAATTATGACTCCTAGATAGCAAAAAATTCCTCAAAGTGGGACCGTATGCAAGCCAAATTCTGGTTCCAACTTTGGTGCTGAAAATCAGGGATGTTTCGGACGTAACTCGAGTTCCGGTGCTCCGATTTGGGTGATTCCAATTGGAAATGAACCCTTATCACCTTAGATTTAAAGGAGAATAAATAACCATTGTCAAATATGGAGAAAATGTACTGGAAAGATTAATATCGCAAACTATCCCTTGGTAAAATGATGCGACTAGTTGGCATGAAATGCCATAGCGAGTTTGGACGATCAGGTTGGATTGATTCAATTCTGAGTAACGTAGATTCATAGTAGTAAAATACGCAATTAAGGTGTGATTACATGCTCATCATACCTTACCGGTATTTAGATCGATGCATCATGAGCATTATAATGTAGCTAATAATGCTCTCTTATAAGATAGTAAGTTATTGAGCTCATATAATTGTAAAATTGCCTAAGACCGGTTATTGAATGACCGCGGCACTCTCATTCGTGCTTGGCTGTGTTGCGCGGTACTCTCTTATTAGTCTGACCGGCACTCGGCCGTCTTGGCACATTAGTACCGGTACTCTACGATTAGTGCTCTGGCGCTCGTAGTGCCCGGCACACTAGTACTCCCGGTACTCACGATTGAGTGACGACACTCTACGATCACATGCTTGTACGCCAGATTACTTATTGTCTTGTGTCCTACTCATTCCGTATTCTTGGTCTAGTGTCTATAATTATATGATAAGACTCTTGAATAATGAATAAGAAATAGATATAATGCTTGATACGAATGTACCTACAATTACCTGCAGTATGTGTTGAATGTACTACGGGTACTTTTGTATGCTAAGAAACTGCAACTCCTATGGGAGATCAGAATAAGTATAAGTCCAGGAGTAGTACCTACAAGACACTCATTATCAGTAACACCGGTATAAGTCGATGGTACCTAAAGGGTACTCGTATCAATAAAATAAGTATAAAGTTAACAGTACCTAAGGGTACTCTCGTATCGAAAATAAGTATAAGTTACGTAAAATAGTATGATCCAAATTCCCTTCACCTCACGGGTACTTAGTCTAATGAATCGTGATCTGTTCCTCACGAGAAAGACTAATGTCTGAGTATACGTATGGTCACGATCCGACCTTGTACATGTGATCACGATCATTGGAGCTTATGGTACCTACAGTGCAGCCGTAAAGAAATAGATCAATCTGAATCGATTCACGTAACACAGTATAAGATACATAAGATAAGAATAAGTCATACACACAACTATAAATTCTAGTAAGATAAATATAAGTTCCGTAATATACATGTAAGATAAAAATACATGTATAAGTTACTGTAACACACAACATTATAAGATCAAAATATATGAGTATAGTTCCGTGAACCATTATAAGTTACGTAAAGACAAGTATATACTAAGTGTACATGTATAAAATCTGAAATACATGTATAAGTTCTGAAAGTACATGTACAAAATCCGAAATACATGTATATGCTCCGTAATACCAGGATAAGATCCGAAATACCAGAATAAACTCTGTAATACAAGTAGAAGATCCGTGGAAAATGAGGATAGGTTATGTAGTACAGAGTATAAGATACGAAGTACTAATATAGGATTACGCTTGAAGTACCTCACGGGTACTCCTATATCTGATTAGTTTACGCCAGTACCTACGGGTATCTCGTATAGCTCCAGGATAAGGATAAACTCAGTAGTACCTACGAATTTACTCCATGTAGTATAGGTATGCGTTAAACTAGGACTTGTTGGGATGTAATTACCAGCGAGTTGTTATCGAACGGACATTTGATGAGGTAAGTACTTGCAGGTGCTCAGGTATAAGATTAAAGTTCATAGCAAATCCGGTATACGTTAAAGTGTCTACAGCAGTACCTACGAACCCCAGAACAAGTGTAAGCTACGTAGGATAAGTATAAGTTCTGTAAACTCCTACGGGAGATCGGAGATATAAGCTCAGTACAGTATACGAGAAATCCGAATAAGAATAAGATCCGACTGCTATAAGTATAAGACCCGGATAAGAATAAGTTTGTCATGAGTATAAGATCCAATAAGGATAAGTCTGCCATAAGTGTAATTCTGAGTATTAAGTATAAGATTGTTATAGTATAAGTTGATGCAGTTTATAAGGAATGAATAAAGCATAAATATGGATCCTATGGGAGACATAAAGCGATACAATTAAAGTCACAAGGTAAAGTTAGTGAATTATTTTGATGACACAAATAGGAACGAACTGAAATCCTGAGAAAATCATGGAGTTATGTAAAGAGATGAGTGGATGCCTTGCCATTGCATATGTCTAAGTTTGCTCACAGATATGATCGACACATTATATATTGGTTTATATGATTCACTGATGATTTGATATTTGTTTTATGTTATAAGTTTATCATGATTCGAGTTTAAATGCATGTGTATCAATATAAGTTATAAATATGCTTCACTTAAGCGTAAAAACATACGGGTTTTAATCAGGTGTAGAGTCGAGGAAGACATGTGAGTATCCGCATCTGGTGGGCGACACACTTGTAAGGAGTTCACTACATGTTGGAGTCAGCGCTCGATTTGTATAAGTAAAAGTACAATTTTGTATTTGTAAATGGGACTCGATTATAGATGTTTAGATTTTTGATGGACACCACTGTTAGTGATGCTTTGATATGTACGTGATATTTGGATTATGTTATATGATGTGGGCCGTACCATGGGTACCGTATGGTTTAAAAAAAAAAAAAAAAAAAAAAAAAAAAATCTGGGTAAAGAGTCGAGTCTAAGTCTACTTTTTCGAACTCGGTTCGAGATCCATGTCGAATTCGAGCGGAATCGAGTGTGACACGCTCGATATAGAAATGATTCACTGGCATCCATGTATCAAAACCATGGTGTGGACATCTGCATTGATGGTCTCCAGCCCAGACCTCCCGACAACGATAGAGATTTCTCATTGTCATAGAATTAGGAGTAAAAGTGTAGATCTGTCTCTTCAAATTTGTTGGTCTTGGTTGTCTTGAAGAATTTCTTCAAAAATTCGACGAAGATCATTGATTTCTGTCGTTCTCCGCCTCGGTGAATTGAGCCATATTTTGGCTTTGTCCTTGAGGTTAGAGATGCCTTCAACCCGACAATTCCATATCGGTTTATACCCTCCTTAAAAGTTATGCATACTTCCTGAAATCCGTATGTGTGAATATGGATTTTTTGTTCTCCCATGTGAAATGTGGAAGCGGGGCAGCGGGTAAGTCTCAGCACTGCATCCTCGGCGGGAGGTATGATGCGGAAGAACTACTTAACTCTAGGAGGTGTATGTGATCCCTCATCGACCGTGTCTTTGTTGGATTCATAGGGGTGCTAGTTGACTTTGTTGTTCCTCGGGTAAAAGGATCCGTTTAGTCCTTGTGCACAGCGATTTCCACTGACCTTGCTCCGTGGTCACCTCCTCTTTGCAATCTACACGATATCCCTCTTGTCTGATCTTTGCATAAACACATTACACAAAATGACACAAAAGCGAGCACTAACAAAACTTGACAAAAAGAATTCGGTGTTAGGTAAACAAAAGTATTGTAAAAATAAAAACGGTCACGATAGCGCTAAGTAAAAACTGCGGTTCTGCACACTAAATCAAAAGGTGAAGGTCGCAACGCTTGTAATGTGGATTACAAATTAAGTCTCAACTCATCATTCGATAGTTTGGCACCATCCGGCAAGCGGCACCATTTGATTCGTGCCGGTAGGGTGATCGAATCGACAATATTTTGTTTCCTATACTCCTCCTACTACGTAGTCAAACTCTGCGAGTATAGCGGTCTAGAATTCGAACACGGGATAGGTTTTTCATCCATGAATGATTCGCGTGTGTTTGAAAATGGTGGGGCTTTGTTTGGATTTTGGATTTGGTTAAACGGGGGATTGGTTGTTCCTTTGGATAACTAAATAACCCAAAGCGAAAGTGTGAAATGGTAACCTTGAAGGCTTAGGTCACTAGCAGTAACATGGGGAGTATTAAAGTGTCCTCGGGTTCCTCGCATTAGAGACTGTGTTGTATAGTCAAAGCCAAAACCGGATCTTTGTGTAGCTATAAAGCCTAACCTAGAACCACTCTATTTGAGTCAAAATCAAATACTAAGCATTCAATGTCAGTCGATTTGAAACCCTAGCATTTAACCTCATTTCAATGGCTCGTAAATGACATCCCCAAGAATATCGTGCATCTCTACTATTAAAGAATCTGCTTGATTTAAGCACATATGACAAGTATTGACCAAAAGAAAGACATTAAATGGCATTAAACCCTAGTTTGGAAAGTTTGGAACCTTAAATGCAGTACCTGTATCATTTAAAGCATGAGGACAACCTGCAGTAGCCCCAAAACCAAGCTAGCAACCCTCCTCTTCAAGGCTTTAAGGCTTAGCCAAGCATCCCTTGAGTTGTCATCCTCAAGGGGTGTGTTTAACAGCAGAGAAAATAAGAGAAAGATTAGAGAGAAGAGAGCAAAATAAAACCTAAAATGAAAAGCTGCGGGAAACTTGCATAAAATGGAAAAGTTAGGGTTACAAAGTTGTAGGGGAGCTTATATAGCCAATCCCAAGGTGTGAAATGATGAAAATGCCTAAAATATGAAATTACAATAGGGACAAAATGGTAATTAATCAAACGTGGTCGTTTGGAATCGAAATATAAAAAACACCGGCGACCATTTTTCGCGATGCGGGAAATTTATGTATAAGCGAAAATTTAAAGCTATGCTAGCGAAATTTCGCTAAACTAACCAAAATTTCAGAGATAGCGAAAATAAAAATTTTAAGCTATGAGCATTAGTTTTAAGCTGAAATTTGTGAGGAATTTATTAACTTGAAAATTTTACTATCGCGAAAATTTCGCTAGGATTGAAATTTTTCGCAATCCACGGTAATTCGCATGTCCCATAGTGAAATTTGGTTTCCTCTGCTTTGCTTGTTTGCCAGCGATTAATGCCCAAAGTGCAATTTTGAACCCTATATTAGATAGGTTTGAGTGCTTTTGCACATTAATCATGTCCTTATATACCAATTGAAGTGTTCTAGTCTTCTTAGTAGTACTTATGCCATTTAGAGAGTATTTTTGGCTGTTTTGCAGGCTTTTGCGCACTTTTGGAGTTCAATGTCGAGATGAATGATGAATCCATGAAGTTTGAGCTCCAAGTCTCAGCCATCGTCGGCCCCGAGAATCAATAGAGAAAACCAAGGCAAGATGAAGAAAATGTAGTCTTGATTGAAGACGGGAGGCAATGCGGTGAAGGATCAACAAAGTGGAATTTTCGCTAAGCTATGAAATTTTGCTAGGATTTTGAAAATTTATGACCTTAAGCGCCCTTGATATATGAAAACACCAAATTTCGCTAGACCCATCCCAATTAGCTAGCCTTTGTTCATGGCGAAAAACCGGTTCGCTACTCACAAGAATTTATTTAGCTTAGCGAGAAATTTATTAGCTAGAGAAATTTTCCATCCTTAGCGAGAATTTCATGTTTTTACATTGGACACAGTGATTTCGCTAGTTAGCGGAATTCCTCGACCCTAAGCGAAAATTGATGCCTCGTCATGCTTTGTAATTAATGCTAAATCGCCTCCCGAACTTGGTGTATTACTTAATTGTCGAATAACTTAGCCAATTTCATGGGTTTTTTTGGTATTTTCATACCTTGAGGAGACTATCTCAGCCCCTCTTGTTTGTAAGAAAGTGAACAATTGGAGATAATTGGTGAAGAATTGGAGGAACAATTTGGAGGAAAGATATTTTTGTAAGTTTTTATTTTTGTAAATAAAGTCTTTTATTTTAGGTTTTGCTTTTATTTCTTTTCTCTCTCCTCTCTCTTCTTTCTCTCCCTTTCAGAGGGCATGAACACCTGCCCAGGGATGACAGCTCAAGAGATGCTTGGCCTAGCCTCCTTTCTTTGAAGAGGAAGGAAGCTGGCTTGAGTGGTGGGGCATATGCATGTTCATCCTCTTGTATTTAAAAGCTACGGGTAGTGTATTTATGGCTCTTATTCTCAAAACTTAGTTGCATAATAGCATGGGATGTTATTGATTTGGCCAATACTCTCATTTTTAGGGCCCATTTGTTCTTTAGATGGTTTTTATGAGCCTCTGAGATAATATTTACATGTTAGGGTTCTTCAAATTAGGGTTAAATAACATTTACTGTTATTATTTTGGCCAATACTCTCCATGCTTTAGGATGCAGTGCTCGGGTGAGAGATGCACTGTTGTTCTTTAGATGGTCTTTACGAGCCTCTGAAATGATAATTTAATGTTAGGGTTTTAAACTAAAAGGGGCCATAACTGCATGCTACCTTTTTGACTCAAATAGGAGATGTTTCATGGGTGAGGTTTGCTAGTTAAATATAGATCCGGTTATGCCATGGACTATATGTTGCATGTCATAGAGGATAAGGCAGGGACACTTGTTTGCCCCAGCTTGCGAGTTAGTGACTAATTCTTGAGGTGCTTTTTTCACACTTTAACTTTCAGTTTTTACAATTTTGGAGTTTTCAAACCATTCCCCCTTGTTTTGAAACCCAAATCCAAGAGTCCAAATAGAAAGCCTTACCTTCCGCCACCTTTGATGCAAACCATTTCCTAGGAGAAAACCCCATCCCGAAGTGTTCAACCTAGACCACTATCTTTACTTGTTAGCTTGACTACGCGATAGTAAGGCTAGAGTGTATATAAATTTTGTTGATTTTAGCTCGGCCCTACGTAGCGCGAATCAAATGGCGCCGTTGCGGGGATGGTGCCAACCACAAATGGTAGGATTGAAGAGTACTTGTGATCACATCACAGTAGAGTAAACAACTTTTTACCCTCTTTTTGCGACTCGATTGCGAGGCGCCGATTTGCTTCACTTAGCGATAGCACCTTTGTAGATTCGATTTTTCATTCGATCGATTTTTATTTTTAGCTAATTTTAATCTTTTTGCAGGTTGTTTGTTGCTCTTTGTTGTCTCTTTAATTTATTGTAACAGCGTATACAGCAGTGGGATAGAACACTTGGGTAGATTGAATAGAGGATGAGTGCAGGTGAACCCGACTAGTGGGGTGTTGCAAGCGTCTATGGATCCCTTGCACGAGGAACATGAGCCAACCAGGAACCCCCATGAATCCAAATGCCTATAGAACCATGAGGGATCACATCCACCCTCCTAGAGTTAGTGCCCCATCCTGTATCATTCCTCCTGCTGAAGATGTAGCAGTGAGGCCATATTTGGTACCCCTACTCCCCACATATCATGGTATGGAAAATGAAAATCCATACACTCATATTAGGGATTTTGAGGAGGTTTGCACTACCTTCAGGAAGGTATGATGGACATGGATTTGCTGAAGCTAAAGGCATTTCCGGTGACTCTGGGACAAGGCCAGATATGTGGCTCGACTCATTGGGGCCTGGTATTCGTGGGGGTGAGGCTGCGGTGAATTCTTGAAAAGTTATTCGGTGCTCCGCAAGACCAATAATTTGAAAAGACAAATCTACACTTTTGCGCTCATGATGGTGAGAGATTTTGGTGTTAGGAGAGATTTATGAAACCATCGATTGCATGTCCACACCATGGGTTTGGCCATGGATGTTGGTGGGCTCCACTTTTATGGTGGTATGTCTCTGCCATGAGGCAACTCTTAGAAACCATGTGTGGGGAGACTTTTAAGCAAACATCCTGATGAAGCCATGGATTTCTTAAATGCATTGGCTGAAACTTCTAAGGGTTGGGGATGAGCTTAACCACAGAGAAGCGGATAGGATGAAACCACCCGATCGACCAAGGGGTGGGATGCCATGCCTTTACTTTGAGAAATAGAGATGAGAGCAGTTTGACCCTAGCTAGGAAAGTGGAGAACTTGAAGGCAAACTTGACTCAAGAGAGGTGCATGCGTGGCGAAAATCACGGTCTAGTCATCCCACTTAATTCCAATCCCACACTTTTAGCGAAACGGTGTCCTATGGCCCTGCGGTGAAGGATTTGATGTCGAGAATGTGCGAGTCTTTGTGAAACGATACAAGCCACAACAATCCAATGCTCCATATGGTAGCCACCTCTGATTCCAATTGGAGGAATCACCCTAATCTTGCATGAGACCCAACCCCCTGTTTATGTACCCCGAGGTGCCAAACCCGGTTTGGTTTCCCCTCCATGATAACATGACCACCATCCTCTTCTCCGAGTAGAGCAAGCCGTAGTGAATTTGAGTAAGGTGGTGGCGACTTTGTTGAGGAGCAAAAGGGTGTCTTGTTGCAAGGATTGATCTTGTAAGTACATTGAATAAGAATAGATGGGCTTGAGCAATCTCGACGGAAGAAAATTGATAACCTACGGTGTTAATCACCAAGATTAACAAGTTCTTAGAGTCTGAGAAAGGAGGTTTCCATCTGACAGTTCCAGTCACAAAGGAATTCATGAGGTGGATCATCCGACAATTCAGGAATGGATGAGGTTAAGGCCATAATCCTGCGAGAAGTGGAAAGAGGTTGATCGGCCTATGCCAAAACTGTTGAAGAACTTTGGCGAGAGAGGGGAGAAGAATTGCAACTTTGAGCACTTCTCCTAGAGGAGGATTCAATGAAATCGCATACCACCTCCGTTTCCACTGACACTTAGAGGGAAGAAGAGAGAAAGCTGACTCAACAAGCGGGCATTCTTGAGGTTTTAAGGCAAGTGAAGGTTAATATGCCTTTCTTGGACCTAATCAAACAAGTCCATGCTTGTAAAATTTTTTGAAAGATCTTTGCACAATCAAAGGGATTAGGCATTGAGGAAGAAAGCATTTCTCACTTTGTGAACATATCAGTCACCTTAATTCAGCAAATACCTGTCAAATACAAAGATCACGGATCTCCCACAATTTGATCAATATTGGTGGGAATTGCATAGAAAAATCCTTGCTTGATTTAGAGACGTGTGAACCCTAATCTGTATTCGGTATACAAGCGACTAGGTTTAGGTGAACTTAAACCTACCCGACATCACACTCTCATTGTGGCCGACCAGATCCGTGAAAATCCCTAAGGGATAGTTGAGGATGTCTTAGTGAAGATAGACAAATTCTACTACCACAGTAGATTTTGTGGTACTGACAACCTGAACCAGTGCTAGTGAACCCAATCATGTACCAATCATCTTAGGAAGACCATTTACGCCCCTTCTTGATACGATAATAAATTGCTTGAATGGAGTCATCACGATTAACTTTTGGCCAACATGACCATGGAGTTGAATATCTTTCATTTGAACAACAAACATGAGTTGCTAAGTGAAAATCAAATTTCGATGAGGTTGTTTTAATTGATCGGTGTGCGGGGAAAACACGGTGACCGGGAAATGCAGAGGAGTAATTGCAGTGGAGATGAAGATATATTGGTCTTGCAATGACACGGCTGCGAAGTAATTGGTCAATTCCAAAGCCATCGGCAAGGACCACATCAACAATTGGGCACCCCGAAACCATGGAATTAGCCACGTACGGCTGTGGGTTGAGGGCTCACATCCTCCTTGACCCTCCTTGAGTAATTTTGGTATTTGAAGCGGTTTGGTGTTCTCAAAACCAAATTGCGATTCAACAATTTTTGTTTTTATTTTAGTCAATTTCCATTTTAATATTTTTAGTATGTTTCCTAATTTATGACTTTCCATTTTACCAAGTTGGTAAGTATTTTATATTATCTTATATTAAATTCTTAGATATATTCTATTTCCTAATTTTAATTTTAATTTTTACTTTTAGTAATATATTAATTTTCATTTTAATCGAAAATTTGAATTGAGAGGGTGGTGTCTTGGTGAGCTAAATTCATTTAAAATAGCAAAAATTGGCAAGAAAGACCCTCATTTCTGCATTTGGATGCTTATATAAACCTAGAGGGTTGGTTTAGAATGCCACTTCACATTCTCCCTCCCGGTAGTGCCACCCAGGCTCCCAGCGAAGCCACTGTGAGTCCCGATCCTGCTTGTCGCCGGCTGTCTGCCGCCGCGGAGGCCGCTCTGGGCTCCCGCTGCCGGAGTTCGGTGTGCAGCTGGGCCCGAACCGCCAGCCCTGCCCCCGGAGCTTTGCGACAGGTTTCTAGTATGGCCATCCTCGGTCACGCGCGCACCCGTACGGCGGGCTTAGCCGGTCGAGCTTCCACCACGCGCCCACGAGCCACGATTGTTCAACGCTTGACTGAGCCATTATTCTTCTTTGTGCCCTGGTTCATCTTGTTGGTATACGCCTGCGGCATCGATCATTTCGAGCCTTGTTGGTTAGTTCGGGGCCATTCGGCTACGATCGGTGAGCCTGGTTGATTTGCTTGCTTGAGGTGGTTGTTAGCCTCGAGGAGGCTGCAGTTGATTACTACGGTCTGGCGATTATATTTTCGGTGAGTCGAGCCCTTTTAATTATTTTGCCCGATATCAGATATGGTTCGTACTCGAGAGTGATCCGAATCTTGACCTGGTGAGATTCGTACGCTGAGGAGAGTGGCCCCGGCTGAGTCCCGACTCTGTACCATCACGAGGTCGGAGCGGAGTCTCAGGAGCCTCGAGGGATTTGGAAGCGTTATCGGACTCGGATGGGACCCCGGGCCCCATCGCTGTACCACGGAGGAGAGTTAGGAGCCGGAATCGACGGAGCCACGCATCGGACCCCGAGCTGGAGTCATCTTCCGCTGGGGCCCCCACCATCTCCGGGTTCACTCCCGGCCTCACGGAGCGACTTCATCACCACGGTTGTCGCCGTCGAGGATCGGAGGCCACTATTTTGTAGGGGAACCCGTTCAGGAATGTGCGACTCACGGAGTTTCATCGGAGTCATTTTGTGACATCTCTGCGTGAGGCGACCAGGATCTCGGGAGTCTTTGAGATTGATCGAGGAGTATTCACTCCTACCCTTCATGACTCGCGGCGATTTTGTACCCAGAGTGGTGCGCGGTTTACCACTCTATGACATCGAGAGCCAGACGGTCATAGAGATTCGGTCGTATAGATGACCACCACAGGTGTACTGGGACGGCGTGGCCCCCGGCATTGGGATTGCGCATCGCCGCCCAATTCGGAGGAGTTATAGAGCTTGGGCCACCCGCCTCACGGGGAGATGGTCAGAGCCGCGGCCGAGCATCCTTCTTTGGTCGGTGTTCTCTGGGAGGCAGCCCTTCGAATCTTTTGCTTTCGTCGACCATCGCCGCGTACCCGACTTGTTCCCCCTGCGGCATTATGTGCGGGGAGAGCCATCCTGAGCACTTTACGATCTCGGGGGATTTTGGTTTCAGCCTGCGGTGATGATGGCCTCCTTTTTGCATTTTGAGGAGAAGGTCCGTGAAAGGGCGGCCGGCGGAGGCATCCCGCTGCGATCTGAGACTCCTGCGCTATGTTCTCGGCGGATGGGATTCCCGGGGAGGAGCCAGGGCTAGAGATGAGAGCTAAGATGCCTTCATGTAGTGTCGGTGGGCGGGTTATGTGACTATGCCCGTCTCATTCCACATACGACCACGGGGACCCGGGAGGATGCCGGGTGGGAGGCGTCTTACCATACGGATGATATACTTTGTCCACGAGGCAGAAGTGCAGAGGGACTCCGTTGGTCGTTCACACTCCATCTCCTCCACATACTACATCGCGGCTACGACGAGATACTCGGGAGCCTTCTGGCTTCGGTACATCATTCACTGGAGTACATCCATGCCGGCCTCGAGGAGATGGGCGGGTGTGATGGATGCCATCTGCTCACTTACTTGTTTACACGAGTGAGGATCGAGGTTGGCCCCGAGTGCCATTCTATGCGGCTCGGATTATGACCCACACGGGTCTTCCTCATGTTCTGGTCGTGAGAGGGCCACCAGCGATGCAGCTTCATTGGATGTTACATTTTGCATTTTCTTGACGGTTCGGGCCTACCACCACCACCACGGCGAGTGAGGTGGTTAGGTTTCTTACGATTTTTGTTTGTTACCGGCTTTATCCAGCGCCTACTAATTTAGTTTAGGATTTATGTATTAGCCATAGTAGGCGGTGATAGTTCCCACTGTGTTTAACTTTGTATTCAAGTAATGCCATTTGGCTATATCACAAAACTATTCGATTTATATATATCTGACTTTTTGTACATATCGTGTTTTGTGCCTCCAACTAGGTTTAAATGTGTTTTCTTTTCAATTGAACAATTGAATTGCTACAAGTGGACGAATTGAATTGCTTCATGTTGGAAAATTGAATCACTATTTGTCACTTATATGCTAGGACAAATTCCGTAGCAGAGACGATTTTTAATTAATTTGAAGTTCTGCGTGCTCGACTTGAAATTTCTCCCTTATGCTAATTCACACCTTTGCCTCCCGGATTGTTCAATGGGTTGTGGGAGATTGTGTGTGCCTTCTTTAAGCTTTGCAAAGCGGCCTTGGGTATGTTGGCTACCTAGGATAGTTTTGAGTTACCTACATTTGAGAGACCAGTGTAACAAAGGAAAAGAAAGAAAAAACGAAAGAAAGAAAAGAAAAGAAGAAAAAGAAAAATAAAATTCGTGAAATCTTGCTTTGAAACCCAGAGCACGGTCCGAGGGTGTATGGCGAAAGCCTTTGAAACCGTGCCTAAGCCTTAATTAGGTAGGAGTCATCGATTTTATGTTAAGTTACATGGGTGGATAGGTGAGAAGTTTATTGACTTGTGGGTGCTTAATTTTCGAAGTCATTCGGTGTCCGGGGTGAAGCCTTTAGAGTTAGTGGTCATTGATCCTTTTGGCTTGATGCCCTAAACCTTAATTGGTTGGGAGTCATCGGTGGACCCCCGTTACACGGACTTTGGTGAAATCGGATTTTGAAGCATTGCACCCTACGATGTAGATGAATAAAAAGAAAGAAAGTGCTTAACTAGCCACCCCAGCTAGGTTGTTCAATGACTTAAGGCCGTATCGATCTTGTTGGGGGAGGTGGCAATTTACAGTTTATTGGCTTAATCTGGTTTACAAAAAGAACCATTAGACTTAGGTGGAAATTCAAGTTGAGATTATGGATCAATATTGACCTCGAATTGTTCTTAATATGGTTTTGATTCTTTCGCCTTCGGTTTAACTTTGATTTCAATTTCTCGAGTTAAGGTAATGTTTATATGTATATAAACCCTTTTGAATCATAACCTTTTGCAAATCACCACATGCATCTCCTTTTCTTTATTTTGCATTGCTAAGGGACTAACTTAGCGTTTGAGGGTGGGGGGTGTGATTAATGCCCCGAAAGTGCAATTTTGAACCACATATTAGATAGGTTTTTGAGTGCTTTTTGCACACATTAATCATGTCATATATACCAATTGAAGTGTTCTAGTCTTCTTAGTAGTACTTATGCCATTTAGAAGAGTATTTTTGGGTACATTTGCGGGCTTTTGCGCACTTGGAGTTCAATGTCAAGATGAATGATGAATCATGAGTTTGAACTCAAGTCTCGACCATCGATCGACGAAGAATCAATGAGAAAACCAAGGCAAGATGAAGAAAATGTAGTGCGATTGAAGACGGGAGGCAATACGGTGAAGGATCGACAAATTTGGAATTTTCGCTAAGCTTCTGAATTTTGCTAGGATTACGAAAATTTAGCAACCTTGAAATTTCATAATCTTTCGTGAAAACACCAAATTTAGCTAGACCCATCCCAATTTAAGCTATGTTCCTTAGCGAGAAAAACCTGATTTAAAGCTACTCCACGAAATTTAAGCTATTAGCGAGAAATTTAGCTAATAGTAATTTTTCCATCATAGCGAATTTCATGTTTCGTAGACTACATTGATTTCGTAGTTAGCGGGGATTCCTCATCTAAGCGAAAATTGATGCCTCGTCATGCTTTGTAATTAATGTTACGAAACTAGCCTCAGGCAATTGTATTACTTAATTGTCCAATAACTTAGCCAATTTCATAGGTTTTTTGGTATTTTCATACCTTGAGGAGGCCTATATAAGCCCCTCTTGTTTTGTAAGAAAGTGTGAACAATTGGAGAATAATTGGTGAAGAATTGGAGGAACAATTTGGGAGAAGATATTTTTGTAAGTTTTTATTTTTGTAAATAAAGTCTTTTATTTTAGGTTTTGCTTTTATTTCTTTTCTCTCTCTTCTCTCTCTTCTTTCTCTCCCTTTCCCGGCTGCCAAACACACCTCTTGAGGATGACAACTCAAGAGATGCTTGGCTAAGCCTCCTTTCTTTGAAGAGGAAGGAAGCTAGCTGGGTGGTGGGGCATATGCATGTTGTCCTCTTGTATTAAAGCTTCTGGGTAGTGTATTTATGGCTCTTATTCTCAAAACTTAGTTGCATAACATTGGGATGTTATTGATTTGGCCAATACTCTCCATGCTTTAGAACATTGTTCTTTAGATGGTTTTACGAGCCTCACGAGATATATTTACATGTTAAGGGTTCTTCAAATTAGGGTTAAATAACATTCTTATTATTATTTTGTGTCTCTCACATGCTTTGAGGATCACCGTGTTCGGGTGAAGATGCATGGTATTCTTTAGATAGTCTTTGAGCCTGCGAAATGATAATTTAATGTTAGGGTTTTTTAAACTAAAGACATGGCACATGCTATGTTTGACTCAAATAGGAGATGTTTTTCATGGGTGAGGTTGCTAGTTAAATATAGATCAGGTTATGCCATGGACTATATGTTGCATGTATAGAGGATTAAAACCCGAGAGGACATTGTTTTGCCCAACTTGCCAAGTTAGTGACCTAATTCTTCAAAGTTAACTTTTTCACACTTTAACTTTCAGTTTTTCAATTTTCAGTTTCAAACCATTCCCTTTATTTTTGAAACCCCGAATCGAAAGAGTCCAAATAGAAAGCCTTTTCTTGCGCGTCACAGACCATTTCTAGGATGAAAACCCCATCCGTGTTTGACCTGAACCACTATCTTTACTTGAGTAACTTGACTACGGCGGTAGTAGGGCTTAGGTGTATATAAATTTTGTTGATTTTGGCTTCGACTCTTTGTACGAATCAGCCCTTTGCATCAACGCTCATCAACTCCTTCACATTTCTTCATTTTAGTTGATGAAATCCTTAAATCCTCGGCATTCCGCACCAACTTGATATCAAACTGAATTATTGGTGAGGCATGCAAAACTCTACAAAATTACAAAAACAAACTCGAAATGGAGATTAGTGGTACTAAGTAACTTGCATGTCAATTGGCTCAATTCATATGATTAGTGCGCAAAAGCACTCGAAAACCTATCTTGAATAGGATTGAAAATGGCACTTTTTGGGCAACAATCATGGAAATAAATCATGAACTTTTACAATTAGATAATTTAATTCATTATGTTAATCATGTGCTATGCTAACTTCATGTGCTTTGTTTATAAAATTCCATATCATTTAGTCATGAAGTATTGTATTTATTCGTGTATTTATATTTCTATTATATATTACAAATTACTTCCTATGTTTATGATTCGTATCTCATTTATCCATATTTCTTTGTCTTTTTCTTTTTACATGTGTCATGCACGCATTTTCAAGAAGTGGATGAGAAAGGATTGTATGTACCCGAGAATTTTAATCATTGTATCTAGCAGTGATCTATCACATCTTGTGTTAGCCTTGACCCAAACGGGATCACGGTAGTGACGAATGGGAGCTGACTATATCTATGTTGCTAATGCTTTGTATCTCTAATATGCATGCCCGTCCCTATTCATCTACACGGCAATCGGTTTTATTCGTTTTCAATACATATTCCATATACATGAATAACTAGTGTTATCATGTATGCATATGAGATATTCACTATCCATTATTCTAATCTTCATAAAGAGTACTTTCACATATCTCTTGTCATCATATGAATATATTCTATGCTTTTTTATATAGCAACTATACATGTATTATCTTTTCTTCACATGGCTAGAATTCACGTCCTTTATTATTCCATTCTATTTATTCAATATTATTTAGCATTAAATCATATAACTTTTAGGCCAATTTCTTTTTCTCACTTAGCTCGGTTATCTGGAAGCTTATTTTCATACAAAACCATCTCAACTAATACTTTGGGAGTATATAAGAGACATTTGGATGTTTCAAAATCCTATAGGAGAAGACATTATGAAAATCCTTTCCCCAAGCGAGGTCAGACTTCCTTAATTTCTTGGTATATTAATTCAAAATCTCAACATGTTTCCTTCATCTTTTTGTTCCTCTATGAATCTATTTTACTCGAAACTTAGAATCATAATTTTGAATCATCGAAAACTCAAGTTATGTCATTTATTGCCAAATTGGTCTATTTACTGGATTATCACAAGTGCTATTTGTGAGGGCTGATTTGAGAGATCTTAACTCCATAATTTAAAATTAGCAGTTCCTGCTACTTATTTGGAAGCTACGTTTCTAGGGTTCTTTCAATTTGAATCATCCATTTGGTACTGAGCTCTGGATATGTCTAAATAGCAGATTGCTCTGTTTCAAACATAACCAATAGCAGAGTCTTTAGTCCCAAATTCAAGGATCAAAATCATCTTATGCTTTAGGCTCTTCTTAGAAAATGTAGTCACAGGTCTTAGGTTTCCTCTCCACCTGAAATTTCCTAAATCGGAGCACTCTAGACCAAGTTATGGCCCAATAATTCACTTAGGGTTCTAGAGAAATCTTTGACAACATTTCCCCTAAAACCCCAACATTTCCTTTATACTAAAATTTCCAATCGAGGACCACAACCAAATAACAATCAAAACCAACAAAGCCAACTCAAATCAACAAACAACAAAACAAGAGGAGAAATTAGGGTAGTTTGTGGCTGTAATTTTCTTGAAGCATATCTTTCTACTCTTATTTCTCTTTTTCTTCTTGCCTTCTTCCTTTCTTCTACTTTCTTCCTCTTTACTTGCACATGGAAACATGGAAATGGATTGAGTAACCAATGTGGTCTCCTTCCACCTGGCAGATACTCTAAGCTCTCCCAAATCCAAAATAGGAAAAATGATTTCTGAGACAAATCTTGGTCTTATCTCCACTTGTTATAAGGCCATGTTGGGAAAAAGCATTTAGCTAGATTTCAATCTTTTGCATTTTAGTCCTCCATGGTTATTTCCGTTTTATACATCTAATTTTCAAAGTTCTACAATAGCATACGATATTTCTAGCTTAATGTCCTTTGAGTCCTTAAGTTGATAATTTACACTTATCAGCCGTACTTCTTTAAAAATTCCGATTATATTCTTTTTCACACTTAATCCGGAAATTTCCAAAAAACACAATTTCACTTCCATTTTAATTTAAACATGCCATAAAACTATTAAGCTGTAATTTGTGGGGTTATAGTAGCCCTCCTAATACCCTTCCTCCGCCGTGCGATAACTATCATGGCTTGCTGTTGCCCTTTGCTTAAAGCCTTTCTCGAGCGACCTTTGATTTTGCTCCTCCACTTTTTATTCAAAATAACGATTAGATTATTTCCTTCTCAGGTTGTCCATTTCATCCTTAAACTCCTTTTCCTTTTAGTCAACTTCTCCACTAGTCAATCAATTGTAGCAGTATGTCTTTTCTCGAGAAACTTGTCCTTGACGCATCTTTTCCATTCGACAGTAGGCTTAGCCTTGAAACCTCGACCTCGGTGATTGTGGCGCGGGATTCGCTCTAAGCTCACTAAGTTTCCATTAGTTTAGGAACATGAGTTAGACTCTCTTTAAACCCAGGTACATGAATCTAGATAAATCCGCCCGACAAACGCGTGTTCCCTTGAACCGACTCCATACGCTCAAAGCGGCTTGATTCAACTTGGAAAAATATACCCCACAACTCCACGATATCGCGATGTAAATGTGGCTCACGGCATGCAATCTGGCTTAATAGCCATGGTTGTACTGTCATTGAATCAGTGCGACAAGGCTTGAATAACTTTCGTCATGCTGGTCACGTGTAGGCCCTCTCGGACATGCTCGAGTTCATCCTTCTTAAGCTTCGGCATGCCTTCATCATTGAATAACTTCAAATAAGATAACATAGCCTCTGGTGAACTTGGAGACCAGACAATCTTAGTCGACTTGGTCGGCCCGATAGCCAGTGACTCCTTCAGGCTGGCCACTTTTTCGTCCTTATCAAAGGCACATCTCCTTCAATTAGGGTCGGCTCTTCCTAAGTACCACCAGTAAAGTGACACCCGAAAGAGGGTGTAGTGAGCCTGTTGCATCTACTCCTAGACTCATTCATAACGGGACCCTCGTCCCCAGAGATGTATGTCACCACTTCTCTCATCTTTTTGACATGGGATGTTCCTTCTTGTCCCGACTTGGGCCCGACTTTCCGCAGTTGGTTTGTCTATGGGGAAGCTTGGTACCCTCTTAACGAGTAGAGACTCCCCTTGAGGAAGCCATTGCTTCATTTCTCCCTCAATTGCCTATTTAAAAGTGGGTTTGTGAAGAGAGTCCCTTGACTCGTTCCTCTCTCGAAGCGAAAATTGCCTGAGGAGGGAAAACCTTGAAGAAAAAGAGCAAATATAAAGGCATAGAAATAGCTCCAAATGATAAGCAATGCATTGGTAAACCATAGCATCGAACCACAGGAGATACCACGAAATAAAAACTTGAAGACGAGATAGTGAAGCGTGAAAGGGCCCTATTTAAAGACCAATTTTCTGATCATCATTCTTGACAAAGGCTTGAGTATCGAGCGATGTAGAGACATCACAGTGCATGTCACTCGATGAGACAATCAAAAAGGACTCACATTTATTACAAGAATGTGATTTATCGAGACCAGATAGGAATCCAACCCCATAATAAAGAGGTAGGTCTCGAAAGCGGGTCAATGACTTGAAATGAGATCGGGGACTAGTGAAATGGACTAAATCAACCAGCTCGAGTTCACTACATGAGTTGGGCATTAAATGCAGTTCCATCAAAATGAAGTTTGCTACACACTTAGACACATCTGGCGTATGAATTTCCTAGTGTTCATCACACCTATTGAAACAGTCATCAGCAGACACAGCGGAAATGGAAGCTAAATAGAATCCTGCGCCTCGAAGCGACATCGAACATGTTATTGATTCACCTGAAGTGCAAATCATTCCTTAGCGAGCGGTCTTACGACACTCGTCTAAGACAAAAGAACAATCGGCTCCATGATCCCACTAACACGAGACATAGAGCGAATAGGAAGATGACACTTGGCACATAAAAGTGTATAAAAAGAATTTGGCAGCAAACCCTTAGCGATCATTTGTGAATTCATTTTAGGGTATTGATCGTATGCGGGTTAATAGTGGAAGATTGTCGGCTTTTGTTGGAAGAGATAAAGATACAGATTGTTCTCTTGTTTTTCGTTAAGAGGTCGACCAAACGAGATACCCATTTACTTGCTAGAATTTTGGCCTCTCTATTATTATTTCTTTGAACACTTCTTATCTGATATGTATATTCTTTTATCGAAAAAAATACATTTAAAGGTAAGTTAACTTAAAAATTATGCTATGGTTTATCAATCTGATTCTATTTAAAAAAAAAAAAAGTTTATGGGGAAAGAGAAAACAAAGACAAGTTAAAACATTTAAAAATAATTTATATTAGGTACTTTGTTTTAAGGAAAAAAAGGCAAACAATTTTTTTTTAATAATAGATATTGAAATATTCTATTAAGGATTAGTTTTTATAATCCAACTTTGTTTATTTTTTTTATTAATTTAGGAATATTTTTGGTAACAGATTAAAAAAATTTTCTCAAAATCACAGTATAAATGGTGAACAAGAATTCATCAAAACCCAGAAAATTATCTTAGATTCTAATAATAATTCAAAATTTGAAAACCTCAATGTAGCATATAATACTTTAATGCAAGAAACTCGCCCAATTTTTTAGTCTCATTAACAACAAACTTCAAAACTCCAAATTTTCAACAATTGGAACAAATCAAGAACCATATATGAAAATAAATATTTTTTTTAGAAAGGGAAAATTATGTTATGGTGTATCAAATTCTATTTTAAAAAAAGTTTATGAGGAATGGGAAACCAAAACAAGTTAAATCATTTAAAAATATTTATATATTAGGTCTTTTGTTTTGAGGGAAAAAAAATAAACAATTTTTTTTAAAATAATAGATTTGAAATATTCTATTAATGATTAGTTTCCTAATCCAACTTTGTTTCTTCTTTTGATTAATTTAGGAATCTTAGCGAGATTAAAAAAATTATGGAATTACAATATAAATAGTGAGCAATTCATCAAAACATGAAAAATTTCTTAGATTTCTAATAATAATTTAAATTTAAATAACACAATGTAGCATATAATACTTTACGGCGAAACTCATACAATTTTTTTTAGTATCGTTAAGTAACACTTCTGGCGTTACTCTCTACTTATAAGATTATACAAAGAAGAAGTTTGAAAGAAGAAACTCACTTTGATACTGATAACTAACTAAAGAAAATACTTTTGTTTTTTTATCACAAAGAAAATAATCTAAAAAATGTATTTCACAATTAAAGGTTTTTGCTTGTCTTTGAGAATAAAAATATAATATTCTTAATACTTCTTAAGCGTCACTCTCTGTTTATAGATTATATAGGAAGAAGTCTGAAAGAAAGACTCCCAATACCCTATAACTAACTAAAGAAACTATACAACGTTTGTACAATTATTTCCCGTATCAACTTCTTTGGAATATTCAGGCATAAAACATGTAAAAAGAGATAAATCCATATTGATAAATGAAACATGGATCATAAACATAGGAAGTAATTAACAACGAACAACAAACCTACAAGACTCCAAATTTTCAACAATTGGAACAAAATCAAGAACCATATATGAAAATAAAGATTTTAAAAAAAAAATCTACCTCGAAATTTCTTAAGCAAATATGAGCAAAATCTAGACAAATTGAAATAATTGGATAATAAAAATCTTGAGCAATAACCCTCTTCCTCATAACAATTTTGAATATACCGTAGCATAATTTTCCCAAAATTATATCATTAAATTATAAATATTAAATTTTTAGAAAAAAGGAAAATTAACTAGTAAAATTATTATAAAGTATGAAGGTTTATATATATATATATATATATATATATATATATATATATATATATATATATATATATATACCATATATATATATATATATATATATATATAAGCAATGACCCATTCACCAAAGAGAACCTGGCCGACTGGATTTGGATCTTGTGAGCTTTGTCCATTTCGTTTGGTAGTTCTCCCATGTTGATATATTTTACTATGGGGTCCATCTAGGAAGGGGTGACCTTGTCTACCTTACTTACCCGAGTAGTGATAATTAAAGAATCTGGTTGATAATAGATTGGCAGGAACACTGTTTCTATCATCGAAAGAGAAGCGGCCATGGCGGCCAAGGCGTCTGCTTTCTCATTGTAGTCCCTGGGGATGTGTTCGAGCTTCTAGGCTGAAAAGCTACCCTTGCGTTGCTTAACCAGGGATACATACTTTGCCATTCGAGGGTCTCGCGACTCATATTCTGCGTTTACTTGCCCTACCACCAACTGAGAATCACTTTGAATCAGAAGCTTGTCGGCCCGACCTTTGGTGCCGGTTGGTCTGGTAGGATGGCCTCTGCTCACTATTCCTTATTCGAGTCGTTTGAAGCCCAAACGGATTGCTGCTTTCCCGATCTTTTCCCGATCGAGATTTAAATTCAATGATGCTAGCTCAGGTTTGCGAGATGCTATCATTAAGTCTGGAGTTCGGGTCTAGGCTCATTCGGATTAGGGATCTTTGCTAGAAAATCTACGCAGAACCTGTCTTTGCCAATCTTGGCTTATCTTTGAATCTGGTCGGCTCAGCGAATTTAATTGCCCATCGAGCCATCCTCCCGGACATGTCAGGCTTGTGAATGGTGCTCCGAAGGAGGGTCGATTAGCGCAACGATAGGGTGTGCTTGGAATTATGGGAGGAGCTTCTTAGTTGCTACCGGGAGTGCTAATGTCGCTTGCTCAAGGTGGGCTGTATCGGGTTTCTGGGTCGGCTAAGGACTTGCTGAAAAAAAAATACTGGCCTCTGCTTTCTATTCTCATCTTCCTTGAATAGGGCATCACTTATTGAGACATACAGACGCGAGTATATGAAGGGTGTTTAGCCCAGGCTTCGAGTTAGCGGAGGCTGGAGATTCTACTTGAATCTTTGTTGGTGGTGTTGTGAGGCTTCATCACACTCCTCATTCACCGGCTGGTTGGCCCCCCTTGAGGAGTGATAAAGAGCGTCTTTAGGCGATGCAGCCAAATTGAGAGAGATGAACCGCGAGCGGTCAAGCGGAGCCAGTTAGCTATTGTGCCTTGAAATGGGAGCGGGGACTCGAAATGGCTTTAAGTGGGCGGGATTGGCTTCTATGCCCCTCCCGGTCACCATGAAACCCGAATCGGCCATGCGACTAGGAAGGTGCACTTTGGGGATTGAGCTTCATCACCATGCATGCCAGGAGTTCGAAAGCCTCTTGCGGGTGCTCGACATTGTCAGGCGTTCTGGACTTTGCGACATATCATCGATAGCAAACCTCATGGTTTTCTGTATGAGCTTTGTTTTTATCTTGGTCACTAACCTCTGATACGTTGGCCCGACATTCTTTAGGCAAAATGGCATCACATTGTAGCAGAATAGCCCATGCGGGGTGATGAATGTTGTTTTTTCCGCGTCTAGAGGATGCATGGGTATTTGATGATATCCTAGAGGCATCAGGGAAAGTAACGACATCTGCATTATGAGGCGGCACATCAGAAAATCTGGTCTATGGGGTGGTGCCAGCTGTCTTTTGGGCATGCCTCATTGAGATATGTAGTCCCACGCATACTCTCCCATTTATATTTTGATTACCACCACATTGGCCGGCCCTCACGTTGCTATCTCCCCTAATGAATCTGCTTTTGAATTATCCACTTCTACGAATAGCACGATGAAGTGCGGGTGGAAACGCCTCACTTTACATCCTAGCGCTTTGCTTGGGTGAAGGGATGACATTCGAGTTTATTGAGCATGTCACAGGGGTTAATGCTAGGCATGTCTGAGTGAGTCCAGGCGAAACTTGATGTATTTGTTCCTTCTCCCCACTGGATATGAGAGGACTAACATATGTGGATTTATCCGGCCTATCTAGGAATATTGATTCCAGGGGGTCTACGACTAATCGCTCCCTGTCTTCCACCCTTGCTTGGGTGACGAGCTATAATTGTTATTCTGAGGACTGGGTCTCGAGGGTCGGATTGTAGGAGCTTTTGTTTTTCTCATGCTCTTGTCTTGACGGGTTAGTACTTCTTGCATTTCTTCAGTTGGGCTGGCAGGAGTTAATTTTCGGCAGCGGTCGGGTGGTGATCATTTGATGGTAGGTGAGGGCCGACTTTCATGTCGCATGCGGGTCGAGCTTGACGACAATGGCATTATCTGCGAGCCCCGAGTCCTCTCAACAATAGAAAATAAGACATGTTGAGCTAAAGGCCTACCTTAGCGGGAAGAGCAATGTAAGCCCGCGTCCTTCTTGTGGATTGCCCAGTTAAACTAGGGCGGGATGCATCGGCCCCAACACGACTGTTAAAAGAGATGTTCATACGCTAAAGGCGAGGCGATTTAATAACGGTCGGCCTTGGCGCCATGGTTAACCAGTACTCAATGCACATCGAAATCATTAATACATAGAGTAAGTACGAGTGCATCGTGGTGCGGAGTAATGACCTTAGACGAGGTTAACAAGGGGAAAGGATATAGGGTCGTCAATTGGTTGGGTTGCTCTGCTGCTATCTAGGATGTGGATGGTGTTCACCGAACAAGTTGGCCGCTTCGCTAAGCCTACTCTTTTTGGCACTTGGGCCGATCGCGATCGTCAGCCGGGTCACCTAGTATGTAGTTTATGGTGGGTCGGGGTTCAAGTGGGAACTCGCGCCTTGGTATTCTTTCAAGCTGAGGCGGCCTTAGCTCCACAAACCATCTCCCGAACATATCTCTTGAGGTGGCCAGCCCTGATTAATCTTTCCACCAAAAATTTCAGGCTTCGACATCGATTGGTCTCATGCCCATGGTCCCCGTGGTAATCATCTCGAGGCCCGGATTACAGCCGTGCGGGATCGTGAATTAGTGTGGAGCCATTTAGTAAGGTGATCCGGATGAGAGGAAGGCGTCAGTTGTAAGAGATGTTTAAAGGGGTAAACTGCGGGGGTTCCCTCTTTCTGTCACACCCCCAACCCTCGCCTAGGTGGATGAAGGGGGCGCAAAACTATACTGGGACTCTTTACCTGCTTTTTAAGACATTGGTGGGCCCAAGTCTTATAATTGAATCAAAATGTCACCTCTGAATCTGAAAATAAAAGCGCCACTATAGTAAATTTTTGCGATGTCAATACATACAGTCTTGAGTCCCATTTACATATATATATACAAAAATTGTACATTTACGTTTACATAATCAGAGAGCCTATGATGGACTCCTATTAGTTTGTTGGCCCAACAGTATACGGGAGATCACGGACGTCCTCCTCAGTACCTACACGGATTAAAACCCGTGCTAAGCTTAACGCTTAGTGGGAAACATATGAATTATACGTATACACATGCACTAAAATGCAACATTCACCGGTAAGCATATACTTGATACTTGAGATATACAATACTAGATATCATAATTTTCATGAATTCATATAACAAACTTATACACATACTTGTACTTATAAGCGGACTTATACTTGTTCGGATCTCGTAGAGATTCTGAGCTTATACTTATGCGGAGTACCCATAGGTACTCTGAGCTTATACTTGTCTGGTACCCACATTAGGTATTCGAACATAACGATGTACATTACTTTGCCTCTTATTCGTTATTCAAACTCTTATCATATAAATTGTTTATTCCCCAGACCGATAATAAAAAATGAGTAGGACCACGACACAATAAGTACCCAAGGTATGGTACAATGCGGGGTGTAGTAGCATAAGCGGGGTGATGAAGCGCGGCCCAGTGTCGTCACTAATCAGAGAGTACCAAAGTACTAAATGTGTCGAAGCACGGTCAGAGAGTGTCGTCGCACTAATCAGAGAGTACCGAAGTACTATACGTGCCTGCCCATGTAACAGAGGTGCCGTGTCATTCAATATCCGGTCTTAGGCAGTCCTATAATTATATGTGTTCAAGAACTTACTATCTTATCATAAGGGCATTAAGTTTGCCAACAAACTGCTTCAGGCGTGAAATGCAGTCTAATTTTTCTTTTTCCTTTACCTTACAAACATGAATAGACCCTTTCATACACTTATAGGGTCCTCATTAGTCCAATAGACAAGTCCTCGAAAGAACATAATAGCAAAAAATGACAAAAACGTAGGTCTATGAACAGTGCTACGTTGTAAGCAGGCCTTCGCCACGGAAGTGGCTTTGCTCGCCTCGTACTGAGACTTGTCGAGCCTCCTCTCGGCTGCAGTGCGTGGGATCCTACGCTATGACGTAGGACCCCAAAATTAGCAAATTTGTTGAAGTTTTATCCAAATCCAACCAAAACCCCAAAATAATCCAAAGCATCACCAAAACAACTCAAGGTTCATAACCCAAATAAACACGAGAGAGCGAGTTAAGAGGATTCCTAACATTGAATGATATTCATACTCTTAAACACCTCGAGCCACTACCTGAGAGGAATTTCATACCTCAAACAAATGACCACACATGAATCCCCACAAATCCATAGCAATCCTCATTTCCAAGCTTATCTACACATATTCGTACAAGTTCCTACCCAACAACTTCCACAAACACATGTAATGGTGAGTTAGAACTTCTCGTAGAAAAACCCTAGACAAAGAACTAGACTAAGAATTCAAGAATCCCTACAAAAGTTCACAAATCCATACAAACTCATAGTAATCCATACAAATCCATACATAATTATAGCATTACACAAATAGTTTACATACCTTTCCTCTTCTTCTTCTTCTTCTTCCTCTACTTCTTTTCTTATCCTCACTTCTTCTTCGTTTAGACCCCTCCCAAAAGTGAGAACCCCGGCTTAGTCTTATCCCATTTTGTTCAAATTTTCCTTTTATTACACTTTCGTCCTTCATCTCTCCCCTATTTGCAAATCAACTTATGCTATTTCTAAAATAGCATCTCATCTTCTTATATTATGACTTTTGTGTCTCTCGTTTTGATAAATTACAAATTTACCCTTGTATCTTGTACAAATTCCGGGTTTTGAAAATTTCTCACTTAGCAAAATAATAATTATGAAAATTTTCAAAATGCACTTATAATATACCCTAAATATGTTGAAAACGACTAGGGTGTATTTCGAGGTGTTACACTTTCTCTCTGATTGGTCTCGGGAGCGTTTCTGGTTCTTACCCTAACTCTCCTTTTATTGGTTTGTCCCTTAGAGCCCGACTTCTTTGCTTTGGCCGTGGTCATCATGGTTTGAGCTACCCGGATATTATCCTCCAGTGTTGAATCTTTATCCGCCGTGCCTGATTCTTCCATTGTTGCGAGGCGAATCCAAAGGCGGTAGTGGAAGATTAGGGTGGTAGGCCCCAGCTCAGCCAGTGAGAAGGATGCATCCATCTTGTACGATCAATGCATTTGAGCGACCCCTCCAAATCTTATAGTGAAATCGCGGATGAACTCGTCCTCTCGCTTAAAGATGGTTTGTAGAGAACTGATATTTCCCTTATGTCGAATTAAACCTGCCGTCTTGGAAACAAATGCAGCCTGACTCGCAGAGGTTGATAGATCTCTGTGGGAGTTTGTGGAACCAAGCTAGGGCGAGCCCCTTCAAGCTAGCCGGGAACACTTTGCATAGCAAGAGGTCGTCCCCCGCATTAAGTATCATTGCCTAATTGAAATGAAACACGTGGTCATACGGATCAAAGAACCCATACATGTGAAAACGGTATAAAACCACAAAGCCGCGGGAGCGGTTCATAGCTTCAAAAGATGTGTTAGCCAATGAGGATAGCATTTCTTAAGTCCCCCGGGGCGTTGGTAGTTTTTAAGCATGTGCGGGGCGGGTGCAGCCCTGACGGTAGGATACATGAATGGAAGTGATGGTGCCATACGTGCCGCGTGGGCTGTTTGGGGAGCGCCTCAGGCGTCGTCGCTCTGCTGTTTCTCTTCCTTTCAGCTGATGCATGCCAGCGTAGACGGCTAGAGCGGCGGGGGCCTCTTTCTTGATTTAGCCTCCGTTGTTCTTTGAGGAGTGAAAGGTCGGTGCGAGAGCTGCGGGAGGATAACTCATCGATCGCTCTTCAAATCACTTATCAGCTTGGTAAGATGGGCTCCTTGCCTCCCCCAATACATTTTGGCCAGGGAGTGCGGGATGGTGCCTCCCCTCGTGCATTTTCACCCCAGATCCTCATCTTCCAAGCGAGCCATGACGATCATTCACTTCTTGCGGATGGTCATCATGATTAGTAATTGACCATCGTCGGCTACTCTTCTTAACCGTTTCCATATCTTAACGCCGGTGGCCCGGTCCTCAAAGGCGATTTGCTAGGTTGCTGGCCATAGCGATAGGATCCGATGAACCGGATGAGTGAGGCGGGGAACTACTCAAATCGCAGGGTGTGGGGATCACTTGATAAATGACCCATTAGCGACCCTCGCACCACGGATTGATAAGATTTCATCTATTGGTCGTTTCCACAGACGGCTCCAATTGTTGTCTCTTATATTCTCGGAGTCTCCGGACCGTCGGGGCATGAGCAGTAGCAAGGACGCACAGCAAACAATGCATCGGCGGTGGGGTGTATCGGCTAGCCTCTCAGTCTTAAAGTCAGACAGAAAAATAGGGAGAGTCAACACATCCGTTTTTCAGTAGAGTATATCCACCTATCTTTTTGTTGCAATTCCTTCCTTATTTATAAAGGAGAAGGATGGTCAACTTTTTATGGAAAGTGGGTGATTGGTTTTCGAAATGGAAGGGGGGAGACGCTTCATTTGCGCTTCAACCATTTTTCCTTTTGGATAGCCATGTCATCGAGATCTTACGCCTCGAATCGTTTATTATCACCGAGGGCGGTTGCCACGTGATTCTTGGGATGATGTGATTTCAATCTACGAGGGATCAGCTGGGAAATCATTGGCTGGTCATCTTCTTAGAAATGGTAGCCGGCTAGGAGAAGATGTGCCCGGGAAATAAATCCCCCAGGCTTTCGTTGTGATCTGATAGTCCACGAGCCGGGATTCGGGTCGTGGTTAGGATTTGTGTTCGTGTGAGGATATTTGGGCCTGTCCTATGGGCTTTGATATGCATGGGCCTTCTGAATAGGGGTGCTAGGCCAAAAGCCATGGTACCCACACTATTAATGATTAGTTTCCTAATCCAACTTTGTTTCTTCTTTTTTTGATTAATTTAGGAATCTTAGTAGATTAAAAAAAATTTATGATACAATATAAGTAGTGAACAGAATTCATCAAACATGAAAATTTCTTGAATTCTAATAATAATTTAGTTAATAACACAACGTCAGCATATAATACTTTCTTGCAAGAAACTTATACAATTTTTTTAGTATCATTAACAACAAACCTCTGAGACTCCCGAATTTTCAGCAGTGAAAAAAAATCAAGAACCCATATATGAAAATAAAGATTTAAAAAAAAATTACCCCCAAATGTCTTGAGCAAATATGAGAAAAATCTAGACAAATTGAAAAATAAATTATTGGATAATAAAAATCTTGAGCGATAACTCTCTTCCTCAAAACAATTTTGAATATTCCTCAAACAAAACACCTCATATGAATTATTTATAAATGAGTTAATTTGCTTGCCCTTCCTTTTTTATTCTTCGTAAGCTTTTTTTAAAATAGAATCGACATAATTTTCCCAAAAATTATATATTAAAATTATAAATATTAAATTTTGTAAAAAAGAAAATTAACTAAGTAAATTTATGAGTTTGAAGCCGAGGAAATAATTTATTCGAAAAAAAATTATTAAATTAGTTTTGAAGTCGAAATAATAACGAAATAGTGCGTAATGTCAGTATGCGGGGCGGTGCTTGATTGAAGAAGATCCGTCCGTTGTTTGTGAAAGGACAATTAGGTAGTTCAAGTAACCGTATCCCCGACAGTGATAGTCTTTTTTCTCGATCCGCTCCACATTGAGTCATTTGCGTTGCATGGGTCCCGCTTACACATCACATCCCGCTGAAAACCATCGACTCCATTGTCGGCTCGAGTTAAACTTCAAACTATATTCCTATGTTTTTTTGTAGCCAACTATACTCATTTTTCACCTTTTTTTTTAACATGGACGTGGAGCTACTTAGATTACACCTATGAAGTATTAATTAACAAATAAATGAATACTTTGGTGATCTGAAGGGACCAAGAACTCAAACTAGTTATTATTAAAAAAATAAACGCAAGATTTGATCGAATAAGCTATTTCTTAAGTTCTGCAGTTAATTAAACTTTAACAACCTTGTTTGATTAATGAAAGAAATTTTAATGAGTTCATAAATATATTTATCTTAAATTTCAAATCTGGTTCCATTAGTTTATATTTGATATCATTCTTCATACTTTGGTTTAATAACATATATAAAATTTTATTACATATTTTGAGTACTAAAAGATAATAAGTTAGGTATAATTTTCTCAACTAGACTACTAGAAACCATTTAATGTAATATTAACTTATTAGACAAGTATAGAAACGACACAGAAGATGATAGGAGTCATAGGAAAGCCACATTATGCATTATTTAATCTTTCTTTCTAATTTTGTAAAGGTGATTGATAAATATCCACAATAATATTTCTAAAATCTTTAGAGAAATTTGATAACTAAAATTTTGAATTTATAATATACCTTTTTCAACTATATAATTAGCAGTTGTATTTGTTTCTAATACTCAATGGTGAGTTGAATTTATTTGATAATAGATCAAATAAAATTTATTTCTAATAAGTATTTGTTTAAAAATTAGACTATTTTGTAATCATTCTCCATATTTAAGTTTTTCTAAATTTAAAATAAAAATAAAAATGAATTAGAATATGTTGAGGTTTCGTAGCCCCATGAAGGAAGAAGGAAATATCTCAGTAGTTTTCTTGGAAGCCTCACCATGAATCACAATCCAGTCAGTAAAAGTCAAAGCTAAGAATTGGAGTTTTAGACCGAAATACTTGCAAGAAATCATTCCTTGCATATGTTGAAACTAAAACATCACTGAAGTTAAAAATCTAATCAGATGATTCTCATTTGATTTAATTAGTCAACTTATCCTTGTATTGGTTTCATTAACATTTTTAGTAATATTGGCTCCTAAAAGAAAGCCTCATTTTTCTTTTGAAAATGGACTAGTCATTATGCATTTGCTAAAACAAAATAAGACAAATATGTGTCTATAAATGGTGCCATGGAGCTCTGTCATTTGATTTGTTTTTTTTTTTTTTTTGATAAAGAGGCTCAAGTAAACGAAATTTTACAAACAAAGCAACCCCAAAAGTGTATATACAAGATGTATACAGCAGTTTTCAGACCTATACAAAACCAAAAACAGCCCATGGCTAAGATGTGAGGCAAAGAGACATTGACTTTCTAGTTATCAAATAATCATATGACGACCACTAGTAGGAACACTAACAGATTATGACCTCCATGCGCCAAGGCCCAAATCATATAAATATATAAAAGTTGTACATACAAATATCAATATATAAAAATATCAACATATATATTCCCACAAAAGATGTGCATATTTCTCTTGGAATGACAGCGCAAATCTGGCGGTGATTGATACATAGGGTCAAGTCTCAAAGCAGGTGATGGGTAAGGGAAGCTGAGGAGCTATTGCAGGTAGAGGAGCTAATGGATGAAGTACTCGACGTATATGTGGAGCATGAGGTCGCCTAGCTGAAGTGCACCCAACTCTGATGCAAGGTCAACGATGGTGTCACTGGGTGGGAGCAGTGTAGGGGATGATAAAGGGTGGGATGAGAAGGTGATATCTGATACTAGCTGGAGGTTGGCTCTGCAGTGACAGGATATGGTAAAGATGTGTAAGTGTTTAGGGGTATGGAAGGTGATGTATGCGTCACGTGGGGGGTATAAAAATCTTGGGTGATGGGTAAGTATGGGTGGGGGGGTCAAGTAGAGCGATATCGGCTCAGGTGTACCACGATCGCCCTCACCATCTCGACCATGACCTCACCCACCATCTCGACCACGACCTCGTCGATCAACACTCCCTCTCCCTCTACCTCAAATGGGTTGCATACATACTGGAGTGGATGACACCGGAGGTCTAATGGATGGTCCATGTGATGTAGATGCCTCCTTAATAAATGGCAAGCTTGATGCGATGCTCTTCTTCGATTCGGTGTAACACTTGATCTAGCAATGGTGTGGCACCTCATCATGGAGGCGACAATGTTCAAAGCCACTTGATAGATAAACTAATAGCCAGAACAGTTTAGAATATCTGGAGTGTTTGGCATATTAATGTCACATGTTTTCAAATTACAACATCGAGATTTGCTTGCTCTGTATTAAACAAACGTGCGGTTGTGTATATGATTGTGAAGTCACCAAATAAGCATCTAAGTTCTTTATGCTTTCCATCTAACAGCCTTTTTGTATGATATTTCATATCCCCATTTCTTCATCCACACTTTGCGAATAGCAGCCATAGTCGATGAATTATTTTAATTATTACCTTTATATGAGCATCAACCCACGTTTAGTCAGGTGATGATAGTCTTAGGTTCAAGCAGGATTGACACGAGTAATGATGCTTTATGTTGTTGATAAAAAATAAGCAAGTATCTTCTACAACCATGGCACGAAGCTTCCATAGACATTGACATTCTTTGGCCTTCTTATATCTTAAAACGAGCAATTTTTTTGAGAATGCAACAACAAAAAACTCTTGGTGTGCTTTCATTGAGTAAATATTTACAGCCTCAAATCAGATTTAGAATTAAAAACTTGGCCAACTACAAATTCTCCACTCGAATAACCGGTACTATGTTGCACCCATGGAGTCCACGCACTTGAAATAGCATTACCTAAGTTTTCAACATGTTCAAATTGAGGTGTTGGTGGTAAGTGATAATGAACAGGGGATAACTCATCTAATGTCTCAACATCTGGGTTATTTGATACATCACGATGGTGCATGTGCAGAGACATATATCCCTTGCTCATTCTCCAATACTTGGTTAAAAGTATGGAATGATGATACATGTCCATAAGCTTGAACATCAGAATCTCATTAGATTAAATATCAACATCTTCATCAGATTCATCATTAGCTTCTTCATAACACAGTCCTCATCACATCTCCATATACTCGATGTCAATTCAGGCCATTTGCTGAGCCCATGACCATAGTCAAATTATAACGACATTATAATTGTAAGCACAACAATAAATCTATATGGCCACCCATAGATTGATTCACTTGTGGCTTGACTCAAACAACTTCAATATACAATTCAATTTCCTCAATGCTAGTTGTATTAACCATGTTCAACATTCGGTACACACTACTGTCATCCCATATTAGAAATGGTTGGAACCTATTTTAACTTTTTAGGGGATACTTACAATTGAGGACTAATTTGAACCTTTGGTTGTTAATGGTTGTCGTTGAGTATATCATATCAGTCAATTGTTCAAACACGCATTCCATGGCACATCCAATACCGCAATCTGGCTTTTTCTCCCCATGTTGGCCAGTTGTTTTGAGTCCTCAATATTTTTCCATTGTAATAACATATCACGGGAATAGTTGAAACATACATAATTGACCTGTACAAAATGGTCCCAAATGAATTAAATAATATGAGAGGTCATTATCCTTATCACATTAACTTTATCATAAAGAAAACAATCAGCTTCTAAAAAATAAAAATATGACATTTCAAATCGTCCTCAATTTCAAATTTAGGTTTAAGGTTTAGGGTTTTAGGGTTTTCGTGTTTTAGGGTTAGAGGTTTAGGGTTTAGGGTTTAGGGTTTAGTGTTTTAGGGTTTTTGAGTTTTAGGGTTTTAGGGTTTTAGGGTTTTAGGGTTTTAGGGTTAAGGGTTTAGGGTTTTAGGGTTTTAGGGTTGGGGGTTTGGGGTTTTAGGGTTTAGGGTTTATTGTTTTAGGGTTTTGGGGTTTAGGGTTGTAGGGTATATGGTTTTAGGGTTTTAGGGTTAGGAGTTTAGGGTTTATGGTTTAGGGTTTGGTTTAGGAGTTTAGGGTTCCCACGATCATTCTCCCGGGGACCGAGAAAGAGTAAATCCATCATTCGACTCCTACAAGACAATTAAAATCATCTTACATATCATCTCACTAACATTGAAAGGATCAAATAGTAAATAAAACCTATCTCTTTAATCAAAAACATGTTTAAATGACCATTCTAAATATTTTCAGTCTCAAAACACCACCACCCTCTGAAACCAACTTCCTATAAATCATTTAAATGCCTTGATCGGTAATAGCCCCATAATCCCAATCCATCAAAGCCATAAGGTGATGAAATTATATTTAATCATGAGTGGAAATATATTACCCCATACGTTATATGAAAAGAAAAGAAATTTAAAATTAAAATAAACATAAATACAGGCTATTAAAGTGACGATCAAGAAAGAACTTTAAAAATAGCTTATTTGATCCAAATCTTGAGTTTATTTTTTTTAATAATTACTAGTTTGAGTTCTTTGTCCCTCTTAGGATCACAAAGTATTCATTTGTTGTTAATTAATACTCCATAGGTGTAATCTAAAATGGCTCCCACGCCCATGTAAAAAAGGTGAAAAATGAGTAGTTGGCTACAAAAAAATAGAATATAGTTTGAGATTTGAACTTGAGTTGACAATGGAGTTGATGGGTTTTTGGTGGACGGGATGTGTTTGAGAATTGTTAGTCATATCCCAATTCATATCGAAAAATAATTATTTTATTTTATAGTTTAATATAATTAAAATCAAAGAGGAATGGTTTAAGTAGTAAAAGTCTATTTTTTTTTTAAGTGAATTTGATGGGGCCGCCTAGTGGCTGTACTGGACCAATTGTCAGTTGTCAATTGTCATTCATACTTTGAAATTTGGGAAGGAAATTGAAGAAGAGGATATGAGGTTAGAGCAACTCCAATGGGAGTTGTTAAAAACGGGATTTTCAAATGTCATTTGCAACCACACGAACAGTATTTTTGCTCACGGTAGGTGCGAAATGGGAGTACCATTTAATAATTCAATGTTTTCTTATTAAAAATATAATTAAACTTGCGAATGTAAGGATGGAATATCGCGTTGAGAGAAGGCAGTAGCCACGGCCGCTATATTTTGCAACATCTCCCTTCTCTCTCCAAAGTTACCAAATATGCCACCCCAAAACCCTAGATGACATTTTGCCACCTCTGATGTCACCTCCATTGGAACCTAATTTTTTATCGTTGAGGTGTCATTTTAGCGGTTATGGGGATAGCACCCCTGATAGCAACTCCCGTTGGAGTTGCTCTTAAAATGGGAAACCCAGTCAACATCAACTTTACTTGACTAGGGGGGTTTGCATTATTCATTGTTTTTTAATAGTAAGCGGACTCCACGCAAATCAAATGACTCACTAAGAAAAGCAATTTGTCATTATGCATGACAAGCTGAATTTGAGCGCCTGAGTACCATTTTCCTGGGACAACTGACATTTGATCATTTCAATTACCGATGTTCTCGACAACGGTATTACACACTATTTTGATTATTATTTTGACTTTCAAACTAATTTAATAATTTTTTTTTCTAAATAAATTATTTCCCTCTAAAACTCAAAATTTATTATAAAAAGTGTAAAAGGTTAGAGAGCAGGAGGTATATATATATATATATATATATAGAAGACAAAATTGAAAAGATTGTTGTGTGGGGCAAGAAAAGCCTGTGATAGTCAGATCCGGATTCTCGCCTGCATAATTCCTCGAGGTTACACTAAACTAAACTAAATGACGGCCACACAATAGCGAATACCCTAAAATGACTTATACTGACCCAGTCATGCCTGGGCGCCTCAGCATAGGTCTCTCCCCTCCCCTCCTCGCTAACTTCTGTACTGAATCAAACTTAACAAAACTAAAAACAAGAAAAGAAGAAAAGCACACCTTGGTTGTTTGGTCAAGGAGAGAATGTTGTTGTTATATCCATGGCAATTGGCTGGACTACACTAGTATTAATAATATAAGCATTAACAATGTGAGTCAGTAGAAAATGGAGAGTTTTGAGCGAGAATGATAAGGAGACTACTCCACCTTCAGGAGTCGCGCAGCTTTAACTAAATGGCATGAATGAGACTCCTCAAACTTGAGAGTTGTCGGGCCTTGGCTTTGCAGTGATTATGTGTCACTGAACTCAGCTCACTACCACTCGTCGCCGCCAAAGTATCGAAACCTTATTCCTCGTCGTCTCCGCCTCCCTCTTATCATTGCGCCCCACTTTGGGCCTCTCGTACCTCCTTCTTTCCCCTCTCTCTCTGCCTCTCTCTCTCTGCCAGCTTCCATTTTTCTCTTCAGTTTTTTATCCTCTCCAGATTTGGCTCTCCGATCGCTTCTTCAAATCAAAATTCTCGATTTAGAAAATGTTTTTTCTTTTGGGTGGGTTTGATTCTTAATTCTCATACACATTATCTTTTTTATATTATACGTTTGTGTGTTGCTTAATAGTGAAAAATTTATGGTATTCAGGATTTGTTTGATGCAAATGGAGTTTATAGATTGGTATTGAGCATTTCTCTCCTTTGAAGAGGAACGAAAAATAGCCTTGGATGGTTAAATTCCTCAAAGTTTTCATTGTTTCCTTTTTCCCCTGCTGACATGAAACAGAGGAAGTTTTTTATCAATAGATCACCACTACTTACTTAACCAAGTACACACATCTTAAAATTGGGTATGGGTTAGATTGATAATGAATATGTGGATCAGACAAAGTGTTTGTTACACACAGAAGAATGTCTTGTCATCCCCAAATGTGGAAGTTAAAGGGAAAGATTCTAGAAACTCTTATTTTATATCGCTGCTCTAGACATCGTAAAATTCAGCTGAGGTTGATTAACAATTCTTGCCAGGAACAAGCAGCATCAAGATAAATGGAACTTTTTTGGGAATGGAAAATTCATTGTTTTTTTAGATTAATATCATTGTTTTAACATTTGTTCTAATGAAAACAAACAGATTCGATTCTAGTTTAATTAAATTTAGAGTCAGAATGGATTTGACTGAGACCAAGGACAAGTGACAGCTGTGCTCGGGACATGACAGGACTTGTCTCATACTTGATCTCTCACAAGCATTATCATAGCTTTAAAGAAATCACTTGAACAAGGAGGTAAATTAGTACTCTCACCTTGGCCTTAATTTTGTCACTCATCTTGATTTCACCCCACTCTCAGTTTGCAGACAGAGTCAATGGTTCCTAAACTTGGTTAAAAATTTCAGGTGAAGCAAAGCAAAATTTAGGTTGTGTAAACAAGATATCAATACAACACATTAAAAACCTAGAATCCAAAGGGATGATGCTGGACATGCTATACTTCACGAACTCCTCGAATATCTATGCTGGGGCCTGTTTGGGAATATGCAAAGTGGTGGCACTCTGGGTCTGTAAGATGTACTAATTTGTAAAGCCTAAGGTCCCAGTAACTCTCTAAAGTTTCAGTCTCCACCACCATGGACTTCACTTCTCCCTGGGGCCGTGGTCCCTTCTCCGCCTCCCGCCGCCCGTCATTTTCCACTTTGATGACAAACCCCAGCCCATGGCTATGATATGCCGCCAAGGCAATAGGTGAAAGCATGAGGATTTAGCATCTCTCATTGTTCTTCCAAAGTACAAAAATTAAAAAGAATTTTGTGTTGGCCTCATATAAAAGACTCGTGCCTGGTGCAGCAGCCGGTCGATGCCTGGAGATGGGAAAACGACTTCAAAACAAGCTGTCGTTACCATAGTCACAAACCATGTGACAAGAGGGGCTTTCAAACATTTGCATTTACCGAGGCTATATGCCTCGCTTTCCATCCAAGGCAAGGTGGCTATATATGCCCGCTTTCCATCCCAATACTCAACATCGCCTTGATTATTAGGAGCCCCATTCTGAGATAAGTTGCCGTCTGACGATATGTATTAATCAGATTCTATTTAATCAAACAGCCAAGATCTAAAGTATAGTGTTTCCTAGAATAACCAAAATGCATCAAGATTAAATTAACAAAAGATTGGTCTAAAATTAACTCAAAAACATTACAAAGAGTAATCTCACTCCTCTCACAAAAGAAAGAGAAAAACACCATTCCTACCAACATGTCACAAGCTCAACTAGCTTCCAGGCTATGACTGTCATTTCATTACCTCAAACCCAAAGGTCCTAGTGTGCAACAAATACAAACCTTTCATTTCTATAACTATGATCGTGTCCAGAACTACTAAATACATGTTCAGTAATGTATAACCAATTTCTAAATTCCATTCGCAAATTTCATGTCGGCAAAAATTATTTATAACTTCAAATATCAAATATAATCTCAAAATGAGCTATTCAGAATCTCCCAAATCTAACTTTGTCCTTTAATAAAAATGAATATTACATCCTACACCTCTAAATTATCCATATAAACATGAACCTATTAATCTAACAAAGTCCAACATAAAAACTTGACTCAACCTACGATGACAAATCCTCAACCTGTTTCATTACTGCTGCAAAAACCAAAGCACTTGAAAGATATCAACTTAATGAGATAGTTTAAAGCCCCATGTCAAGAAATACTAATGGGCCACCATCAAAAGGTTTCAATCATATAAATGTAATGAAGATGTTTCTTCAATGCGCCTCTATCAAAAATGTTAGAATATTCAAAATTCTTCAAGCATTCTAACCATCGTCAATTTCATATCAAACGATCCAAACAATTTCATATCAAATTTGATTCAAACACTTTCATATCAAAGTCCAAAATCAAACAAGAGCTTCAAATATATTTTTTCTGGTCATCAAATATCAAAATGGTGCCTAATCATGAACTCTTTAAATAGGTGGCTGAAGAATTGTTCTTGGCGACAAAATCAAAAACACTACGTATCAATAACCTATAACCTAAATCCTTAGAGATTGAGATTCTCAAACACTATATTCGCAATATGAAATGTAAAGGTCATCTATTATTCCCAGCTGATAAAGGCGTGAATAATATGTCAGACCTATTATTCCAAGTATAAAGCCAACTCAACTGTAACTAAATATTTCACATTAAAATCTTTTTGCATCACAAAACATCATATCTCCACATTTTTTCATAACAAAATGTATTCCCAAAATATTTCATGGAAAATCATTATTTGATCCAAGAACAATCGAAGAAATAAAACAAATCAAACATTTTCTCATTCAAATTATATAAAAAAACAAATAAATATATTTTTCTAAAAACTGAGTATGATAAACATACTCACACTGTTATACATAAGCACACTTTACAAAACATATAAATATTTCAAAAAGTTGTATTAATATTCTTGCCTGAAGTGACTACTCTAAAGCCTTGAAATAGCTTAATCTAAGAATCTCGAAAGAATATTTTTACCTTCTTTAGCATAATAGGGAGAAGCTATCATCATTAATTATTAACCTAAAATTCATAGGTTTGAGAATCTTCACGAATATTTAAGTAATGTCAATGACACATAACTCATTAATATTTTAACATCATAACTATAATAATTTAATTAATAAGTTTCAAAACTTCCTCATAAAATTTCGAATCCAAATATATTCTAATATTTTATTATTTATTTATTTTATATTCTTAATTAATCACTTTACTCTTACTAAAATAATTATTATAGAGATTTTACATTTCATATTTTCCCTCTTAATATTTATCTTTTTTTAAAGTGACCCTAATATTTATCTTGATCACAATATTATCAAAATAAATTTTCAAATCATAAAAAATATCTATTTACTAAAAAAATATCCTCAATTACTTATCAAATACATATATGTATAAAACTTTAGCTTTCAAACTTGTCATATTTGTTTATTATTATTCTCGAAAAATTTATCATCAAATTTTTACCTCTTTTGTTTTTGTTTTTTTTTCTAAAATAAATGGAATATCTATAAAAAAAAATCTCTAATATCAATCATTGCCTAAGTTTTCTAAACCTATTTTGTGAAAGACATTTAAACCTAATTTCTTTTAATATTAAATGATATTAACCATAACAATATGTCACTTTTGGTTTTTACTAAATATTCATTTTTGTCTTTTAAATTCCTCCAATAAAAAATCATGACAATATTCCCTATTGACTTTTCAACTTACTTGTCACATAAGGGCTACTCCCCACCTAAGTGCACATGCAATGCCATAATCACATCATATCACATCTCAGTACATAGAATAAAAAATCCTACCTATGAATACTACATATCATGAATGAGATGAGACCATCATGCCCTATGTCTCGAGTCCTAATCGACTCTCACACGATACGCCAAGTACTTAAAAAAAACCCTGCCATTGATGTTTAATCCACCCATCATTTTCCAAAACAAAATATTTTTTTGCTTTATAAATCAAAACAATGGATAAGCCCTCAAATGTCACGTTTGTTTAGTAAATTGTGACACCCTCTATCCCAGGGTCCTGCCGACAACCACAACCCACTGAATACTTGGTGTACATCGATGTCGAGTAACCCGACACCACACCTCATCAAAGGCCCTTTCTCCGAGACCCATGATTTAAAGCAGCAATCGAGCAAAGTCTCCTTTGTACGGAGCCTCACCAAAATACAAATGCCAAACAGCATGGCAACATGGCCTAATATTATACAACGACCACACCGGTCTACAACGAGTAAAAAATGGCCACGTAGGCCCATTTATCCATACCAAACTATAAACACATGATCATAAAAACCATAGGCCTATAAGAGCTTAAATTACATCACTTTATACAAATAACATGAAACCCATATATTTACAAATATATATCAAAGCCACAATCTCATTTTCTTCTCAATCCCGCCTCTATGAGCTGCCAGTTTCATCGTAACTGTCTTGTACCGAAATGTGGAAAACCCACTACGAGTAGTGAGCAAAGCCCGTGAGTGATAATCTCTCCTACAAGGGCTACTCCTCACCTAAGTGCACATTTAATGGTCAGAATCAAACACATCCAAGTGCAACATGCCACATGTCTACCTGAATGTTCATACGCCAGCGAATGAGACCAGACTCCACCATGCCCTACGTACCAGCCTCACTGTACTCCATCACCAATACGCGTCATTGAGGAATATATCCCGAGTCACCAAATCGTAATTCGCCTCACATACGCATATCCTTAAATGTGACAATCACATCAGACACTAATGACTCATGATCGGAAACGCCCTCACCTCGCTCCATTACCACCAGCACGGCAACAACCTGAAGCCAACCCGACTCCTATCATACAACCTGTCTATGTGGGACAAATATGACCGCGTGTCTTATTTGGGCAACATAACTTTGGCCACACGCCGCAGTCTCTTACACCCATATAAAACTTTTCAGATCACACCGCAGTCTTTACAGACTCCATGTTCCGTGCTTTTCACCCGAGGTTAACGGGTCCCCTCTTGTCTGCCTTAACACACATTAATTACATTTTTTTTAATGTTTTTAAACCATGAGACATTTACTGGACGTCGTCCAAAGTACGAGCTCACTACCCATTCACCAACATAGGTGAATACTCAATACCATGCACCCACACCCAACTCGATGCGATGTGACTGTGCATATGAAATGCATGATGCCAATGCATTTTCCTTCATGTTACATGTATATATGAGTGCTACATGAAACATTTACATACCATGGACAATTATAATTTTTTTACATATAATTGACATTCATGCAATTCATGTTAATACATCAAATAGCATATATTAACATGATTTTTACACACAATAGCATGTTATTTAATATTTTACAACAATAACACACAAAATGGCCCACATCTCGGACCCACATAAAATAGGGCACCTCTTGTCCCTTCACGGTTCGTCATCGAATTATTTGGATACCAAAACACACCACAAAACCCAAAGACATCGCCTCCTTGATCAAAACTGTAACATCAAAATACTAAGGATCAGTCAAAATAGTCCTAAAAATTCTCGCTCGGATCATTCGCAACAATCTCGTAAATTTAGTCTCGAACTATAAAACATAAAGTCTTAACTATGCGAAACAAATTCCAAAAATTCCTTAAAAATTCCTAAGCACTTAAATCAAAAATTTGGGAATCGAAATTTACGGCCTTCACGCCTCAAGCCAATCCCAAGCCAATGAATGGACCCTTAGGGCTAGAAGTAACACAAGTAGGAAAATTCCCTACCGTAGAGTTCGACGAAACCCAAGATCTTGTGCCCACGCGTAGCTCTTCGATGCGTGGGATAAACTCGCTTGCTTCACTCTTAAATCCTACGGTCCGATCAGATGTGAGAAAGAAGTTGAAAAATAAAAAAATAAAAATAAAAATCTCGCACTCTCTTCACGCTCTCATCTTCCACGCCGCTTGACTTTTCTATGTTTTTTCGCTTTTATCTTCTTTTTTTAATTATTCTTATTATTATTATTTTGGATACATGATTCATATTGTTTTATTCGGGTCCGTTTTTATCCCGAAACAATTTATTTCTTTTCAGTTCACTTTATTTTAAATGAACTTAACCTAATCCATTTCCTGACTTCCAAGATTTTCATAAAAATCTCATTCCTAAAGTCACTAGCAACTTATCACCCAACAAATCGTAAAATATTCCGATTGTCTCAAAATTCGACGAAACTTTTCTGGGTCACTAGATTTGAGACAAATTTAATCTACAAATTGCTTCGGGCTATCCAAGATCGAAAATTTCCGTTTTCAACTCGAAATTACTGTTTTTACCATTTTTCGTAATTCGATTTTCGGGTTTCATACTCCCCTCTTTAAAAGAATTTCGTCCCAAAATTCCTACACGCAACCATATGCAATCACAGGCATATGCAATAGTCATTGAATGCTATTAAATGACTAAAGAACGTACCTTCATCCTCAAATAAGAAGGGATAAGCGGTATGCACGTGGTCCTCTCACGCCTCATGTTGCTTCCTCCACTCTTGGTGGATGCCATAGCACCTTCATCAGCCTCGCCAGCCTTGCGCAAACCTGGTCTCAGCCCATGATACGTGACCGGTTCCTCCTCAAATGTCCCATATGTATCAATAACAAGCTCGCCCCAATCCAATACATGAGTCGATTTGGCTGTATTTTCTAAGCATGGAGATATGGAATACGCCGCGGAACACCCAATAAAACTCCTCGGGTGGTAATGCCAACCGGTAAGAAAATATACCCACCCTCTCGAGTACCTCGAAGGGCCTAATATATCTCGGTGATAGATTTCCTCACTTGCCAAACTTGACCATTCCTCTCTTAGGCATCACCTTTAAGAAGACATGATCACCCACCTCAAACTCTAAAGGTCGCCGCTTGTTTGCGCACCTTCATCAGCTTTGAGCCTTATGGCGACGCTCAGACGGGAATCCACCTTCCTCGTGAGGTGACTATAATCAACCCAAATCTCAAAGGTGGAGCTCTCTCTCCCCACTCCGTCCAACAAACCTGTAGATCGACATGGCTCCCATATAATGGCCTTAAGTAGGTGCCATCTCAGATACTTGCCCTAATAACCTGCTGTTATAGGCGACCCAACCAAGGGAAAATGCTCTTCCTAGCTACTCCTCGAGATCCAAGACGATGCTCGCAAAGATCCTCTGTTCCGGGATATGTCCTCTCCCGCCATTCGACTCATCCGCCCGGATGAAAAGTAGTGATCATCCTCAATCGCGGTTCTCATGGCTCTTTGAAACTTTCCAAAAGTGAGCCGTAAACCCGGATCCCGATTGATACTATGGAGATCGGCACCTGGGGTATGCAATCACCGTATTAATATCTCGTATGTACAATCCTCGTATAATTCCTCATGTGAATGTCATCCGCACAAACTTAACCGGCTTAGCGTCGGTCCACTCATTACCCACACCGCATCATGCTTCCGCGATGTTCGTGGCAAGCGAAACACAAAATCCATCGTGGATATGCTCAACTTCCACCATACTCCAATGGCTGAGTACTCGCTGGGTCTCCTCGATATCAAATTTTTAATCGTTGACACGTGAGACATCGTCCAACAAAGTCCCCAACATGTCTCTTCATCCTGTTCCGGGGCATTACCGGGCGACGGCGATCATGAGGATACATCTTTATACCACCTCGGATACCTAAAACTATATCAAATGGAATTCTCAAAGGATCTTCTCTCTTAGTTTTGCTAACTGGGGAACCACATTCCGTCCCCTATACCGAGGACTACCATCCGTTTGAATGGCTCACTGGCCACCAGCGTTACTGTACCGCATTTGATCCCCCCCTCGGGAGTAGACATTATCTCGCCCCGCCCTTGGGACTCTAATCACTTTACTCAATAGGAAGGCGAGCCACTAAACTCCCCAATACACCCCCCGTAGTTCGTTCACCCAGATCAAAGCCGACCCGCCCATAGCCTCGGTAACAACTGACTCCCTGAAGCCACACTTTGTAGCCACACTCCCGTGACTTTCGACCCGAGTGCATCACCCACCATATTTGCCCTACTGTGAGATGGTACTGTGAAAGAAGTCATAATCCTCTAGATATTCCATCCATCCGCACCGCCTCATTGAGGTCCCGCTGTGAGCAAAGATAAACTCGCACTTTTTGTGGTTCAAAAAATACCTCGAATTGCTCCCCATATAAATAGTGGCGCCATGTCTCTAAAGCGGGGCACTATAGCTACACTAACTCCATGTCGCAGTAGGGTAATTCCGCTCGTGGTTCTTCAATTATTGTGAACCATAAGATACCACTCTCCTGCATCGCATCGTAACACATCTCACCCGTCCTCAAGGCATCATCACAAATATATCAGGTACCTCTCGTCCCCTGCTCGGACTATCGGGAATAGGAGCTATAGTAAGCCTCCTTTTCAATTCCCCGGAATGCCTTCACTCAGCCATTCCACTCAAATTTTGACCTCTTTCCTAGTAAATGCAATGTGAGCGCCCAAGGTGACGTGCTCGGTCTAATAAAACCCTTGGTCTAATAATTCTCGCAAATGACTTTGAGTCTCGCAACTCAACCGTGCCATCTTAAGGAGGAGTCATAGGAAATGGTGACATTAGGGTGTAACTCAATGATAAAGTCCACATCCCCAGGCGCAGGTAATCCCGTAGGCTAATCCCAAAACATCCTCATACTGCAATCTACTCCAGATGATCCACCTTTGCCTCACTATTCTCCAAGGTAAGGCTTGCTAGCTAACCGCATCAACTGCTCCACGCATCCGGGAGTCATGACCGCTCGGTAAAGCATCATGTTTCCCTTGAAAAGTCACATGATAATGCGCCCAGCTGTGTAGGTGAAATCCTCTTAATGTCATGCTACCAATGACGATTCTGTGCTATCAACTGATCCATGCTAAGAATGATGACTCAAAATCCGATATGTCCATCAATCTCGGCTACCTACCTATGGAGCGTGTAATCCTCAGATCTCTGAACTCACACCGACATATTTGATCAATCATCACCTTAGTCCCTAGGGGAGAACTCACGCATAACGACTCATCCAAGGTCTCTACCTCTAAACCCAAAACATCCACACTAGATGCAGCCACAAAAGAATGTGATGCACTAGAATCAAACAATATCTAGAAGAAGACACTTCCTCCTTTTCTCTTTAGTACTAGCACCCATATCCCTGATGCTCAGGTGTCATCTATTCTCTTCCAATGGCCATGGTTGGGTCCTGACTCACTCGAGTCCCTCCTCCCATATGCCTGGGAGGATGATGTGCCCGAACCCCTGTAGGTTCGCCCTCCTCGCCCACTCGCTGTAACACCATCCGTAGGCAAAGGTAGTGCCACCGCGGCTTTCCTTCGTGCACACCATAAATACTACAACACCCGTGATCCTTTCTTAACGACCGGAAACAATGACCTTCCACTCCACGGCCCCTTTCCCTCGAGGGTCTGAGGATAATGTGCCTCTTAACCTCTGAGGTTACTCACCCCCTGGTTCCCAATTGCACTACCTCAGGCAAGGTATGAGCAATGGCCTACCCAGGTCAGATGGTGCAGGGCACTTCAGCAAAGAACAACAAATTTCTTCATGAAGATCTGTTAGTTCAGAAAGTCAATAACGGGGTTAATACTCCGCCCCACTTAATTTAGCATCCTCTTCCTCGCTATCATCTACAATTTGTCGATAGCAACAGAAGCCGATTACCCTCTATCTCATCAACTAGTGCAGCGGCTGCCATGCCAACCACTAATAGAGCTCAACATCATGAACTACACCGTTCATCCCTTTTTCCTTAGTGGTGCATAATTCCAAACACTAATACATATCGGTTCCCGAACTATCATGTTCATTTTGTTTTCCGAACCCCTAAGGTTATGTTTTCTAACCCTAGTGTTCCATATACAATCCACCATGTATATTATTCACACAAATCACCACACATATCACATAGCATGTTAAGCACAAAACACGCAACACATAATAATGCGTGATTTAGACCCATGCCCATCAACCCTGTGACTATGTACCATGGCCTTAATACCTAGCTAACACGAAAGCAAGCATCAAGACCACATACTGCGGATACCCACATCTCAGCCCCTAGGTAATCGGTTACCTGCTTCGATACCGTCGTGACACTCTATCCCCGGGCCCGCTGGACAACTCGCCAACCCACCTGACACTTGTGCATGTCGAGTAACCCACATCACACACCATCGTGTCCCCTTTTCCGAGACACAAGATTTAAAGAAAATCGAGCAGAGTCTCCTTTGTACCTGAGCTCTACCCTAAAATACAATCTGTACAATTACATGGCAACATGACCCAATATTATACAATGTAAACCACACCGGTCCATACGAGTAAAATGGCTGTCAGAGGGCCCATTTATGCATACTAAACGAGGCACATGTGACTATAAAAAACCATAGCCTATAAAAGTTTAAATTACATCACCTTATACAAATAATACAACCCATATATGGCTTACAAAATATATATCAAAGCCACAATTCGCTTTCTCAATCCCACCCTAAGAGGTGCCGCTTCATCAGACTGTCCCGCACCAATGTCCCACGACAGGAGCAAAGCCTAATAGTGATAATTTCCTACAAGGGCTACCTCACCTAAGCGCACATTTAATGGTCAGCTGTCACCTAAACACACATCCAGGAAAGTAATGGCGCTACATGTTCACCCGAATGTCTACATGCCACATGTATCAGCCCTCGCTGCTCCATCACCAATATGTCATTATGAATATATCCCGAAATACTCACCCGACTCGGCTCTATTACGGCGCATATGCAAAAATGTGACAACCGGCCACCGTACATCAATGACTCCATAACGCAGCCCTCACCGCTCCATACTCCAATGCAAGTGCGCTAATGGGCAACAAATCCCAGTCATCCCACTCCGGTCACACAACCCGAAGTCTATGTGGATAAACACGACTGTAGGTCTTCTTTTTCGGGGCAAGAGTTTTTAGCTCATCACAGTCTCTTACAACCTATATAAAACTTTTCTGCATCACACCGCTGGTCTTTTTTTGACACCCCATGTTCTAGGCTTTTCACTCTGCAATAATTTGTCCCCTTCTTGCTCCGCCCAACACACATTAATTACTTCTTTATGTTTTTAAACTGTGAGGATACGTACTAGACGCGTCCAAAAATGGAGGAGCTCACTACCCAACCTCACTAACACAAGGGACAGAGTCATCATCACACCCACACCCGACCGACGCTGACAGACTGTGGTATAAGGAAATGCATCGTATGATGCCAATGCATTTTCCTTCATGTTACATGCGACATATGAGTGCTACATGAAACATTTACATACCATGGACAATCATAATTTTTACATATAATTGATCATTCATGCAACTATGTTAAATGCCAACAAACAACATATGACAATGATTTTTGACACACAGCATGTTATTTAATATTTTTACAACAATAACACACAAATGGCCCCACATCTCGTAATTCACACAAACAGGCACCTCTGTCCTCCTTACTTGTCATTAATGAATTATCGGACAATGCAAAACATACCCACAAACCAAAGACATTAGTCCTAGATCAAACTAAAATTTCACCACAGTCTAGGACAGTCTAAAATAGTCCCCAAAATCACCCAAACCGTCTACAAACAATCCCGAAAATTTAGCTCTAACCCATAAAATAGTCCAAAATTCAACCTTTGTATCAGAGAAAAACAAATCTAAAAATTCCTTTGGGTACCCTATACTTAGTCCAAAAATTGGGATTTGTGCTTACGGCCTTTCATGGCCTCAAGCCAATCTCAAGCCATTAAATGACCTTAGGTTGTGAAGTAACACCAGTAGGAAAATTCCCTGAAATTTCGAGTTTGGATCTAAACCCAAGATTTCGTGCTCACGCCGTAGCTCGCGGGACATGGATAAACTTTGCTTCTTACTCCAACGAAATTCTACGATCCGGGTCAGAATCTGAGAGCAAGAAGAAAAGGAAAAAGAAAAAAATAAAAATCTCTTTGCACCTCTCTCCCTTCACGCCTCATCTTCTCCTCCTAATGCCAGCAGCTTGATTTTCTAAATGTTTTTTTCGTTGATCTCTTTCTTTAATTAATCTTTATTATTATTATTTTGATTAGTTGATGATTCATATTTTTATCTTCTGGTCTGCTTTTACCCCAAAACAATTTATTTCTTTTCGCTTACTTTTTAAATGAACTAGCCCCAATCTATTTCTCGATCGAGATTTTTAAAAATCATTCCCCCGTCAATGACTCTTATCACCCTTAAAATCTTAAAATATCCCTCGGAATGTCTCTAATCTAATAAACTCTTTAGGTCACTAGATTTGGTGGAGACGAATTTAACGACAGGAGTCCATTTCACTATCCGAGATTTAGAAAATTGTTAACCCTGTACTATCGCTTTACCTTTTCCGAAATTCGATTTTCGGGTTTTACAAAACCCTTTTTGTGGTTATGCATTTATGGGTCATTTGATTGGTTTTCACTGTAGGACGCCGCACGCCTTCCCAACATTTTAAAAGGCTTTCACCACCGGTGATCATGTCTAACTGCAACTACCTGGTTTTTCACCCGAGGGGGTATCTATCCCTCTTTGCTATGCCCAACATACGCATTCTTACTGCAACCATGTAGGTACCTTATCTTGAATGGAGTCCCATTACCAGCTCACCACCCATTCACCAAGAATGATGAATGATCATAAACTCATGCACACACACTTGACAATGCGTTGTCCCCTGCATATGCAATGCAAAATGTCAATGCTTGTACCTCATGTTACAGCTTTTGGCTAAGGAACACTACATGCACATTTACATTTCATACTTTTTATACTGTTATCATGATAATTTATATCAAACACATAATTTACATCCATTCATACTAATATATTTAAACACCCATATATCAACATATTTTCAACACATTCAGCATGTTATTCAATTTCTAGCAATAATACACCAAAACAAGTCCACACAAACTAGTCATTTCCAGCCAATAATCCTGACTCGCCTTAGAAATTTCGGCCTTTGGGAAATAAATACAGACAAATCCAAAGATGCATTCCTCCAAAATATCCCGGAACCAAAACCAGCTCGAAATGCATTTTCCAGCCGCTCCGGAACCCATAACCGGCCGTGATACTCAACTCACAACCTACCATAAACTATCCAAAAATGCCCCAATGTCCCGAAAACTCTATCCCATGGTCAATGCACTATATGATCAGCTCTATGACCCTTAAGTGAAAAGGAACCAATGTAGAATCAAACCCCTACCTCTTGGAGCTTCGACGAAAAATTCGGATTTCGGTACCCATGCGTAGCTCTCGCTATGTGACCAACTTTATTCCTGACCATCGAGCTCCGACCCGTTTAACACCGAGAAAATCTTTCTATTTCCTTCCTTTCCCTTTTCCTTTTATTTTTTTCCTTATTACATCAAGCTTTTTTCTATTTTTTTTCCTTCTTTTTTGTTTTTATTCTATTCTTATCTGATCCGATCATCAGTGGCAACCCACTTCCACTTTCCGCAACCTTGACATGGTCTGGTTCTAAGATCGCACGATCTTTAATGAACTACATTCCGGTGCGCTATGTGTAATATGGATACGGTTCGGTGCACGTTACACCACATGGCTCTCATGTCATGTGCCGCCCTCCTAAGGTGCCATGTAGCACCACCCCATGTGTCATCCGACACCTGCCCATGTGTCATCCGACACCTGATACCTTGAAAAATGCGAAATTCCGACTATCTTGGAATTCGATGAAGTTCGATGCCAGAACTGGGGATTTCATAAAGACGATTCCAACGATGGTCCGTTCTCACTATCCGAGATCTAAAATTTTTAAGTTTTCAAACTGTACTATAACAAGAAATTATCATGGACTATTTTTCGTAAAAATTGAATTTTTCTTTGGTTTTATATGCATACTTCTTAGCAGAAGAAGCAGCAAGGATTTTATAACTTATAACCATGAGTCTTGTCAGGGGTTGGTTAAAAGGTATGATTGCTCTCCACTAGGGCTTGCTAAAAGTCATAGCCCCTCATCCCTGTCGCCTTTTATATATGTGTTTGTTAAAAATTAAAATTAAGGTAAAAACTAACAATTAAAATATGATTTGATTGTGCAAAAGTCTATTAAAAAAATAATAAGTCATGAAAGTAACTAGATTTTTCACTAAAGTAAACATGTTTTTATTTTTTTTACTCAAGTTGTTTTCATTTAAATAGATTTACAGATGAGTTGCCCATTATTGTATGGGTTAAATTATAGAAATATAAGTATTTCATTTCTTGTGAGAGTTATTAGAAGTAAATGGATGAAAAATATTCTTCTTTCGATTAATTATTTGAAACAAATTTAAAACATTTAAATCTTAGCCTACCATTATGTATGTGCTAATTAATTCCCAACAAATTATGGGCATTAAAAAACTATATTACACTTTAGATAGCAAGATCAAAGCTGATGAAAAGTGGGTTTCTATTTATGTTACATTGTTCTATAATAATATATATTTATTCTATTTATCACTTGTTTTGTTGCTATAATAATTAATGTGTGTGTGTGTGTGTGTGTGTGTGTGTGTGTGTATATTAATAAAAAAATTAAAGATTCCTATCATTTTTTGAAAAATTCAATGAAAAAAGTAGTGAAATTATATAAATTTCAATATATAATTAGAAATTTCAAGAATACAATTGTTTTTTAAAAAATATAGTTCATAAGATATACCTTTTCAAGAAGGGGCACATGTCCTTTTAGGCTACAGACCCTACAACTGGGGTGGGAGTGGTCGTGCCTTTGAACCTAAGCGCACCTTGGGTACACGCCTTTAAAACTATGGTATAATTAAAAGTGATATCTCTAATAAAATGTCATCATATATTAGAAATTTGCATTTTGGTGGTAGCCGTGCAATATACTTTATAATTGGAAACTAAAGTCAATGAATGGATGATATGTAAAACCAAGGGCTTCTTGTACATATGTATAAAAACTATAAAAGCAAAAGAGACTTTAACACCTTGAATGTACGCAGCTTTGTGAGAAATATAACATTATTCTTGTAATTGCATTCTTTTTATATTAAGGTATCATTTAAGAGTTTTGATTTGGGGGAGATTATTTTTATGATATTTACTTTAATAAAGGTGCTCAACAATGTGCATTATTGAGCATCGCATTTGTATATAACAGAAATCTGTCAAGTGTGCCATGTTTCAATCTGTCTCCTAGCCATACTGTAAATCTTGATTTCATGAGATGTTGTATGTCGTCTTGTTTTTGTGGTTAATAGATCCACTGATTAAGGAGTTTCCATCCTATTCAAGATCAATACTAGTATGAGCTCGAATCCTCTTTAGTATCAATTTCTCACAAAATTAGTTTCATTTTTTTTTAATTTCTTCATAAACCTTTTGCTCTATAATTGCTTGCTTTAAATTGGGAGGCATACTTCACCTTTAACATTGAAAGAAAACTCTTCAGCCCCAGGAATGTAATGGCTCCTTCAGCCATTAACTATAGCTCATAATTTTTCAAATCTTTAGTTCCATGCCTTATAAATTTTTAGTTATTTATTTTTTATATTTTCTTATCACACTAAATCTACTAACTTGGTCCACTCTCTCAACAAATATTTGTGATAAGAAAATTTTAAAATCTTTCACATTATAGAAGAGAATCTTACTCAATTAGATGAAAGTAAAGCTCAAAAGAAATGACGCTTTACTTCTAATCTAGTAATAAAATTGTTAGTTGAAATATTTAAATAAACACCCTCAAAAGTAGGCATGGTAAATATAAAGTACATAAGCCTTCCAATTTTTTTATTGCATTTTCTTTCTTTTCATCTCTTCACACATTTTCTCATTATTGGGAAGCTTTATTTTATCTCATCCAAATCCTCATATAACTGGGTGCGATATTCATGTGATATTAATTGGTCATCTCTGTGATGTCAAGAGGTTAATGTGGGGCTCTCCAATGCAAAAATTTTATAATTTTATATTTCTCCTTGCTCCACTTTATTAATATTTTGTTCATCCTATTAGGTACCCAAGAAAATATTAAGAAAATATTGAGGGAAGAAACAAAGAGTACCCTTGAAGAAATGACAGAGAGAACTGGAATCTGTTAGTGTAATATTTTTAATTGATTTGCTTATTGAGTTTTTGAATGTAAGTAAATGGAGATATAATTTGTAAAGAAGATTTATGGGATTATGTATTTGATGTTCAAATGTATGTATAGTAATTATTTTTTCCCTTAAATAGTAGTTTATGAGCATAGTTTTAGGACTTGATGATTGTGTATCGCTAACCAAAATTTAATTTCAAATTAGGCATCATATGGTAATAGGTTTTAGTTCTGTTAGCAGTCAGGTACTATATTGAAAATAATATTACACTTTTATCCTAAACTTTGACTCTATATGCTGATCAAACTGGACATAAGATAAAAAAATTTTTTTTTTTTTTTAAAGCCTTGACTTATGTGAAGCCAACCTTGATAGCATCAAGTGAGAATTCTCGAATATATTTCCTATATTGACGTACCCATCATTAGTAGGAAATAAAGGCAATCCATAACACAGATGCACATGTCAAGCTAACTCTTAAGGTTTTCGACACCATAGATAAAATACTACAAATGACTGAATCTATTCAACAGATGTAGCTTTTACCACATGATGGTAGAAGAACTATCAATGAACCTTTTCTTATAGGCAATGTACAACTTAAAGCCTTTGATCGAAGAAATTATGCATCGTGCCATAAGGTTCGATTTCCTTCTGTGGCTCCAAACAACCAGCCCAGTCACGCCGATCATTATATAGTCAGACTCACCCCTCGCACCTACGTGATCTCTAAAAAAAATAATCATAAGAAGTTGCACTTTCAATTGGTGTGTAGGTAAATGAAGAATATGAAACAAAGGTATTTGAGCTATTAATTAGCATGTGGTGTCCGTCACCTACTACTCGGAAATCTCGCGTCGCACAGCAAACACACCCCGGGCAGATTCAAAACAAAGGTGTATGTATTTGCAACTGCGCGAATTCGCCAATAAAAGAAATAGACAGTACATCGCCCGTCACATTAGCTGTAGTCACTAATCGAACCAAATGAAACTAAATGTGACGGCATGTCCTCTCGACACCCAATAGCTCGCTATTCGAGCCTGGGAACCTGGATAATAGAAACAAATACAAGATCCAAGTCCGGCATCATTTCGCCTCTCACTCAGAACTGATAACATCTGGCGATGCGGTTCGATTCGCCATAACTCGGCGCCCGCTACGCAAAGGCGCGCGATGTCTCGCAGGGAGTTCCACTGGCTGCGGCGTGAAACTCATCCAGCGCGTATCATCGGGCCTCACAGCCCATCTGGCGCTTCTTCTTCTTCTTCTTCACTATCGCCAACCGTGCATGGCGCATGTCATCGCCTGGCGTCGATGTGTGATCGCTGCCAACGATAAGTTCCCTGGGGCGTCGTGCGGTGGTCAATGACAAGACCTACTTCAACCATAACGAGCCCCGACTCCTTCGTGAGCGGTGTTTTGACACCGTAGGCTTACTCATCACCGCCTAGGCCCGGGAGAAGCTGCCAACGGGCGTTTCCACCGACTATTCTTCGTGAATGATAGGAAGTCAAGCCCCACATTCATCAAAGACAAGAAGTTGTTCACCAGATGGGTGCGATCTGGTGGTGCAAATCGGACACTTAATCGATTGAACCTACAACGGGCTACAATTTGAGCACGGTATGGCAGACCAAGTAGAGAGGTCAAGATTAAAACCCAGATCGACCGCCACCACAGAGCAACTACAAGTAGGAAGGACCAGTCAAGACCTCCCCGCCAAACAAAAGCACACATTCGCCAAAGGAAAGTGGGTGGTATTTGCACCTCGTGGGTTTTTATCGTCATATGAATAACTGTAATGAAACCGACCGATATCGCCGCTCTCGCTCTCACGGCAAGCGGGATAGGAGCCATCATTCCCTAATAAAAATCTGGATGCCCATCGTGGCGGAGCAGCAACTCGAAAAAGTAACACTAAGTCCTTAATCAAAAACTTGCGGCTACAATCGACAAAATCCCCTGGGGAAGCGAGAGCTATCCACATACGCAATAAAGAAAGACCAAAGCCAACTCGCATTGCAGGTAAAGTTGTGTACATTCCTACCCGGAGAATTAGTCTTAAGAAAGGCCTGGAAAACACACCAACTCCAAAACGGTAGTTTTAGCCTAATTGAGAAGTGGCACACCATAGTTCTGAGGGAATAGTCGGTTCAGCAAGAGCAGCCATGATCAAAGTGCTTCTAAGATGTGGAACGCTATGCACCTTAAAAGTATTACTAAAGAATGTTTCTTTGAGGATGCTATTATCAATAAAGATTATCTTTTTAGACATTTCCAAAAAACTCATAAACAAGCCTCTACAAAAAGCCTATTATGCATGGTTGATGTTCCACTGGCACATAAAAGTCCAGAGATTGTTTGATGAACCCGTCATACACAAAAATCCGTACATGTTAATGTCCTCACAATATAAAAATCCAGACATGTGTTGTTGCCCTCATCAAAATGCAGAGAAAGCGTAGCTATGGTTGTTCGTCACATATTCTAAAATTAAAGAAAGGAAATTAGACATGGTCACCTATGCAGTAAATTTTTACCAAACATGGATTCGCATTTTGATTTACAAATTCTTTCGTGATTCCTTTATTAAAATGTGCCAAAAGCCATAGATCAAGTACATGAATGATATGTATTCTATATCAAAGAATACTTTATAAAATCTCCAGGCCAACAAAAAACTAATATAGGGAAAAGCCTGTCTTTGCAAATCACCCTCCACCGGATCCTTCAAGAGTCAATCTCAGATGTAATTCTCCGTGAAATTTCAAGCTTCACCGCTGTCGGGCCGAGGGGACCCTGCATTCACAAAAATGTTCAGAGGAAGTGGTCAAGAGAGAGTCAGTGCATGCCATCCAAATCCTGGCGCTCATCAGTATATGCCATGTTTAACATAAATATCCGTGAGCTTATAAGAGAAAATCGCTTCCGGTGGCTGTGTCTCCCACCATGGCTTCCAAGGTGGTTCCGTCATTGGTAATGAAGAGCGTATAATCTCATCTCTGATGCCTGAGCCCCAGTAAAGAGCAACGTAGCTCAACTGTCAGACGGGCAACCTCAGCCTCCAACTCACGCATGTCTTCCTTCGCAGCCGCCAAGGCATATCGAACCCCTAGGGGCCGGCCCATCCTCCCCGCCCTCGTGCCTCGGCCTCGCCTACGGCAGCCCCAAGCAACGAGCCGCCCTTAGCCTCCCGCTAGCCTCATCCCTTCTTTGCTCAACCCGGAGGCTTCATCGTTGGGGCGTGGCCCCAAAGGGAGAATGATCTCCAGCACCTCAGAGATCAAGGGCAACCATGCCCACTGTGTGGGATCCTCTGGTGCGAGGAACGTGATGCGCCTCAAGCAAAGACCCTGGGTCGACGACTTTCTTCTCCCGCAAAAACACGTGTATCTCGCAGGCTTATGGGGTAGCTGAGCAACAGCTTGCCTCCTGTGAGGGGACCTCCCACTTTCTTCAACATTAGGAAGACCCCACCAAGATCCCCTTCTTCGAGGCTGCCGCCGGATTCCACCTGGGTGGGGCGCCTTCCAAAACCGACCCATCATCAGGCTCGTCAGGGTGACCACCGGAATTATTGCCCAGCCCTTCTAGGCTTCTTCATCCCGCGAAGACCGCCTTTAGACGCTCCCATCAAAGTGGACTCATCCCCGAAACCGCAACCCGGGGCTTTAGCATTCGGGTGGCAAAGAACCCGACACAAAGCACATAGACATCTCCTCTTCCTCGGTAGACTCACTAGCAAGTATGCCCATCAAATCCACGAAGCCTTCCAACCCGGCGCCGGCTACTTTAGTTTGTTGAGCTCTCTTCCTATCTCGTTTCCTTTTCAGGGCCGGGGGTGTCGTAGACTGCAATGAAGAGACGAGACAGACCTCACTACAGTCCTCGTGAGCCTTCGTCACCTTCCCAGCAAGAATTGTCAGAGAAGAGCTCCCTTTCGAGCTAGACTTACAAAGGTCGGCGAGAACAAAGTGCACTCCCTTAATGAGCTATGAGGGCAACGAGTGGGGATGATGTAAGGAAAGGCGCAAGCCGTAATATCTCAAATATACCCGGCCACAATTGTTTAGGTATATTATAGCAAATGTAATTTTTCGAAGTAAAACGATATAGACCCGAAATTAATATGAGAGCAAAGGGTAAATATGTAATTTACTACTTGAGGACCTAGTGGCTTAAAAGGAAAGATTTAGGTTGGGGCGATAAAATGTTTGGAAAAATGAAATGCAAATAGAAGGAGTTATGTGTTTAAAGGCAATTGTAGACTTAAAACCAAAAATGTTTTATTTGTCTTGGCCAAACATGGCCTTAACTCAAAAAATGGATAAGATTAATTGGTCTCTCATTTTGAGAGACCAAAACGTAGAGAGAAGAAAAAGAAAAGGGAGAAGGAAGAAGAGAAGAGGAAGAGAAGAGGGAAGAGAAGGGAGAGAAGAGTATAAGAAAGGAAGAGCAAAAAGGTATGAATCTAACATTAAGCATGGAATTCTAAAGTTTTGGTGGTGAATTTCCATGCAATTGTATGGTTAGTAGCTTGTCCCCAACCTAGGGTTTGCTAGGATTTCATCCTAACCTCAAAAATTATTGAAAGTAAGGTTGGTAAAACTTAAATGGTGTACAAGAATATGGAATCCTCCCGTCGAGGTTGGATTCATGGGTTTAATTGTATGACGGAGTTTAGGTTTAGAACAACCAACTAATCTTTATATTTGGTTTATGTAAATAAGTTATGACCCAATAGAAGTTGTGGAGGAATCTGCATAAAAGCTTTTTTTGAAGAAAAAGATATGTATTGGAAAGATGATCGGAGCAGAATATGCTTTGGCAAATGAATATGGCGGTTTTTGAAGTATTGATTATTGAGTTGGCTCAGTGTAAGTAACATGGAAAAGGAGAGAAAAACCACCATTTCTGGGAAATTTCGAGGGGTGGTACCGATACCAAATAGAGTGGTACCGGTACCATAAGTATTATAGTTCATCGGTACCGTACCACTTTCGCACCAAAGCACCAATGCTCGCTGACAAATGTTAGTATTTTGGCCATAACTTGGTCATTTCTTACCCAATTTGAGTGATTCAAGTAAATAATTAAACTAGACTTCAAGGAGAACAAAACATCATGAAATAGGTACCTTCAACTTTTGACTCTATTTGGCCCAAAAATTCACTCAAAGTGGGGCTATGTTCAAGCCAATTTCCGTCCGGTTTGAACATAGAGTAGTCCCGGTTGTTTAGACATATCTTAAGTTTCGGTGCTCCGATTTGGGTGATTCCAGTTGGAGAAGAACCCTTAGTACCTTAGCTTAAAAGGAATATAAAGAACTTGTGTCAGATATGTAAGACCCGAGAAAATCCAATTTTCTCAAAAATGGCAAAATCATAATTTCGATCAAAAATCCGAAATTTATTCTCTAGATCTCGGATGAGGAAACAGATTTCACTGTTGGAATCTTCTCGCAAAATCTAGATACCACGTCGACCTCTCGCGACTCCGGTGACAAACTCGAATTTCAAGCACGCAGCATCGAGTATCAAGTGCCGAAAACGACACGTGATGCGACAAAAACATATAATAATGTACCTACGTATCATAAGTTGCGTGGAGAGATAAATGATGGAAATGGATGGCCGAGATAGTGCCAAATGTCAAAATCAAGCTGGGACATAGATGATACTTGGAATTAGTTTTGGCTTATAATAGACAAAAGTGGAAGCCAGTATCATCTCCTTTATTAAAAAGACCAAAACAAAAATGTGTTGGGGAGGATTGCTTATAGTGGCTATGGATTTTGAGTTTTAGTGAGAGAGAGAGTCATTTCTCTCTAAAATATCGGGCGATCCGACCGTCGGAATTCGTTGGGACAAGAAAGATCTACGCATCGAGGCCTACGCGAGGGCTCCGGTTTTAAGGAGTTTCGGCAAACTCCGTGAGGTAGGGGTTTTATCCTACTTGAGTTTTACACTTTGTTTAAGTGTTTTATGATGTTTCGCGGAAGCCGGAGGCCTTGAACGATCGCTTGATCGATTCAAAATCTCAAACCGAATTGTCAGGAATTTTTTTGAGACATTTTCGATAGTCCACGGATCGCATGGGGCTGTCAAGTTGTGGATTATGCATTAAATCATGTATCAGGATGTGTTTGAGGCCGGAAATGGCCATTATGAAATTGAAGTTCCTCAAAGTGAAATCGATGATTGAATGATATAGGCCGTGAATGCGAATTCGATGGTTTTACTGCTCACACATGGAATAGTGACACGCACTAATTTCAGAGAAAACGCTTGATCGAAAGTAATTCAAATCGAATTGTTTCGTGGTTAATTAGCCCACGTGAACAATTTTCGTGTAATGGATTGTGAAATTGCATAACATGTTTGTGTGGATTTAAATTATGTAAAATATACATGCATGATGATATATTTGCAGTGTGTTATATACATTGTATTGAATTGGCATCATGCATTCCATATGCACTGGGGCACCCTAGAACTATAGGAGTGAGTGCATGAGGTGGTTTATTGAGAGAATAGTTTGGGAGGGTTGACTAATAATAATAATTATCGGAGTGTGTCTATTATAATATCGGAGGGTAGTCCATATAAAATACCAATCGTCGGAGTGGGCCCAATTGATATACATCGGAGGGTTGTCCACTAAATAGAACATCGGAGTCGGTCCACTACTAGACGGAGAGGGTCATTCCACAAATATAAAACAAACATCTTTCTTTGAAAATAAGGTTTCATACATGGCTTAGGCAAGTGAGGAGTCGGTGAGGACTCAGGCATGAGTTGGTTTCAATATGTAGACATTCGGCTAGGATCACATTTGCATTTGAATATGTGTTTTCATTGGAGCATTGCATATACACTTAGCGGAGAGTAACCTATTTAGTGGTGATTCCACCATCGTGGCCAGCTCACCTCGTCGAGGGATATTATTTTTTTGCATAGGGGCGCCGAGAAGACGGTTCTTCCTAGAGGCCGACATCAAGAAAGTCGTGGTTGTATGGTGTTTTAGAATACATGCATTAGAACGCTGTAAACTTTTAATATGTGCTGGGTATATAAACTTTTAACTCTTGAAACTATGGTATATAGTTAGTGTATTATGATGAACATTGGTATATGGACCCAAATGGCCATTTGTACTCATATTGGATTGTTTGGGACATGTTTGTATTTGGGTAGAGTTCCCCGTACAAAGGAGATCGCTAATTTCGTAGTTAGTTCCGCCGTGAACCCCACATCTTCACTAGTGTTTCCGGCCGACAGTCACCCACCCCCTGTGTTTCAAGGCCACAACTTGGTACGTAGCTTAGGTATACAATAGCTTAGAGCTCTGGTTGGTATCCATCACCACTTGGTGTGGTTTGACGTAGGTTTAGGTATACGAATACCTAGGAAGGCACGGGATAAAACTAGAACACTGCATGTGTGTTTTGTGTGTGATCGCGTGAATTGATGAATGGTCGCAGGAATGGTGTATACCATTGTTATGTGTCGTGATTGCTCGGGGTGCGAGTAATTAGTAATTATAGTGTGTTGGAAGTAAATTTTTGGAGTTTTACAAAGGAGTAAATCGGAAAAATAAATTAAATAAAATTTATTAATCATTTGGCTTATGATAATAAAATAAAATTTTAATAAATTTTTTATGTGAATACTAAAGCCGCAGTGTTAGATCGTGAGGTTTTGAGGAATTCTTGGACAACATGGTCCAAAATTAATAGAGAAAAAAAGATAAAGAAAATCATTTTCTGATGCTGCAGGTGTAAACTAAAGAAAGAAAAATTAAAAATAAAAATAAAAAAATAAAATTTTTCGTTTATTTATTATTCTCAGAAAAACATATATATATGTATATATATTTTTTTCGGGGCATTTTCCAAAGAGCCGGAAATAAAATAAGAAGAAAAAGAACAAAAACAAAAAAAAGGGTGCGTAAAATTGTCACATCGTCAATAAAAATTAGGTTGTGACCTAGTTCCTAGAGGCAAACAAATCGTATCAGAAAAGAAGGGCTCAATGGCTTCTATGGCGTATTTAAATACACCATTGTATCAGACATGGGTGGCTTCAAAGTGAAAATGGAAGTGCATCAGAGTACGGTAGCCGGCAAGCAAGGTGTACAGGGAAGAATTGTATCGCAAGAGTCTCGCAGCATCGGAAATCAGACAAAAGATGGGTGAACATCAAAGTGGATCATAAAATTGTATCGCAATAGTGTGGGAGGCTCGCAGCCAAGATGCTGTGGCTGCAACACACTAAGGTGTATTGTGGCTGAGGAGGCAAGGGCTATGATAAGAGGATCACAATATAGTTATTGTATTTGCGGCATGTAATGGGTTTGATGCAGATGGTATCAAGAATATATATCGAGGCATCGTGGACTTCACACCATTTCGAGCCACACCGTTGACACACTGCTCATGAATCGTGTCACTAGATTTTCGAAAAATCAAAATAAATGAGAGAAAATTCTTGAAAAATGAAATTATCAAAAGTAAAATTTCAAGCTGATAATAAGATTTGATATGGCTGAATAAATTGTCTCAGATTGTTTATAAATGCAAGTGACATAGTATATAAAAATGTTTTTCTAAGTAGATGAATAATGCCCTATCAGATTTACACCCTTGAGATACGCTATTACGTCAGATGTTTTGACGTGTGATTTTGGTGTCAAATTATATGGAAGGACATATACGACGTGCGATGTATATTCGGATTTATGATCGAGCGTTGCCGACAGAAATTATATATGCATGCTGGGAACGCGATAGAAGGGTAAATGCTAACAGGAACTATGAATCTAGACTGGATAATGAAACGTGAATGTTAAGTTTTAGAATTCCGTATTGAAATAAATGAATTGAGGTTGAAGCTAGGCGCCACCAGAAATCAACTGTCACCATGGTTGTCAAGTTCATGGTAATTGGTACGTGCATTGCTATTAGATCGGAAATGAAAATTAAATGAACTGCTGAATTCGATACGGTAGATGGCTAGTCGAGGATCAGGACGCAGAGGGCGTCCAAGGAGGTGGTACCGTCAGCAATCTCACCGATGACCAGTTTTTGTTGAGGCTATAGGTATTTACAAGAGCTACAGTACAGCCATACAGCAGTATGTCCTAGTAACCTTCAGGTTAGTGGCGCATCATCCGACATTCATGGGAGGAGATCCGGCGGTGGAAGACCATTGGTTCATGCAGATCAAGAAAGTGTTAGAGGCTATGGAAATTACCTCTGACACTACCAGGATTAGGCTAGCTGCGTTCCAGCTAAAGGGTGAGGCCCAAGTATGGTGGAATTGGGCAAGAACCTCTAGAAACCTAGAGGCTATTGATTCGTTTATGCCAAGTAGGTGTTCGGAATCAACAAAATTTATAACCTAGGATTCCTACTACTGACGTAGCAAAGCTACTGCAGTATAGTCGCTTTAGGGTCGAATACATGGATGGGTTTTCTTCGTACACATGATTTACAGTGAAGGCCAAAAATGGTGAATTATATTTGGATTTTCAAGTTTGGGTAAAAACAGAGGATTGGTTGTGTGCAGATTGAAATTAAAATGAAGGAAAATAAGAAAAGAACTCCTTGAAGTCTCAAGCCACTAGGTTAGGGTTTTTAGGGCAGGTCCTATTATGCTCTGCCTTTATCCTCGTTAGAGCATGACATATAGTCATTTCAAACTGATCATTTAGCTTTTAAACCTGTGACTCTTAGATTTTTCCTTCAAAGATGGCATTTGATTAGCATAAATGTCCTAACAGTTGAAAAACATATCTCAAAACCTACCCTACACACCAATAGAAGACAACTGACCGGGTATCAGTGGATCGGTGAAAGTATCCACTGAACCCAAAAAGCTTCTGCCAAATACACACAGGAGAGCATGCCTTAGAGATTTTAACCTAAGGTGAGAAGCAGAACGTAAACAAACAGAAATGCTCACATGAAAAGCAAGAGTACAGTTGGTTTACATTAAAACTGGCACCCAGTGGCCTTCCCCTTCAAGGATGGGGGAGGTTTAGCCAAACATCCTTTGATTTTTCATCATTAAAGGGTGTTTGGCAGCCGGGAAAATGGAAAAGAAAATAAAAGAAAATGAAGCAGAGGAGAGGAGAAGCGGGAGAGCTGGAAGCTTCTCCCGTCACTTTATTGATTGAAGTTGATTGATTGTTACAAACCTTGACTCTAGCTTATATACAGCTCAGAGCAAGGGAAATTACAAAAAAAAAACTGAAACTAAACCTATTGGGTTAAAATAGGAAGAAACAAAAAAAAATTGTAAGAAAAAGCTGAGGCGTCAAAAGGTGAGAACAGCTGGTTGGATGCACGCAAGCTCGGCAGGATGCACAGTGCTCGTAGGAAAAGCATTCCTGTAATGCTCCATTTTCTTCTGTTTTCTACTATTCTTTCCTCTGGTCTTTGATCTCGTAATGTCGATTTTGACTACCTCTTCGTGGTTTGGATCGACTCAACAATTTCGCATAATTAGCCTGCAAAAACCCAAAATTTACACAAAAATGCGATCAGTAGAAGAGTAGGGACCTTAATGTGCAAATAGGGTTAATTACGATGATTAATACACAAAAAGCACTCAAAACCTAAAATAAATAGGGTTCAAAATAGCACTTTTTGGGCACTAATCAGCAATGATATGGGCAAGAGTAAGCATTTGATTCGGTGCTTCGTGATTCCACCATCGGGCCGTGATCACTGCGGATAGAGTTGGGCTTAGGAGGCTGAGACCTTAGAGGAGCCTTTGTATGTGAGTTTTCCCCTAGGGGATTAGGGCGAGAATAGGAACATATGTCGAGGTTCGCGAAGCTGGAGATCTCTGGGACTCACCATAGCGGACCCGGAGGATCACGGACATGTCGAGATCGATGTCATCCCGGGATGGATTGGCCGGAGAAGCCAAGGTTGTTGATCGACGAGCGTAAGAGGGTTATCGCCTATACGCAGGACGGTACTGCATGGTATTTCGTGGGGATAAGATGACATTTTGCCCCGCATAGCACGAGTCCAGGTCGTGGGACGCTAGAGTGTCATCAGCGAGCCTTACCCAAGAGGACGAGGAGAGACCAGACTTAGAGCTACCTCGAGTAGTGTGCGAATATGTGGATGTTTTTCCAGATGAGCTACCTGGACTACCTCCACAGAAGGTTGTAGACTTCGGTATCGAGTTACACTCTGGTACTTCGCCCATCTCTATGACTCCACACAGATGGCACCAAATAAAGCCAGAACTCGTAGTCCAAATTACAAGAGTTACAGGACAAGGGGTTCATTAGACCGAGCACTTCACCATAGGGCGCTCTGGTTCTGTTTGCGAAAAAGAAGGACAAGACCCTTCGAATGTGCATTGATTAATGATGGGCTGAACAGTATTACGATTAAGAATCTACTCCAATACCGAGGATCGACGCATTCGTTTAACTACTGAGGAGCGCGAGTCTACTCCAAGATAGACCTTCGCACTGGTTACCATCAGCTGAGGGTTAGGGAGATAGACATCCCTAAGACAACGTTTAGGACGTGTTATGGGCACTTTGAGTTTACGGTGATGCCCTTTGGATTGACGAATGTGCCAGCAGCATTCATGGATCTCATGCATAGGGTGTTCCAACCCTATCTAGATTAGTTTGTCGTAGTCTTCGTGGATGACATTTTGATCTACTCCCCACGAGTGGGAGCATGAGGTATTACTGAGGATCACACATTGTTGAGAGACCATTAGCTATATGTTAAGTTCAATAAGTGCGAGTTTTGGCTTACTAAGGTGAGACGGACAAGCTGGTGTTAGCATCGAAGTGTCGTGATCCAGTATAGCTGTCGAGGCCGTGAGGAGTTAGGAGAGGCCAAGTCAATCTTCTCGAGATATGAGTTTCTGGGATTACCGGGTATTACAGAGATTCATTGAGATTTTCTCCCCACTAGCAGACTTATGACGAGATTGACCCTAAGGATATTGCCCGATCGGGATGACCGATGTGAGGAGGCATTCCAAGAGTTGAAAAGGAGGCTTACTTCAGCTCCTATCTTGATAGTCCCGGACAAGGGACAAGGGTACACAATGTATTGTGATGCCTCGAGGGCCGGACTAGGATGTGTTTTGATGCAACCGGAGGGTAAGAGTTTATGGTTCCCATCAAATAAGAATCACGAAAGGCACTACCCCACACATGACATGGAGAAGCTGCACGTAGTCTTCGCCTTGAAGATTTGGCGCCACTACTTATATGGAGAGGAGATTCTCAGGGAGTTTCATTGCTCTCGACGGTCGTGCATCCGTGTGGCACAAGATGTACCGTGATCTTCGCCACTGCATCTATCGGGAGAGGGATGAAGAGACACGAGGGGACTTTGTTCAACGATGTCTCACACGTTGGTGTTATACGGCACCGTAGCTTCTCGAAGGGCTACTTTAGCTACTGGAGGTGGCCGAAAGTGGAAGTGAGCACGCCACATGGATTTGACCCACTTGCCACTGACGCCGTAGGCATGACGCTGTATGGTTATAGTGGACCGACTCATGAAGTCGCACATTTTCTAAATTGCGGCGGATGACCTTCTCATTGGAGAGATTTTGCTTCGTTATATATTCGAGATAGTCCTAGCCACATGGAGTACCAAGATCCTATAGTGCTCCGATAGGGACCCAAGGTTTACTACAAGATTTTTGGAAGAGTTTCCAATCTATGGGCTCCAAATTCGACGATGAGTAATAACTTCTTTCCACCTCGTATGTGATGGTCACCTGAGAGGACTATATAGGTGTTAGGAGGACATGCTACGAGCATGCCATTCCGGATCATCAGTAGCTGGGAAGAGCACTTGCCTTAGTGACTCCGCCACAACAAGCCACTGTGCGAGTATACGATGGCACCATATGAGGCATCAGACGTGGAGGCCAGTCATCGCTATGTTGACCGAGGTGGGAGAGAGTTCCATCACCGGTCCTGATCTGATTAGAGACACTTCTCGAGAAGGTGAGCTGATACGACATCGCCTTCTCACGCTTAGAGCCTATGATAAGATCTATGCAGTATGTACGACATCGAATCTCTAGAGTTCGAGGTTAGGATCACGCTGGGCGTGATGCCTACGAGGAGCGGTCAGGTTCACCAAGCGCTAGAACTATTTGTGTTTATCGGGCCTTTCGAGATACTGAGAGGATAGACATCAAGTAGAATACCGATTGGCTTTACTCGCCAAAGATGTCAAGTGCGTCCATGAGGTGTTTCACGCCCCATGCTCGAAGTATTAATGCCATCCAAACATATAGCGGATTATGGGACAAATTGAGGTCGACAATCGATGGACCTTCACGAGGGTGTGTATTTGGATAACCGTGATCGGGTTTTGCGACGCTGAAGACCACGAGGCTAATGAGGGTGCGCGCAAGACTATGGAGTGGAGGAGTCCACGCGGGAGCGCCGAGGACACGATGCAGCCACATATCCTTCCTGTTCAGGCCAAGTGCACGATTAGTCGTTTTAATAATTAATGACGTAGTTTATGCATGAGTGCACGTTGTATATGCATGTGAGTGATGTGATTGTCTAGAATTTCGGGACGAAATTCCTTTTATGGAGGGGAGGTTGTAAGACCCGAGAAAATCTAATTTTCTCAAAAAGGGCAAAATCGTAATTTCGGTCAAAAATCCGAAATTTATTCTCTAGATCTCGGATGACGAAACAAATTTCACCGTTGGAATCATCTCGCTAAATCTAGCTACCACATCGAATTTCGTCAAATTCCAAGATAGTCGAAATTTACAAGTTTTTCGAGGCATCGAGTATCGGGTGCCGTAAAACGACATGTGATGTGACAAAAGTCACATATAACATGTACTCATGTGCCATAAGTTGCATGAAAGTAGTAGTAAACGATGAAATGGATGTACGAGATAGTGCCAGCAATGTCAAAATCCAGGTTGGGACACATAGATGCCATTTTGGAATTGTTTAAAGTGATAATAGGACAAAAGTGAATAGTGTCATCTCCTTTATTAAAAAGACCAAAACAAAAACGTGCTGGGGAGGATTGATTACAATGGCTATGGATTTTGAGTTTTAGTGAGAGAGAGAGAGTCACTTCTCTCTAAAATACTATGCGATCTGACCGTCGTAATTCGTTGGGACAAGAAGGAAAGTCGCTCTACGCATCGAGGCCTACGCGTGGGCTCCGGTTCTAAGGAGTTTCGACAAACTCCGTGAGGTAGGGGTTTTATCCTACTTGAGTTTTACACTTTGTTTAAGTGTTTTATGATGTTTCGGTTAGGTTGAGGCCTAGAACGGTCGTTTGATCGGTCCCGAAACTTGTTAGAATTTTTTGAGCTATTTAGATGCCCACGGATCGCGGTGGACGCGTGGCCGCTGGTTGTGATTTATGCATTAATCATGTATTGTGATGTGTATGAGGCCGGAAATGGCCATGAAATTCGGGTTCCCAAAGTGAACCAATGATTGAATGATATGCCGTGAACAGTAACCCAATGGTTTTACTGTTCACATGAATAGTGACACGAATTAATTTTGTGAGAAAAATGTGCTTGCTTGAGTAATTCAAATCGAATTGCTCGTGGTTGTTAATTAGCCCACGTGAGCTAATTTTTGGTGTAATGGATTGTGAAAGTGCATAACATGTTTGTGTGATTTAAATTATGTAAATATATGCATGATGATATATTTGCATGTGTTATATACATTGTATTGGAATTGACATCATGCATTCCATATGCACTAGGGCACCCTAGAACGATAGGAGTGAGTGCATGAGGTGGTTTATTGAGAGAGTAGTTTGGGAGGGTTGACTAATAATAATAATTATCGGAGTGTGTCTATTATAATATCAGAGGGTAGTCCATATAAAATATCAATCGTCGGAGTGGGCCCAATTGATATACATCGGAGGGTTGTCCACTAAATAGAATATCGGAGTCGGTCCACTACTTGTATCGGAGTGTTGTCCACAAATATAAACAAATATCTTTCTTTCGAAAATAAGATTTCTCATACATGGCTTAGGCAATTGTGAGGGAGTCGGTGAGGACTCGGGGTATGAGTTGGTCATGTAGACATTCAAGTAGGATCATGCATTTACTTAAATGTGTGTTTTCATCGAGCATTGCATGGCACTAGGGTAGAGAGTAACCTATTTAGGGTGATTCCACTACTGGGCGATAGCTCACCCTGTCGAGGGATATTATTTTTCATGTACAAGTGTAAAGCCGGTAAGACGGTTCTTCCTAGAGGCCGACATCAAGAAAGCCAAGGTGGCTTGGTGTTTTTAGGAATACATGTATTAGAACGTTGTAAATTTTTAATATGTGTTGTATAAGAGTAAACTTTTAACTCTTGAAACTATGGTATATAGTTAGTGTATTATGATGAACATTGGTATATGGGCCCAAGTGGCCATTTGTACTAATATTGGATTGTTTGGGACAGGTTTGTATTTGGGTAGAGCTCCACGTACAAAGGAGACTTTGCCTGATTTTCGTAAGAAATGCTCGTCAACTGGACAAATGTAAAGCGTGGTGTGGCAATGGCCAGCACGCGCCGCCTCTGGCAATATAGTACCTATGGTACGGATATCGATCCACGGGGATAGGTGTGTTGCATACGTAGATTGGCTTTCTAGAACATTATCCGATATAAGTGTTGTGAAAGAGTACTAGTGTCCAATGTAACCAAACTAACTAATCGAATGAATCACAGGTAATGAGAGACTAGGCTATGTCTCCCGCCACTTTCGATGGATTATTTATTAAACATGATATTATTCAGCTTTATTTATGATTTATTGATGGCAAAGATCTGTTTACGAAATAATTTCTCTCTCGAGGTGTATCCGCTTATCTCGCTAGTAGAGTTGAGTTTATCTCTACCCCAACTTGATACTCTGAAACGCTTAAATGTTCTAACCTTAATTGCCACCTTCGGGATCGGAATATCTCTATTTACCGAATCAACCAAAGGTTTCTCTACTCAGATCCCTGCGTATCCTCATCTCGACCTCGGATCTCCAAGATAGTCACGCCACTGTTACTGACATCATCATAAACATCTACGATATAAAGCAAGATGCTAATAAATTCATAAACAACTGAATAATATAAAATACTAATCTTTAATCCATGAAAATGTGACAGGGTTCAACAACACCCTAGGGATAAATCTAGAACATACTGAACGAGAAAACACAAATAGTTAATCTATAAAACATCGGTCTTTCTGTCCGAAAAGAAAAAGATACAAAATGCTGGCTCTTCTCCAAAGTCAAAGTCCTGCTCTGTGACTTCCGTGCCCTAGTTCGTACGTTCCTCGATCTCCGATCCCCCACTTGAATTCTGGTCCCCCTTTTGCTTTTAATGATTGAGAGGAATAACTCGCGCTGACGTCGCGACGTTGCAACGTCGCCACGTTGAGACGTTGAGGCGTCGCGACGTTGAGATGTTGAGGCGTCGCGACGTTGCTGATTCGTGCCACAGTAGGCTGAGCTAAAATCAACAAAATTTATATACACCTGTTCTCCTACCATCGCCGTAGTCAAGCTACCGCATAGTGGTCTAGGGTCTAACACGGGATGGGTTTTCATCCTAGAAATGGTTTGCATAAGTGCAACGGTTGCAAGGCTTTCTATTTGGACTCTTTGGAATTGGGTTTAAAAACAAATGGAATGGTTTGAAAATCGAGAATTGTAAAAACTGAAAGTTAAAGGTGAAAAGTTAACTTTGAAGAATTAGGTCACTAACTTGGGTGTTAGGGCAAACAAGGTCCCTGGGTTTTATCCTCGCTGCTTATGACAAGCAACCCATAGTCCCCTGCATAACCGGATCTATGTTTAACTAGCAAACCTCACCCACAAACAATCTTATTTGAGTCAATACTGTAGCATGCGCTATATTCCTTTACCGTTTAAAACCCTAACATTTAATATCATCTCGTAGGCTCAAAGACCATCTAAAGAATCACAAATTCTAAAGCATGGGAGAGTATTGGCCAAATCACACATTAAATGCTATGTAACCCTAATTTGAGAAACCCAACATATAAATATCATTTTAGAGCTGGAAGACCATCTAAAGAATCACAAGTACTTCACCGAATATGCACTGATTCTAAAGCATGGAGAGTATTGGCCAAATTAATGACATTCAATGTTATGCAACCATGTTTTGAGAATATATGGGCCATAAAATACACCGCCCCGTAGCTTTTAGTACAAGAGACAACATGCATATGTTCCACCACCAAGCTAGCTTCCCTTCCTCTTCAAAGGCCAAAGGAGGCTTAGCTACATCTCTTTGAGTTGTCATCCCCAAGAGGGGTGTTTAAGTAAATGAGAAAGGGAGAGAAAGTGAGAGAGAAGAGAGAAAGCAAAACCTAAAATAAAAGACTTTATTTACAAAACGAAAACTTACAAAATATCTTCTCCTCCCCAAATTGTTCCTTCAATTTGTCCTCTCTCCCTAGTTACAAACAAAGAGGGGTTTATATAGTCTCCTCAAGGTATGAAAATACCAAAACCTTATGAAATTGGCTAAGTTATAGGACAATTAAGTAATACACCAAGCCTGAGGCGGTCTGGGCATTAATTGGCTAAAGCATGATCGAGGCATCAATTTCGCTTGGCTGAAGAATTTCGCTAATTAGCCGAATTCACTACCAGTCTAGCGAAACAAGAAATTTCATGAGTGGTGGGCACTGCTAGTTAATAAATTTCGCTTGTTAGCGAAATTTTTGTGAGTAGTTTAAATCAATATTTTCGCGATGAACAATAAATTTGAGGTCTAATGCAATTGGCATTTTCGTTAGGGGTTGCGAAATTTTCGCTAAGGTCAAAATTCATATCTTACAAAATTTTCGCAGTTTAGCTTAAAATTCCCGCATTGTTGATCCTTCACTGCCATCTCGCCTTCAACTCGCATCGAATTTTCTTCACTTTGCCTTTGTTTCATTGATTCTGGGCTGGTCGATGGTCGAGACTTGAATTCCAACTTCATGATTCATCCTTTGTATTGAAATTAACCCAAAAAAGTGTGCAAAAGCCTACAAACAACCAAAAATACCTCTAAATGGTATGGGTGCTACTAAGAAGACTATAACACTTCAATTGGTATAAATGACATGATTAATGCAAAGAAAAGCACTCAAAACCTATCTAATATAGATTCAAAATTGCACTCGGGGCATTAATCACACCCAACCAAAACGTTGCTAGTCCCTTAGCAATGCAAAATAAAGAAAAAGGAGATGCATGTGGTGATTTACAAAAAGGTTATGATTCAAAAAGGTATATGTACATATAAACAATACCTTAAACTGAAAAATTGAAATCAAAGTTGTAAACCGATATGAAAGAACCAAATCCATACAAGAACAATTCTAGGCCAATTTTGGATCCACAATTCTCAACTTGAATTTCCACCTAAGTCTAATGATTCTTATAAATCAGATTAAGCTAATAAACCGCAAAATTGCCACCTCCCTAACCTAGCACCGACATGGCCTTAAGTTGTTGAACAACCTATGTGGCTAGTTACACTTTTTCTTTCTTTATTCATCTCCATCGTAGGTGCAATGCTTAAAACTGACTTCACCAAAGTCCCGCAGGGGTCCACCGATGACTCCCAACCAATTAAGGTTTAGGGCATCAAGCCAAAAGGATCACTTGACCACTAACTCTAAAGGCTTCACCCCGGACTCCGAATGACTTTGAAAATTAAGCACCCACAAGTCATTAAACTTCACCTATCCACCCATGTAACTTAACACAAACGATGACCCTGCCTACTAAGGCTTAGGGCATCGGGCTTCAAAGGCTTTCGCCATACACCCCTCGGACTGTGCTCGGGTTTCAAGGCAAAACTTCACGACTTTTTATTTTTCTTTTTTTTCTCTTTTCTTTTCTTTTCTTTTTGCTTTTTCTTTTTCCGAAGACAACATTGGTCTTCAACTGTAGGTAACACAAACCTATCCTAGGTTGCCAACATACCTAAGGCCTGGCTAGCGGGAAGAAGCACACAATTTCACGCCCTATTAAACAATTCGAGGCAAGGTGTGAATTAGCAAAAGGGAGAAATTTCAAGTTGAGCATGCAGGAACTTCAACTGACCAAAAATTTAATTCAAGCATGGAATTTGTTCTAACATAGAGGTGACAAATAGTGATTCAATTTTCCAACATGAAAGCACCAATTGCCTAATTGTAGCACCAATTCAATCAATTGAAAAGAAAACATTTACACATAGTGAGGCACAAAACATGATATGTATAATTACCTTTAGAGGCTCGAGGCACCAGTGTCTAACTATAAAGGGAAAAACAAAATCGAACATCCGTGACATGTGGAGCATGAAAATTACTCTTTAACCGGCCTCCCCAAGTATGGTGAGGATTATAGGGCTCGTGGAGATCCACAGAGAATTTTTCACCGCGGCCTCGCTGCACCACATATGTTTCACCGTCCATTGACTTTAAACACCAAGTATTTATCCGGATTGATTAATCACCAACCGGGCTGTACGCCTTCATTACTCATGAATGGACCTATCCATCGTGACTTGAGCTTGCCTGGAAATAGATGGAGTTTGGAGTCGTATAAAAGAACTTCTGGCCCCCTTAAAATTCTTCCCGGTTATCATTTGATCATGCCATCTTTTCGATTTCGCACTTCAATTCAAATAGGCATCATTCCGTATTTCTTCCACCTCATCGGTACTCATGAACCTCTTGACTCCGGCCTTACTTAGGTCCATGTTCAACTTCTTAATTGCCCACCATGCTTTGTACTCGATCTCCACTGGAAGGTGACATGCCTTACCATAGACCAATCGATAAGGGGACATTCCCAAGACACCTGGAAGTCAGCCCCAGAGGCCCACAATGAATCAAGTAGTTTGATAGACCAATCTTTCCTGTTGGAGCTTACCACCTTCATTAGAATGGTCTTGATCTCCCTGTTGGCAAGTTCTACTTGACCACTTGTTTGAGGATGGTAAGGGGTGGCCACTTTGTGTTTCACACCATATTTAGCCATGAGGTTTTCAAATGGTTTATTACAAAAATGAGAACTCCATCACTAATAATGGCTTTTAATTCAAACCCGAAAAGATATCGCTTTCAAGAATTTAATTACCACCCTACTGTCATTGGTTTTACAGGGAATTGCTTCAACCCATTTGGAGACATAATCTACTCCCACCAAAATGTACGTATGACCATATGACGAGGAAAAGGTCCCATAAAATCGATGCCCCACACATCGAATAATTCAACAACTAAAATTGGGTTCAAAGGCATCATATGACGGCGAGACAGCTTCCCAAGCCTTTGGCATTTGTCACATACACGGCACATTTGGTGTGCTTCTGAATATGAAGGCCAGAAACCCGATCGTAGCACTTTCATTGCTGGCTTCGAAGCAAAATGACCAATTACAAGTACTCTCATGACAATGGTTTAAAATTCCTATTGTTCCTCCTCAGTACACATTTCCTCGATGATTTTGATCGCATGTATTTAAATAGGAAAGGCTCTTCCCAATAATAGGAATGGGATTTTGTGCAAAGAAATATTTCCTATCCCGTCCTTTCCACTACCGGGATTTCTCCCGTAGTGAGGAAATTGGCAATGCGAGCATACCATGGAGCTTTCTCCAACCGCATTAGGGATTCTTCAGAAATTCACTAATAGGTGGACTGTGAGTGTCATGGGCTATAGTTAACCTTTGATGTATGATCTCGCCACCACATTTTCCACCCTTTCTTATTCTAATTTGGTAAGTTGAACTCCGCGTAAAGCGTAACCCAACTGATGAGTCTTGCTTTTGCATTTTGTTTGGTTAAGAGATATTTCAAAGGTAATGATCCAAAATGACTATATCAGCCCCAACCAAGTATGCTCGAATTTATCTAAGGCATACACCACTGCCAGCAACTCTTTCTCTGTAGTGGTATAATTTCTCTGTGCTTCATTCAAGGTTTTGCTTGCATAATACACCACACAGGCTTCACCTTCTTCGCCAAGCACCGCTCCTATAGCAAGATCACTGCATCACACATCACTCAAACTATGAATCGCCAATTAGGTGCTCGAACTATTGGGGCAAGAGTTTGTCTGAAATTTCAGTTCTTCAAAACTCTCTCGCAATCTTTCTCCCAAATGAATTCCGTACTTTTCTCAAGAAGCTTGTACAGGGGTTTGGCAATTTTGGAAAATCTTAATGAACCGTCAGAGAGGCTCCAGATGACCAAGGAATTGTCTAATTGTTTTCACATTTGTTGGGGGCGGTAATTTGGAAATAATGTCGATCTTTGCTTTATCAACTTCAATTCCCTCGCTAGAAATACGTGCCCCAATACAATTGGGTTTACCATAAATGGCATTCCGCTTACACCAAATTCTTCTATACACCTTCCTTAAAACATTCTAAATTGGTTAAGCATTCTTCAAAATCACCCCCATACAGTGATATCATCCATGGCTCTCCACTATACGCCTACCATGTCACCGAACATACCGAGCACAACGTCGAAAGTGGTCATGCTATTAAAGCCCAAAAGGCATCCTCCCATAAGCATACGTGCTAAACGGACAAGTAAAAGTAGTCTTTTCCCGATCTTCGCAATTTCATCTGGAAGTACCCTGAATATCCATCCAAAAGCACAGAAGGTGTCCCGAAACTCTTTCAGAGTCGATCGATGAACGCAATGGAAAGTGGTCTTTTCGCGGTCACCTCATTGAGCTCTTCTATAATCTATAATACCTCCAACTCCGGGCGTAAGTCGGTGTATACCACCTTCTCAAGCCACAGTTGTTACTCCTGATTTCTTAGGCACCACCTGAGTTGGACTGACCCATGTGCTATCGCAATGGATAAATGATACAGCTTCGAGCAATTTCAAGACCTCTATACGAACTACTTCCTCAGAGACGGGATCAACCTCCGTCAGCCTTCACTCTCAGGGACTCCTCTTCTAAATAGATATGATGAGTGCAATGGACGGGTTTATGCCTCTTTTATCAGAAATTTTCCATCCCAATGCTTGCTTATTCTTTGAGAAGGTGCAGAGATTATGCTCTGTGCAAAGTGGGTTAGCAAAGCCAAGAAATCACAACTGGGCACTGCTCATTTACTTCCAAAAATGCATACTTTAAATCAGCGGGGAGGGGTTTGAGTTCTAGCTGTTGAGGTTCCTTGGGTTCATTACCAGTCAATAGAGGCAAAATTTCTATTCTTCTTCTCCAGTACCCCTGTACTAAGCTCATTTCTTGAAATTCGTGTTGCTCTACAAGGCAATCGGATAACTCTGAAGTTAATATCTCTTGCACTTGCTGTTGGTTAGCCTGTTCTTCCATAATGGTATCAAAATACGTACTTTTCAAAGTCATCCTCCTCCTGAGTATATGCCTTTTACCCATATGAAAATATTGAGTTCCAAGGTCATATTTCCAAATGTGAGTTGCATGACTCATTCGACAATTGATGATTGCATTCATGCAGCTAAAACGGGTCTCCCTAATATGATGGGCACCGATTAGGTCCTATTGCACCGGTTCAGATTAAGTACAACAAAATTAATGGAGAGAAAACCGCCCACTTGTATAAGAACGTCCTCACGGTTCTTTGTTATTTTAATAGACCTGGCAATGAAGAAAGTGTGATGGAAGGGGTTTCAGCTTCACCCAAACCCAATTTCAGACATAGAATACGGTGAGATTCACACTAGCTCCCGTGTCTAACAAAGAAAGCCCACGCCGATGCCTCCAATATTCACCGAGATCGTGAGGACATCCCGGATCCCATATATTTCATCGAGTCTTGCTCTCTATAATGGCACTAACTTGCTCAGCTAAAAGGCCTTTGGCTACATTAAGACTCTTTTTTACCGTGCACAAACTTTAAGAATTTTGGCGTAGTAGGAACCTCCGTTTAATCATATCCAGTGAGAGGAATATCGACTTCACTTGCCGCAATATTTCCTGCAACATTTCAAGCAGAACGTAATGTTTTCTTCTGAGAACCCGTGGAAACTATGTATTCTAATCTTTATCTCTTCCCGTCCACCGACTGCTCTTCCTAAGTGGCCTGCTACCACTAATGGAGCCGACTGACTGCTTTGATACTCGTTGGCTTTAATTCTTTCCACTTCGAGAAGTCACAACTGCCTTAACTTCACTGCTTTTGCTCTAAGTCCTGGCCGCCCCGCTTCATTCACTCACTTTCTGATAGTCATAGTTCGGAAAGGAGCCTTCCTTTTTCTCTCGAATCCTCGCAACTCCGCTGATTAGACAAGCTTGAAATTCCAAATGCATATTGTCCAATTTCCCGTTGAGTGAACTTTCTATCGCTTCAATTTTCGACTAGTTTGGATATTCAAGACCTCTCGCCTTCTACAAATATGCCACCAATCTACTTAAATCTCGGGATTGCCCGTTCAACAGAGAAGATAGCGGAGATCCATGTTGTATCATGGAATCAAACACCGCGTGCCTTAAAGGGGCGTATACAAGGGTTTTGGATTTCCATGACAAATTTGGACAATTTCCTCCAATTAGGTTATTAGTGTCACCATATGGAGCATCTATGGTTGGTTCGTTTGGGCCATGGTACGGGCATGCCTCGGGCAAAGGTTTCCGTGGTAATTATCTCATCGAAAAATTGAAGCAAGAAAATTGGGATGAAGATAAATCATTTACTTTTTGTATTTTTGCTGGCCTTTTTAGCTTCTAGATCATCCAATCTTGAGTTAAATCTGATCAATTTTCATTTATCCCTATGTCTTCTTAGAAATACGCACTTGTCTCCCTCTCCTTGGTGATTCAATGGCCCCAATTCCTTTCAACTTCCTTTGGGGACTAGGTTCATCCTAAGCTTTGAGGTTTCAGCTACATAGTTCAAAATCCATAGCTTCATCAGGATGTTTACTCAAAAAGTTACCCCACACATGTTTCCAACAATTGTTTCATGGCAGAGACATACCACCATGTATGGAGTCTACTCTAACATCCAGTGTCAAACCTATTGTGGACACGCACCTATTGGTTTCCATAACTCGTCTCCAACACTGATAAAATCTCACCATCCTGAGCTGCAAAGGTGTAAATTTGTCTTTTCAAATTATTGGTTTTATGAGTACTGAAAAACTTCTTCAGGAATTCTGCCTGCAGCTCAGAAAATTTCTAATGGTTCTAGGCCTCAATGAGCGAGCCATTCGCCTCATTCTTGTAGTCACGGAAATGCCTTTAGCTTCAGCAAATCCATGTCCATCATACCTTCCTTAAAGGTAGTGCAGACCTCCTCAAAATCCCTAATATGAGTGTATGGATTTTCATTTTCCATACCATGATATGTGGGGAGTAGAGGTACCAACACGCCTCACCGCTACATCTGCCAGAGGAATTGATTTGGCAGACTTCATAATTAACTCTAGGAGGGTGGGATGTGATCCCCTCATGGTTCTATAGGCATTTGGATTCATGGGGTTCCTGTTGGCTCATGTTCCTCGTATGGATCCATGGTATCATGTACACGTACTACTAGCTAGGTCAAGTCAGGTAATCGATTCTATGCAAATTTACCCTGATGTGTCTCTATCCCACTGTTGTATAAACACCTGTTACAAAATTGTAGAGACAAAAAAGAGAACCAACAAAGCTTGCAAAAAGGTTAAGATTAACTAACAACAAAAACTCGATCGAATGAAAATCCGAAACAAGGTGAAGCATCGCTAATTGCTAAAATCGGCGCTCGTAATCGGAAGTTGCAAAAAGAGGTGTGTTGAGCGCCACTTCACTTCTGCGGGATGTGGATCACAAGTACTCTTCAACTTACCATTTGTAGTTTGGCACCATCCTTGAATTCGCGCCATTTGATTCTGCAAGCTACGTAGGTTGAGCTAAAATCAACAAAAATTTATATATTAATTCCAAAAACTTACTACCGCTGTGAAATGCTTACCGCAAAGATAGCTTGCCCAGTAACGAACACGGGGATGGGTTTTCATCATAGAAATGGTTTGCTTAAGTGCACGAAGGTAAGGCTTTCTATTTGGACTCTTTGGAATTGGGTTTCAAAAACAGTGGGAATGGTTTGAAAACTGAGAATTGTAAAAACTGAAAGTTAAAGGTGAAAAGCAACTTTGAAGAATTAGGTCACTAACTCGCAAGCTAGTAAAACAAGTGTCCTCGGTTTTATCCTCGCTATGACAAGCAACCTGATAGTCCCCGGCATAACCGGGATCTATGTTTAACTAGCAAACCTCACCCATGAAACAACTCCACTTGAGTCAATACAGTAGCATGCGCTATGGCCCCTTTACCTGCTTAAAAACCCTAACATTTAATATCATCCGAGGCTCAGAAGACCATCTAAAGAATCACGCCCTAAAGCATGGAGAGTATTGGCCAAATCAATAACATTGAAATGCTATGCAACCCTAATTTCCATGTTCCAATATAAATATCATTTTAGAGGCTGGTAAAGACCATCTAAAGAATCACAGTACCTCTCTCACTAAATATGCACTGGATTCTAAAGCATGGAGAGTATTGGCCAAATTAATGACATTCAATGTTATGCAACCATGTTTTGAGAATATAAGGGCCATAAATACACTACCTGTAGCTTTTAGTACAAGAGGACAACATGCATATGCCCCACTCACTCAAGCTTAGCTTCCTTCCTCTTCAAAGAAAGGAGGCTTAGCCAAGCATCTCTCAGTCATCCTCAAGAGGGGTGTTTGCAGCCGAGAAAGGGAGAAAGAGGAGAGAGAAGAGAGAAAAGCAAACCTAAAATAAAAGACTTTATTTACAAAATGAAAACTTACAAAATATCTTCTCCTCCCCCCAAATAAGCCCCTTCAATCGTCTCCTCTCTCTCCTATAGTTACAAAAATAGTGGGTTTATATGCTCTCAAGGTACGAAAATACCAAAAACCTATGAATTGGCTAAGTTATAGGACAATTAAGTAATACACCAAGTTTGGAGGCGGTTTGGCATTAATTACAAAGCATGATTTTAGGCATCAATTCTTCGCTTAGGTCAAGAATTTCGCTAATTAGCGAAATCAATGTGTCTAGCGAAACAAGAAATTTCATTATGGGAAGGGCAATTTCGCTTAGTTGTAGCAATTTCGCTAAGCTAATAAATTTTTGTGAGAAGGAATCAACTTATTTTCGCTTAAGGAAATGTTATAGCGAAATTTAGATGGTCTAGCTTAAATTTGGCATTTTCGTTAGGTTAAATTTTCGGCCAAGGTTATAATTGCACCTTAGCGAAAATTTTCGCAAGCTTGTTTTAAAATTCCCCGCATTGTTGATCCTTCACCGCTTTTCATCCTCGCCTTCAATCGCATCGAATTTTCTTCACTTTGCCTTTGTTTTCTCATTGATTCAATGGTTGATGGTCGAGACTTGAATTCCAACTTCATGATTCATCCTTTGTATTGAAATTGAATCCCAAAAAGTGTGCAAAAGTCACAAAACAAATCCACAAAATACCTCTAAATGGCATATGCTACTAAGAAGACTATAACACTTCATCAGAGCAATGACATGATTAATGCGCAAAAGCACTCAAAACCTATCTAATATAGATTCAAAATTGCACTTTGGGCATTAATCGCTTGCCGCTTGTTGACTTTTATCCCAACGTCGCGATCGTCAAGGCCACGACGTGGGGACGCTGATGACGTTGAACGTCATGATCGCCCAAACATCTTTATGCATTTTCATCCTCTCGCCTGCACGTTTCCAAACCGGCCTTTCACTCTAATTGCACTCCGTGCATTCACACCAATTGAACCAATCGAGCATCGAGCTTATGTACACGATGCAAATGTAAATAACGCTTAAAACGTAGGCATGTGACGCTGTATAACCTCGAGTGTTTTGGGCACTCATCACACCCCCAAACTTAGCTTCTTGCTTGTCCCTAAGCAAGAACGGACTCTAAACTGGACTCACACCCTACATACTATAGTTCAACACTAATATAGTGATGCACATGTCGATAAGTGGTAAGATCAAATTGAACCGACCGAATAACTCGCCGCCTGCTTTTGTTCAAGTTCACAGGATGGCTAAGGGTGTTCAATTTTCTAAAGAAATAGGTTGAACCTTCCGGCGAGAGACTAGTGCCTCACTCTTCAGTATCTAATAACCTTTTCCTAAGGACTCAAGTGTGCTGAATACAATGACCTCTAGTGTATACCTAGGTTCCGACGCCCCTAAACTTGAGTTCAACTCGCCTCATTGGGAAAATCTAACTACAAAAGGATCGGAACGCACCGTTTGCAATTTCTAATATACCTACTCACAACATAGAACAAAACTAGTTCCCGTAAGTTTATGTTATGTTCATGAAGTGGATTAGTTGGTGACTCCCCACCGCTGAGTTAAGGCACGGCATTCACTTCGAACGCCACCCCAACACTCCAACTAAACCTAAGGGCTCCTAAGGTTGTGGAAACTTCCATCTTCCGTCCCCCTCAACGGGCAAAGGAAGCCACGACTTCGGCCAATTTGGCTCGTGGCATTGGCTTTGAAAGGCCTCTCGATCGTGCCCGATTCCGACTTGAAGATCCTAATTTATTCTATCTCTATTAATTTTTCTTTTTTTTTTTTTTTTGTTTTTTGTTTTTGGGCTCGAAGGCAATCCTCTTTATTCACTTGCGAATCCCATCTCTTTTGGTAAGCTTAGAGAATCCTGTGGTTTGTTGGAACCTTCGTAGCCTGCCTCAGACTCATAGGGCATACTCCTGTAGAGATCATTTTGTGTGAGCGACAAAGCCTTACTGAGAAACAGTTTCTTGAATATCCGGAGGTGATTCACTATGCCTCCCCACCAACTCAACCTAATTCCCTAGCGTCAAACACCCTATGAATCATGTCTAGAGATATACACTGTTTTCTATGATAGTAGTGGATTCGGCCAAAAAGTGATCGTCGACTCTCAAACATGGCACACACACACAACCACGGCACATGATACCACTAAACATAGATATAATCTACCAAAAAACACAAAATGCTAACTAAACACATGACTCGACAAACCGAAAAATGAAAAACGTAAATGAAACTAAAAGGAAACATAAACGCAACATGCTATAAATAAAACTAAACTAAAGCACAAATAATAAAATCAAAACAAAACAATACTAGTCTAATAAAACTCGACACGCCGATCACCACCCACACCCCAAACAAAAATACTCAGCGGTCTCACCGCAATAAAAAGAACAAAGGAGGGTGAAGGGAACTCCTCCGGTGATCGAATCCGTCACCATGTGGTGGCTGTGATACGCTGGAGCGCTAGAAGCCGGGCCGTCTCGCGGCGGACTACCGCCGCCGGGAGAATGCGGGCTTGGTTGGCCGTGAATCGCACGCACATCGCCGACGTATGGGCCTCCATCCTCGCTGCGGATGAGGACTCGCGTTCCGGTCTCATCCTGCACGCATCAAAACGCCAAGAAGGGAGAGCACGGTCCTTCCAGTCGTGGCCCCAGGAGCCAGCCCGAGGGTCAAGTGTGGCTGCGGTGAGGCGGGTGAGAGAGGATCAGCCCACGTCTCCCCGGGGGTCGCCAGAGTCCAAAAATGGCCCGAGAAGTCATGAAGCTCGCCCGCTGTCCGAGGGCCTGCGACTAATCGTAGGTCCTCGCATCAGAGGTCCCTCGTCGTGGTGTACAATCTTGGCTTGTCCTCTTAACCGAGACATTTTGATGGGTGTAACCACTTCTCATTGTCATCTATGGGCACTCCTCGCTCGCTTACATAAGCTATAATGAGGGCAGGTTCTAAATTCATCTTAGTTCCGCTATGGAGGATGGCCTCTGCGTAACCCGCCCCAACATCAAAAGGGATATCTCAACGATGGCATAATTCGAAAGCAGATCGTTGCGTCACTTCACACACGTTCGTCGTCGGAATGAGACGCGACGTGATGAAGCGATGCCAGACCTTGGGGATAAATGCCAAATGCTTGGCTCGGGCGGATGGCATGGTTCTCATTGTCGAGGTTTCCACTCACTCCCGCCCGCTTTTTCAAGACTCAATGACCTCGGGGTAATTCCAAGTCGCCGTAGGCTGCATCAAAAGGCTCCGAGGGGACATAATCAAGATTATAAAAGTGATTGATCGACTCCGCACTAAAGTCGACCAACACACCCCGCACTCGAACCTTCTTGACGACGTGGGAGGCGAGGTTGGCGTAGAATTCTCGCACCACACTATCGCAGCTGGATGAGGTGATTGGCAAAGTGCTCGCCATCCTCGGCCAGCAATCGCTCGGCGGAAAATCATCAGGGTGGTGGAAACCCTTTTCCTTAATAAAAGAACGGTTCTTGCATATGGTGCCGAACCGCTCGCGCACCCGGGCACGAACCGCGTGACATCAAATTGGGGCCTGGGATCTCACCGTCCAACCCCGTTTTGTAGGCAACTTTTGCCTCTTGCCAGACATTGGTGTAGCAAGGACAAATGAAACAATTGAAGGGCCTACGTGGACAAGGTAGCCAATTGGCACCAACAAGATCACACCCTAATGGACTAGGCAATATGTTAAGCACCTAAAGTGCACTAGGAAAACGAAGACCAAAGTGGCAATGTGAAAGGTGACATTAAACCCTAGACACTCGACACCAAACCAAATTTAAACTATACTCTAATGTGGGAGACTCAGACTCTAAGGTGGAGGACAAGACCTAGTGCAAAGGACAATTTCCACTTGAGTGTGGACGGTAAGGAGACAGTGGACAAAGGGACTAGGAGGTGTGGAAGGAGATGACAGTTGTCCGTAATGGTGTCTGAGGGCAAAACATCGCCCGATCGATGAAATGGACTTGCGATTTGTGCGAAGGGCGACATACAAAGGCGCACTAGGTTTGCCGTTATGAGTAGGTAGAGCAAAATGAAGGTGATTTCGACCTTAAAATGCGGCAAAGTCAGCGATACCCGGTGGGGCAACGCTGACGCCCAGAAGGGAAAGTAGCCAACCACGACGTCGGGTCCAACGTCGCACGCTCCAAAGAGTGGGAAAATCAATGTTGCGACAGACATCCAACGCCGCGACGCTCCCAGAGGTTCAAAACCAACGCCGCGATAACAGATCCTCACGCCGCGACGCTCCGCAGAGCGGTCTATTAACGCCGCGACGTTGAAATCCAACGTCGCGACATGCCAGAGAAGGGTCAACTGACGTCGCGACGTTGAGAGCCAACGTCGCGACGTTACAGAGAAGACCCAAAATGTACAGTATGCAACCATGATCTAAGATAAGAGAAACTCCCCGTAAACGGGACGCCTTCCCGACTCAGAGTGCTCGCGATGAACGAATCCTCCCCGGGATCGCCGATCACGGTCCCCGCATGTGATAAGATCCAAAAAGAGATTCAGACATGACGTAATGCGAAACTGATAATCTCTAGTAAAATGTAGATAATAAAAAAAAATCGAACTGCAGAAAGGAAAATCGCAGTTAAAACTCGGGTCACTCCCAAGAATGCTCGCAGCCCAACCCACCAATCTCAATGTGTGATATATGCTTAGAAGAACCGAATGCTTAATACGCGATCACCTTGTGTGTCTACACCCAATACTCAAGGTGGATGGAATATTCTTCCTGCTCACGCCCTTTCTCTCTGTCTTCTCGCGCGCAACTAGGGTTTATCCCTAAAGTTCTTCGTGACGCCTCGCAGAAAAATCTCTCGTGCTGAAGTTCAGATATCTTCATTCGATCGCCATCCGGATGCTCTTCATATAGGTCGAATATGGAAAGTGATCTCGCCTCCTCACTGATTTACTTGTGGGATACGATTTAGGTTTCGGCGAACAGCGATGACGGAATCGAAGTCGCCTCTCCGCCGCCCGTGAATAACGGTTCGCCGGAAGGACGAATTTACCAACTTTTACTAAGACATTTTCGACTATACCCCGAGGATGTTGGTAGGGACTGTCTGCAAGTTGCAAGCTGATTGTGGTCGATTTTGGTTCCCCTAACTTTAGCCTTTTAAACATCGGAAGTTTTATCAAGTCGATGCTCGCCTCCCAAGTCATTACTGTGGCTTTTCCATAATCTCGCTCCCTATAGAGAACTAAGAGCAGCAAAGCTACCCGATCTTGAAGTTTTGGGGGAAGCTTCTTGCAGATGGCACCGCATTCTCGCCAAGTGAGAGATGGTCCCATATTCCTCCGAACCCTTCTTACTCGCCAAGATCTTCATGAATTTCAAATGCACTCGCATGTTCTCCAAAGGCTCTATAAAGGGTATATTAGTCATACAGTTCAAGATGTCAAGAAACTTTGCAAACCGCTTCTCTTACTTACCCTTCTTCAACCTCCTGAGATACTGCACTGGTATGATAGGTTCATCTATTTTCAGTCTGCTTTCGCTCTTCCCCGACTTTTATCCTCGATCGCCTCAGTATCCCGGCCGCTTCATCTCTTGCATCCGGTCTGGGATGCTTCGTCTTGCTCCTTTAATTTTCGCCTCTCTACCGCTAGTTGCGCTCCGTGATTTCCAACCTTTCCACTCCTGTAGAGTGATGGCCTCATAAGATTTTTCCTTATCCTCTGTGGTTTACCTCTCGAATTGCTTCGTATGGAACTCCGTCGCTTTCTCTCACAACAAGACCGCCATTCGACCCATCCGTACTTCAAGTTTCTCAACTCGTGCCGCTTGATTGTTCAATCGGGTGGCCCGTTGTCGTAGAGCACATTCGCTTTTTGTCTCATCTATAAAGGCGGTGTGTGAGGTGTGAGCACTGCGGGTAAAGGGCTTGGGGCTCAATCCATCTTTTCTCGTGAGGTGGTTCGCTAACCTTTACTACGTACGTTGTTCGATTTTTCCTCCATCCATACCCTTTGGATTGCTCGACTGCTTCGACATTCTCGACATTGTTACTTCTACCCTCGCTCTTGATTTTGATTCTCTGAGAAGTTATTTCCCCATCATTCTTGTTGTTGGCTTCCGCCTGACACCTCGACATATACTGGCTCGTTTACCGCTTGGTTTCCCCGGTCGATATTCTGCGGCATTGAAATGCCTCCCACATAATTCACAACAACTCCCATGGGTTGTTATGTATGGTATCATAGCTCATTGCCTAGTTAATCGCTTAGTCACCAGGCAACATGATTAACCGGGGACACAGAACCCTAATATCCGTGCCACCTACGACTTCTTACCGGTGTACTTTCTCTCTGTGCCACCTGGCTCAGATACCGCAGCGATCTTCCGTAATTTCATAAGCTTCGTCCGTGGTTTCTAATCACCGCTCTGGGCCAGATTCCTCAAACCATTATAGAACGTACGGACCCGCATCCATCCGGGCCGGCCCGTGATGTGGGCACTTTCTCAATAGTTCACGAAATCTATCCCATGCCCCTCTACCAGTTCTCGCCCCAGTCATTCAAAGTATCGATCTCTTGCACAAGTTGTGCACTTTTTAGTGGGTGGGAAACTTGTCGTGAATTTCTCGTACTAAATCGTTCCATGAAGTAATGGAATCCTATGGCTGACTTGTTAACCAATGTCGCTCTATCACCTGAAAAGAGAGGAACAATCTCAACTCGCGCCTCTTTAGTAACCCCATTGTATTTGATCGGTCGCGTACTTCTTCTCGAGGAAGTCGGTCGATGCATATTCGATTCCTCTCGCCGGGTAAATACCCATGAAATAAGATAGTTCGCATTTGTAATGTTATCGACTTCGCCAAGTTGTTTTCCGAATAGCGGTCTTCTGATAGTCATTCACAATAACTCGCAGTGTGGCGCAAACTCCTCTAACAACATGAACGGATCATCTCGGTCAGAGGAACGGCCCGGGTGCTCGATTCTCCCGCATTCCCGCTTCGGCCTCCGTGGCCCGCAGCTCAATGCTAAGATCCCGCTCTTCATTGTTTCCAGTTCGCTAGGATTTCTAGTCCGCTCCGCTCGCTCCTGCTGTGATTCGTGAAGTTCTTTCCGGCTTAGATCAAAACAGATGTTAATTAACTGATCTCATTGTCGTACGTACTAACGAACCTTAATCACATCACACACTTAAACAAAAGACCAAATTACTTGATTTGTAAAAACAAATAAAAATCAGAAAACCCGCAGTGCAATATCTAATCGCGCTATTCTCATATCACTTAAACCTATCCCCAAGTAACTGAGCCAAAACCCGACAGCCGAAAGCTGGTGTGTGTATAAATGTACGCCTATGCGCAAGTGCACGCCAGGCCGCTTAAGTAATATAGTGTACCCATGGTACTGGAGCATCGACTCGTGGGATAAGGTGTGTTGAATACGAGATTGGCTTGTGAATATTATCTCGATATAAGTGTTGTGAAAGAGTACTGTCCTAACGTAAACTAAACTAACTTAACCGAATGAATCATTACAGAATGGAGACTAGTGGCTATGTCTCCCCGCCACTTTCATGTGGTATTATTTATTAAAGATGATATTATTCAAGTTTATTTATGATTTATTGGTGGCAAGTGATCTTGGTTACTAAATACCCTCTCTCGAGGTATCCCCTATCTCGCTAGTGAGAGTCAGAAAGTGTATCTCTACCTAACTCGATCACTAAACGCTTAAATGTTCTGGTAACCTTAATCACATACCTTCTGGATCTAATATCTCTATTTACCAAATCAACCAAAGGTTGCTCTACTTGTATCCCTCAGATCTCGAACACATCTCTCGAATCTCTGATTCCAAAGAGGTCACGCCTACTGTTGGCCGACATCATGCGTAAATGATTAACATATATAAAGCAGATGCTAACAAATTATAAACAACTTGAATAATATAAAATACTAATCTTTAATCCATGAAAATGTGACAGGGTTCAACAACACCCTAGGGATAAATCTAGAACATACTGAACGAGAAAACACAAATAGTTAATCTATAAACATCATCTTCTGTCTCAAAAGAAAGATACTTAAATGCTCGCCTCTTCTAAAGTCAAAGTCCCGCCTGCGGACTCGTGTCTCTAGCGTTCGCAGACGCTCGATCCGATCCCCACTTGAATCTGGTCCCCTTCTGCTTTTAATGATTGAGAGGAATAACTCGCGCTGACGTCGCGACGTTGACGCTGGAGGCGCCGCGACGCCGCCATTACTGACTTTTATATTACTGCTTCAACGTCAGCGACGTGGGACGCCGCTACGCTCCACTTCCACTTTATGCATTTTCATCCTCCGCCTCTGCACGCTTCCAAAATTTCCTTTCACCCTAACTGCACCTACATTCACACCAATTGAACTTAATCAGATATCGATCTATAAAAATACGGATTAAATGTAAAATAACGCTAAAATGTAAGACAGACGCCAGCAACTCGAGTGTTTTTTTACTCATCATCAACCGACATTCACAAGTGTTTTGCATCGGGTTGATAGGTAGTCAACTAATTTCAGGTTTTAGGGCGCCATATGGAGTTAAGACCTCTAAAATGGGTATTTCCAAACTGCTCCTTAGTAAAGAATGGCAATGACTAGTTTGGCATGAAAATGCCATAACTTGAGTTTGGATGATTCCAATTTCTAAGTAAAGTAGATTCATAGAGGAATAAGAATACATGAATGATGTGTGAATACATAGGCATCATATTGTACAAGTATATGAAATGCCATATGTAATAGGCATGAAACAAGAAAAATATGGTGAAATGCAATATGGTATGATGTGTTCCGCTTAAACATGAATATGATATGAAATACGAAACGAACTCAAATACGAACATGAATACGAAAGGCAATATGTCATGAACATAAAGGTGATTAAGATAAGTTATGAGTTCCGGGAAGACATATGATAAGATGACTACCTGTAATCGTGTTAATGAATGAGTGGACGCTTTGATCTACAAGACTCCCCGCCAAGGCTTATTAATTTCCTTATACATGCTGGCAAGCATCGCTCGACGGCTTTGGCACCTTGTTAGTGCGCCACGCATTTCAGTTATTGCGCGCGCACGCCTAATCGCGCTTCCTCGATGACTCCCGCCAGCTGGGCAGCTTCACACTCGCACGCGGGGCAGCACGCTCGATCAATGCCAGCACTCCTACCAATGCCACGACACTCCATTATGCGGGCAGGCACGCCCGACAGCGCTTCCCATCCCCGCGCAGCGCGCTAATAAGACCTCAAGATCGTACTGTAAATTTCCTGGGCAATTTATCATGGTCATGGTCCTACCCATTTCTTATGATCGGTCCGGTAGTCAAACATTGAGGCATGATAAGACTCAATAAAGAATAAGAGTAAAGAAATGAATATGGTAAAGATCGTAATGTACCGCAGTACTGAATCGCTCAGAGTACCTATGGGTACTTTGTACAAGTAAATCTCTATAGTACCTACGTACTTCCGTGACGGTGAATATGTTATGTTATGTAAAATAAGTATAAGTCCAATGGTACCTACGGGTACCTCCGTATAATGAATCTGTGTAGAACCTACGGGTACCTCAGAACAAGTGTAAGTTTCGTAATACAAGTATAAGATCCGAAATACAAGAATAAGCTTTGTAACACAAGTATAAGATCCGTAAGACGAGTATAAGATCCGTAATACAAGTATAAGATCCAAAATACATAAGAATAAGCTCAGAATAATAAGTATAAGATCCGGTAAGACAAGTATATATGTCTACAGAATACAAGTATAAGATCCAAATACAAGAATAAGTCACAAGAATAAGTAAGTATACATCCGTAGCATAAGGATAGCATATGTCTGTGAGTACAAGTATAAGATACGGCACAAGTATAAGAAAGCCTGTAGTACCCATCGGTACTCTTTTTATCAGAATTCCTAAGAGAGATCCGCCACATTACTGATAAGTATTAGTCCGATGGTTCAAGTCCTTTCAGAGATCTCGAATACGTATACGTCCGATAAGTACAAGTATGCCCGGGGAGAGTTGAATACAGTACTTACTGCACTTACGTATAAGAACAAGTTCCTAATATCTTAGGGTACCTACGTACCTCCAAGTAACCTCGTGAGTATAAGCATAAGCCCTATGGTATAAAGTATAAGCTTAGAGTACCTAAGGTACCTCAGATAAGCATAAGCTCCAGAATCTCTACGAGATCCAACAAGTACGAAAGGTAGACATAAGTACCTCCATCTAAGTATATGTATAAGTTTAGTACCGTATACGAGGAATCTGAATAAGTATGTGTCCTACGGGAGATAAGTATAAGTATGTATCCTACGGGAGATCGGAATAAGAATAAGTCTGCCATAAGTGTAAGATCTGAGTAAGTATAAGTTTGCTATAAGTATAAGTTTAGTACCGTATACGAGAGATCTGAACAAGCCTAAGTTTGTTACAAGGATAATTATGTATGTAAATGTGTTATATGAATTCATGAAGATTCGGTTATCTGCATCGTTAGATGTTTATTATGATTCATAAATGCATGTGTACTCAAGGAGCTTTAAAAGTCATCTATTTTTACCATTTTTCCTCGCTTTAATTTTCATATCAAGAGACAATTACTTTGCGTAAATATGAAGAAACTCACCCATCCGTTATTAGCAAAAATGGAAAGAAGAAAATGCAGAGAAAAAATACAGCAAATAAGTGGAGGAAAAAAGGCAACGAATGGCGAGTAAAACGAAAAACAATCGTCGATTCATTGATGCAATGGGGTTCAGACAAATAAATTCGAAGGTCGACACCAAGAGAATTGCAGGAACTGATGCAGGCCGATAATAAGCATCGATAAGGTACCAAGGGTAACTGTGAGCCAGAGAACGACGTCATGACAGCATTCCGAGGTCGCTACAAGAGTTGATGTCGCACTGTGATGCAGGTCGCATGTCGTAAACACCTTTTGGGCTTTCATGTAGAGGCTTGGAACTGAAGTTGCCGAATCAGTCGGATGTCGCGACGCAGATCGGTCGACATAAGACTCCGCTCAGCTTGAAGGTTGGAAGCTCCTTTGGCGCGAGGTCGCGACAAGATATCGATGTCGACATCTGGGGAACGACCGCATCAATGATGCGGTAAAGCCATAAAGAGATGTCGCTGACAGATATTGATGTCGCGACAACATGATAACCAGCTTGAAGCATACGGTTCTTTAAGATGAAGTCGCGATAAGAGATTGATGTGTCGCTGACATCCGGTTACGGGCTGCTAAAAATCGCAATGATTTATTGATGTCGCGACGCTGGATCGAGTCGCGACATCGACCTCGCTTCGCTGAAGGCTGCAGAGCTATAAAGAGATGATGTCGCTGGAGCAAGATATTGCTGTCGCGACAACATGAGCGATCAGTTGAAGACTGCATGACTTGAGCTGAGGTCGCGACAAGATATCGACGTCGCGACATCGGGAGAGAACACCTGAAACCTGCCAAGACGTGAGAAGATGTCATGATGAAGATATTGATGTCGCGACATCAAGAATGACCAAATCAAGCTTACATAGAGTAAGTTGATGTCGCGACGTGATTGATGTCGCTGGAGCATCGATGATGTCACGATACAAGGAAATCAAGTCGCGACTGATCAAAGGAATCGGGCCAAACCATTTTGAAACCTACAAAGAAGCATCGGGATTAGGGCCCAATTGAGGAACTCCTCAGAATACGCTAGCCTATCCAACTCCATTAAAGCAGCCACGCCACAGACGAGGTCCTGATAGTCAAAGCTCATTTTCTTTATTTTCTTTTCTTTTTTTTTTTATTTTTATTATTTCGGTCGTTTTAGAGCAGATTATGTTCTCGTATTTTTATTTTCGTTGTATTTTCGAACTGATGTTATCGCTCAGCCAAGCAATGTGCATCTACTTCAAATTACTACCGGAATGTTTGAAGTTCGCATAAATTCTCTCGGAATTGACAGCCGCTTCTAAATTGCAAATTTATTCTATGATCAGAGGAATGGTCAGACGTAATTCAAAGAATTCGAGAACCAACATTAAGTGAACGTTATACTGGGACTATCTTTCCTCAGAGTTGTTCTGCAAAGAAATTGTTAATTTCGCTAATGAATTTACTTCGGGTTTTGGGTTTATCACTCGGGATCCGACATCGCTTCTTATACCCGCTAAGATTCAAGGCTATCAAGCCTACTCAAGGAGGTCCTCTCGAGTGATTACGGGTGGAAGACATTCCCCGAGAGTAATGTACATTTCAGCGTATACTTAATCTCGTTTATTAGGATCTTAGCTTTGTAAGTTCACTTGTGAGCAATCCTCTTCTCACTGGAAATCAAGAACGAGTCGAATTTGTGCTATCTATTTAAACAAGAAAGAGTTCACCCCACCTTGGATAGTGAGGCCAATCCCGTGTTAGCTGTGATCTAATCAAGGAAAGGTTGATCTATTCGAATTTCGAGGAGGAGCAATCTGAAGTTGTATATCCTTGCTTGACTGGAGCAACTGGGAGTTAAGGTTTACAAATACCATAAAACGTACGGCATCAGAAAAGAAAAATACCTGCATTAAGGGAAGTCCCCTTAAAAGTATATCTAATTCCCGATTCGAGAGAGAATCAGTCATAAAACTAGATAACAAAATGTAAAGTGTGAGAGATCCAAATTTCATACTGGCTAACCTTTGGACAAATTTTTTTGAAACTCTCGGTGATAATCAAAGAAATTTTATCGCCTCTTAATTAACTACAGAATCGATAAATTTCCATTTTATAAATCGTTTCTATTGATGTGTCTTCCTCGAGGATAACTATTCAAAGATTCATTTCTTTTATTAGAAATTAACTATTCTTTATTCTTTATTTCTTCAGTGTTGGTTTGATTCAAGTTTATTTTCCTTTGTTCCTATAAGTTAATTTTCCAAAGACCTTACTGCCGGATCCACTATCATTCTCAAGGGTCCAAATAGTATGGAAATTGAGTAGTCAGGTAGTTGATTTAAAAATTCTTGAGACTTCATGGGATCTTATATCCGGACTTTAAATCCATTTTGTATTACTTGTCTAATTCGCACTCGCAGTATCGACCAAACCAAACTTTGAAAATGATTTACTTCCTAAGAGACAGTTTATATAGTATAATGTTAACAGGTTGACACGCCATGATTATTAATAGTCCTTTGGTAAAAGTACATAAATTTAGGTGTGTTTTGGTTCGGTTTACATAAGTTTTATGGCGCTGGTCACGGATTAGACAATAGTCCTTCGCGTGATAAATACATAAATTCAGATATGTGTTTTGTCTTGCTAATAAGTCAAGTGGCTTCTGTCAGGATCGAAAGAATTTTGTAATCAATATTCGTATGAAAGAAAGAAATACTAATTTGACATTTTTAAAGAAAAGAATAAAAATAGCTTTCAAGCAAAGGATCTGTAGAGCCACCGACCTTTAACAACCATATTGAACATATTTTACGATTCACTAATCCTATTAATTCGAGTATGTTTTGCTTTCGTAAAACTCGATGCACAGTGAATGTACACCTATCCGATTCCAAACCCGACACGGTAAATAGAAAGGACGCCGTGTTTGAAAGACTAAGAATGCTAAAACCCAACCACAAGTGCATTTAAAGCATCAGTTGAAATACATATAAGAGCTAGAAGTGCCTCCAAATACTCGATAATAAATGGAGGATTTGAGACCAATTATACAGAAGAATACTCAAATGACGTATGCTCGCAGTAGATGCCAATAATTTTGGAATTAAAGCCAAAGATCGACATAATGGTCCAAAGAAGATCGCCATCGGTCATCCTGACCGAAGATCCAAACGAGCACTGAAGATTCCCCCAGACGCCAATACCGTTGTCGAATGTAACACTGTGGTCATAAAACCGCACCTATTTCCATTCTCTCAAGATACAAAGAATACATGGTATGAATCTTTACCATATGGTTCTCATTTGATACTGAGGAGTTAGTCGAGGCCTACTTGGGGGAAGATTCTTTCCCCCCAAATTCCCAACTACGAAAAGAAGGAGAGATCATGGTGTTCACAGGGGAAGCATGAAAGCCCGTATGAGCTCGGGAGATTCAAACGTTGCCGAGAAGATGTCCAATGCATGGGATAGGATCTCAAGACTCCAGAGATGGATATCAGATATCATGCCATGAAATGGATATATCAGCTGATCATCGATGCTTCATGTCAGGAGCATTCAAACGAAAAAGTGCCGAAGAGGCAAAAGAACTGATTGAAGATCTGGCCTAATGTAACATGAAAACTCCTTCCGAGCTTTCTCAAGAGGAAACAGCAGAGGAAAGGGGATCGTGGAGCTGAGCAAGATGAGCCTATGAGGCCAAGTCGATGCCATTATGCACGTGTTAGACAAGCAAGAAGAAAGACACACCGCTCATGAAATAGGAGCAATTGAAGGAGTTAATGAAGGGAGGCCGAAAGAGTAACTCACAGGACTTTATGATCAAGAGGTTAATTATTCGGGGTGAGCCAAGAGCTTACTTCATTTCAATCCTAACCTTTCCAAGACATTATCACCCAAAGACTCAGAAACCACGGAACTCTCAGACACTGAGGGCTTCAAGGCCCAAGGCAGGATTAACCTCATCAAGGGTATCGCCATACTGCTGTCTCCGTATAGCAGAGCGTTAAGGAAAATGAGCAATAAACGAATATCATGGTCGAGGAGAGCCCCATCTTTCGAGAACGTAGATGCCGCAGCTTTGCATGGGGATAATAAAAGTCAGTTGAACTCCATGAACAAAAGTTCGAGAATCGTGGAAGCAACGCTACCAATTTCAAATTTTTCGTAACACTACAAATGCATCCTCGAAGAACCTAGAGACGCGGCAACCGGCCCTAACCCTCGCAGCTGGGGAAAGATGCCTTCCTGGGCGACATGCGAAGAACCTAGGGAAGATCGTGAGATGGTCAGGTAAAATGAGAGTGGGAAGGAGTTAGAAGAGAGGAAAGAAAAAGGTGACAAAGAACAAAGAAGTAGCAAGACCGTAAAGGGAAGAGACATGAGAATGGACAAAGAAGGGAGAGCAAAGAAGGAAAACATCCATGAACAAAGCTCGCAGATCCCAGCTTCCACAAAGACTGCGTAAATCAAAGATGGAGGAGCAGCCAGGTTCTCTAAAACTTTCCGTGGTCGAGATCAAGATGCCTTTATCGATGCACTTGATGCCACTTTATGCAAAATTCAAAGTGGCGACATACTGAGCAAGAAAAGAAAAATAAGAGAAGAAGGAATATGGAATCTCACCCACACACTAGCAAAGAACGAAAAGAACTACCAAGAAAGACGGCGACCCAGAAGTTTACAATTCCTCAGATTGGCTGAGGAATGGAATTCCATGAAGCTCGTGACTCGTGAGCTAGTATTAACTGATGCCTCTTTCTCGCCGCTAAGAAATTTTGCTCGGGGAGCTGCCACAACTGCTATTTCCTTCAAAATGGCAGCATTATTTACCGATGGTGAAACCCGGCGGGTCATTGAAGATGTGTCGGGTCAATGTCAGAAGTTTGTATTCCCAAAGACTTCATAATCGACATGGAAGAAGATCACTGGGCACTCTACTATTGTGAAGACCATTCCTAAATGCATCGAGTACTCTCACTGACATGCAAAAAGGAGTTCTCATCTTAAGGGCTGGAGAAGGTCGGGCTGCGGTTTAACTCGATTAAAAGTACGCAAAATATAGAGATTGTGAGTATGAAGGCCATAAATGAATGATTGTCTCTATTTCCAACTCGATGTTAACAATGATTGTAATACCCAATATCAATGAAGGAGATGAATTCCCAAGATAATCGAAGATGTCTATTCAATTTCCATACAAAGAAATTCATGCTATAGAAACTGTGTCGAGCTTGAAGCAAAACAAAGATAATGGGGAAGATAGCAAAAGAGGAAATTCATCAAGAGACCAGCATGTAAGGTCTAGCTTTGGAAAGAGTTGCCATGTCATTTAAAGTATGCCTACTTAGAATTAATACTAAAGAAAAACCAAAGATCATTTTTAAATATATTAAGTGAGAATGAGGAACAAAGATTGTCTGAAATATTACGGGGCATAAGGAATCGCTAGTCGGGTCCATGCCATTGAAGAGTCAAGTATCACCCATGAATTTGCATGCATAAGATTCCTCACAGAAGAAAACTTCAAAACCATCCTTGTGAGAACACCGTGAGGAGGTCGAATCCAGTTGATTAAGGAAGTAAATGTAGCTGAGGTGCTCAAATCATAAATGTCGGCTTCATCTATGCTATCTCGCATACTGGGTGAGCCTACCATGTGGTTCCAAAGAGCGGGGTTTATCAGATCGTAAATTAAAAAATGAATCGATTCCAACAAGAATAAAGGGATGTGACGGAGGGTGTGTATCGACATGAGTTGAATACGCTAACTGTAAAAGATCATTTTCCTTTGCCTTTCATTGATCAGATGTCGGATAAAGCAGCGGTGACACCTCACTTTTGTTTTCCTCGGATGGGTACTGTGATATAATCAGATTGCTATCAGCATCAGAGGATCAAGAGAGAAGACCACGCCTCATATTCTTATGGTACCTTGCATTCGTATGATGTCGCTTGGTTATGTAATGCCCAAATGACATTCCAGAGAGGTGCATGATGTCTATATTGCATTCGCTGAAGAAGATGGAAATTTTCATGGATGATTTTAACGTGGATCCAGCCTTTGATCAATAATGTTTAAACAATCCTGAAACAAGATTTCAAAGATGCCAAGACAAACAAATTAGCACTCGACCGAAAATGCCATTTTACGGTAAATAAAGGTACGTTTCGGGCATAAAATTTCTCAAGTATCGACTAGAAGCTGGACTTCTACCCAAAGTATCCATCATCAAGAGACTCTCGCACTACCTACTACGTAAAAAGGAGTAAGAAGTTCGGGCATGCTGGATTTTACAGAGATTCATCAAAGACTTTTCAAAAATAAATTGCACTAATTATGCAGACATCGGAAAAGGATAAGGTTCAATTTCGATGACTCCTACAAGGATGCTTCATGAAATCAAGGATCGGGATTGCGCCACGTGCACCTATAATGGTCGTGCACTTCACGGAATCGTGGATTTGAAATAATGTGTGATGCCATGATTTCATATGGAGTCATGGTTTGGCAAAGAAAAGAGAAGTATTCGTGGCCATATACTATGCTAAGAAGACCTTCAATGAAGCACACAATGTAACTACTCAACAACCTGGTATGAGATGCTAGCCAGTATTTGCTTAGAAAAATTTAGACAATACATTTTAGGATCCCATATGTGGTAATTCACACCGATCATGCAACAACTGGGCACTTGGCGTCGAAAAATAAGCCAAGCCAAGATTGATAAGGTGTCGCTGCAAAGAGCTCTGACTTGGAACAAAGGGACAAAAGGATGACACGCATAGCCGACCAAATTTTGTCAAGAGTAGAAAGCAATAAAGGATGAAGCAGAAGAAAAATGTGCGCAACGTAGAACTCCCAGACATGAGCAATTATTCAAGGTTTCCTTCCAACTTCCACGGTATGTCGATATTGTGAATTATCCTGTCAGGATAATGCCTTAACTAGCTACCACCGTAAGAGGAAACCTTCGTAACTCGATAAAGCAGATATTATATTTGGGATGACCCACTATTATTCAAGAGAGGTGGCCGATATGATAATAAGAAGGTGTGTACAAGCCAGAAGGCATCATCAAGGCAACATTTTAAATGAATGCCATGCATCACCATATATAGACATTTCCGAGAAAGAACAATTTCACAAGATACCCAATCAGTATTTTATCGCCCACTATCTTCTCGTGAGATTGTGCGTAGTGGGTGAAATTGTGTGATCGAGCGCTGACAGCTGTCAAGAAGAGGAATGATTCCCTAAAAGGTATTATGGTGATAAATTTTCACGCGTTCGGGGAATAGATTTTGATAGATCTTTTTCACCATCATGGAAATCCTATGCATATCGAAGTAGCGCATTACGCTCTCCAAATGGGTGGAAGTAAATATTCGCCCAAGAATGATGCTAATAGCAGCTTGTGAGTTTCTTGCAAAAGAATATTTCGAAAGGTGCCTGGGAACCCTGCAATCCATCATTAGCGACAACCCATTTTGCAAACAAATATTTGGTAAACTCATGAGTGTATGGGATCACATGTAATGAGCTTAGCCTATCATCCTCAAACCAATGGACAAGGCAGAATTTTTCCAACAGGAGATCAAAAGAATACTTGAAAAGACTGCGGTCGGGCAAGAAGGATTGGTCTTCCAAACCTTCGATGACGACTTGGGCTTGGCAGGACTGCGACAAAACCCCTATCGAATGTGTCCCTATTGTATTGTTTTTGGCAAACCATCATCTACCTCTTGAATTAATATAATGTGGGCCATCAAGAAGTTAAACTTCGATTTTACAATAAGAAGGGAAGAAAGATCGCCTCCAACTGGTCAACTGAAGAATCGAGAAATGAAGCCTGTGATAATGCTAGAATATACAAAGACAAGACAAAGAAATGGCATGGGATCGTAAATCCCGAGGAAAGAGTTCGTAATGGGAACAAAAATGCTTAATTTAGACTAAGTTGTTTCAGGAAATTAAAATCCGGGCCATACAAGTGGGTATCAAGTAATTAAGTATTCGAGCAAAGAATATATCAAGACCGATAATGGGGAAGAATTCAAGGTCAACGGACAAAGGTTAAAGCATTATCTCAATGTGGAAGGAAAGTGAAGAACTTCCTGGTTCTTGAGGAAAAAAAAAGAAGAACTACAAATTAAGTCCAGCCTTAAGGACTCAAATCCGGTTACTTAATTCGAGGCAACCCACGAGAATTTAAATTCGAATTTAAATTTAAAATATTTCTTTCTTTAGTCGAGAAATTAGGTCAAATTTGCTTTCTAGAAGGATAGATTAATTTTTTAGAAATAGATTGTAGTTTAATTAGAATTTTCGAATATTGCAAAGGATCTTCGAATCATGTTAAAGATATGAATAGCAAGGCAACTACAGAGTAATTCCAAAGAACTTGCGTAGGAGTCGTGACATGAGAAAAAGGGGAGTAACTTTCTCCTAACCCACCTCAGAGATATATTTGAATTAATTGTTAAATCTTCGCTTTAAAATATGCTCAAGAGATGTCTAAACGGTTAGGAAACAATAAGAGAATTCAAAGTTTTCAAATCATCAATTAGCGGCTCGGGTCACGATCAAAGAAGGTTATGTCGCCACAAAGCCGCTGTCCTTACAAAACATTGATGTCGTGACTGGGCTTGGAAAGAACAATTAGTGAGTATGCGAGTAATAGCGTCGACACCACAAGATGTCGCGACAAAGGAATTAAGTTCTTTCCAAAAGAAGAAGGATCGTCGCCACATCAAACAACCTGAGAACCCTCAGACACGCGACATTAGGTAGGTCGCATACAAAGTGCGACATGTGCCAACCACTCACTCTTCAAAAGCCCTAAATTTAATGACCTCAACAAAGAGGCTAATTGAAGTCGCGACAATTCTTAATTGGAAGCATTAATAAATTCCCACAAACATTGATTAAATTGCAATGCTTGAAACTACTCTATCCACTCCAACCCATAACCATTCACCTTCGTCTTCCTCCCGAACTCAACCTCCGAAAAACCTCAGCATTCCAAACTTTCTCTCGAAAAGCTTTCCTCTTGTCTCCGATGGTCGAAATTCCCACCTCGGTCCCTAACCTATACGCCTAGATTACAGTGGAACACGAACAATCGAAGAAGAAGAAACTTGCCAAGGAGAACAACTAAGAGATTCACTGAAGATGCGTGAGAGATGCCATATCAAACAATTAAGCTTCACAACTTCTCAAGACAGAGCAAAGGGAAAAGGGAAAAGAGGAGAGAAGAAGAAGAAGTAAGATCAGATCCGATGAAGCTTATTCCCGCTGAAGAAGTACTATGCTAACAAAGGTCTTGTTATAGAGGAGATTCAACCCAGGACTCCTTTTCTTCAAGGAGATGATAGAGCAGTAGAGGATGGGAGAGTCTCCGCGCACACCAAAAATCAGGCATACAAAGACTCCGTGAGAGTTTTATCTCCAATATGGTAGGAAGGAAGGATGAGCTGCTTTTGCTAGAGGAAACTGTCCATATTTGGCCAAGGCTACCAACGAGGCCTCTAGCGGGATGACAATACATACATGGCTCCAAATTCAAGAAAATTTTGGAAACCGAATTTTAGAAAGACGGTTTAGAAGCTCACCGTGGGCGGAAGGCGCTTAGACCAAGGAGTAAGGAAAGCCAAGAACTCGAATGTGGAAGCCTCACCGAGGAAGCGAAGGTATGGTTTTATTTCTTAAGGCCTCGCTTTGGTTCCAATAAAACATTTATGCACAAGTGAGTAGAACAAGAAGCCATCGGGCCGTATGCCATACTCAAGGGTACAAGATCAACATAGGAGTTATCATAGAGAACTCCCATCGCGAGGCATCATGAAGGGAACAAAGATATCCCGCTCCTCACCCAAAGAACAATAATGTAAATCCCCATGCTCAAGGTCAGTGAAAGGAATTGAGTCAAGAAGAAGTCCCCAGAGTTTCACCCAATTCCTTCCGATACATGAGTTGTGCGTGGGCCAGCAAACTCGAGGGAGAAAAAGGGAGGCCAGAAAACAGAGGTGAAGCCCAAGTCAAGGACTGTAAAAGGAGACCCAGAGGGCCAATCGATCAAGGAGCGAGCACTCAGCGACATCAATTCGACCACAATGATTACATGTTTGCAGATAATGGCGGTAGCGGTGGGATGAAGATAGTTTCTAATAGATTCTCCTCCTCCCCTCCTCCATCCCCTCGCGCCTCCTCCCCCAGACAGCACCGTAAACACCCAGAAAGCCCAAGAGGAGCACAAGAGAACAACTCACCCGAAGCCTCAATGCCATGCGTAAGAGAATAAGAAAGAGAGAAGGAGTGGAACTTAAATGAATTCAGAGAAGGAACATGAAAAGAATTGAAAGTTAAGAGACCAATGCTGGGAAGAAGAGTTAAATGTAAAAGAAAGGGAGTACGGACTTGAGAGAAGAGAACAATGCTGGAAAGAAGAACCGAAATTTAAAAGAGGAACAGATGGGAAAAATGTTGAAGCAGCAAGGAGAAGAGTTCAAGAAAGAAATGAAGGAAAGAGATCACGATCTGTTACTGAAACTCAAACTGAGTCATGAAGCTTTCTATAACAAGCGCTTTGATCGACTCACCCCAGTACTTTGTTAGAGAAAAGAGATAAAGATATGACACCAAATTCGGGGAGCAAAAATATAAAGGGTTTCAAATTACTATACAAATCTCTGCAGGGAGCCGGAAAACAAACTGAACGATGTAGACAAAAAGCAATGGAGACTCGAATCCTACAGCGTATGAATGGCCGGAAAATTTATTTGATTAACACCCATGCAAATTCTTAGAAGTGATGACTCGAAATGGAAAATACAATGAATGGCTGGGAAAGAGCAGGATGAGCCGAACAAGAAGGTCGATCTCTCTAATGATTTTCAATAAGAACAAATGGAGAAGGAAACCAAGAAGAGAAAGCAAGAAGAGAAATGAAAATTCGAATTTTGTACTCCCATTTAGGTACATTAGACCTAGATCTCCTAACATTTTTCTCCCGACTATTTCCCAAAAGAAAAAATAGACCTCTCCTCGCCTAACTTTCAATACCATCCTTCTCCCATACTGTACCAACAAATAAAAATGAATCGTAAATAAAATGAAAAATTTTAATTGAATTGTCAGGTACTATTTTGCATTTGATTGTTCAATGTTATGATGTTTGTGGTCAGATGATTAGGAAATCAAAGTAGGGAAATAGTTCCAATAAAAACTCACGAGGACATTATCTTAATCAACAAGCATAGAGTATAAGTCGTAAATGAGAAAAATGCACATAGATAAAATGAATACAATTTTTGATTGAAATAAGGTGCAAAAAGTTACTTAAGTCTAATGATAAGTCCGTAATTGAGGGAAGGTAATACAATAGAAGGAACAAAACATATTTTTTGAAGCTCAGGTATGAACAATAAGTCAAGGGAACCTGCTTATATCAATTTCACTTAATATCAACAAAATGAGTCAAGGTACTTTATGGTTAGTCACAATCGTTCAAACCAAATTCTAGAATTTGTTAGATTATCAAGTTGAGGCGTAAATCCTAGGTGATACAAATCGCCTGGACAAGAAATGATGCAGGCCATTCTGATAGTTCGAGCCATTCTAATTTATCCTTTATTAATATGTCGATGCATATACCTTAGTTCCATTAATCGAGCTAAACAGCCGATTTTCAAAATAAGCCAATGGAAACCCCTAACTCCATCCAGAAATTCAACCTTCAAGAAGAACCAATGATTACCTGTGAATTCAAGAAGGGAAGAAGAAAATGAAGTTTGGGAGTATTTCGAGGAACTAAAAAAAGGGAATGAAAAGAAAAGGCAAGGAGCAAATGCAACAGTAAAAGTTAAAGGCTTTAGTGATGTTTTATCTCAGGCCTAACTCTCTCGAATAATTAAGTTCTAGTGGGTGTTTCAACACCCAGCATAATTCCTAATGCCATCCTGTGATGGGAGTTACTAACCCAAAGTTCGCTAAGAGTGTTGGGGAAGCCTAAAAGCCAAAAACATTGCACTATCCCTTAGTAGTAGCAACCAAGGAAATCTCGTGTGAAATAGGAGCATACAAATTTCGAATTGAAGAAATCAAAGAGATATCCCAAACATGAAGTTTGAAGGGAGTTTATTAGATAAACTACACAAAGAAAGGGCAAAAAAAAACCTTATTTCGCCAATATAAGTACAATGCTATCACATCAAGATATTGGATAGATTCGTGATAAATTCATGTGTACCAATATAAGTTATAAGATACGTTTCCCACTAAGCGTAGAAAAGCTTTAGTACATGGGTTTTTAACTGCAGGGTACAAAGGTGATATCCGCAAGGATCTTCCGTGATACAATTATGTACAACACACTAAGAGGGGTTCATCAAGCAAAGAGGTTCTCCTGTGGCTCGAATATGCACAAATGCAGTTGTTTTTGTATATGTATAAGTAAATGGGACTCGTGGACTGTATGCATTGGTATCGTAAAACACCACTACTGCGGTAGTTTTATTTTGTATATGATATTTTTATTCTCTATAAGTTCAAATTTCCTAGAAAAAACACAGTAAAGAGTCCCGCATATACCGCGCCATGAACCCGCTTGATCCACCATTCTGGCCTGACCGGAACCCAGGGTGTGACATGCGGCTAGCTCTCGTAATTTCTTCCCCATCAAGAGAAGCTCATGATTACGCTCTGACTCGCGATTCCAAGAGGTCGGTTCCCGATGTCCCTCCATGCCAATTTTCTCTATCCAAATGACTAGCCGACTGGGCCACACACCAAATAGCAAGAGAGGGAAAAAAAAAGATGTATCAAAAAACACGAATCATCTAGTAGAACATGATTCGCAACCAAACTAAGACCAACCTAGGAATGTGAGATTGATTCACATCAAAAGGGAGCCCAGAGCCGGCGTTGCACACGAGGCCCTATCTGGACAACCCCTCTCCTCCTCTGCCTCGGGGGATCTGGGGACCCGCGATAGCTCAGGATCAGGCCGACACTGACACAGCCCCCGGTCCCCGCCTTCAACGTGAGATAGACAAAACATATCTCTACCAATGAAATATCCACCAGAAAAGGCACGCCACAACCCATTAAATCTAAAACATTCGAACAGAATACGCCAGGAGGAGCCCGGTGAGTAAGAATCATTTCACCAATGATCAACCGAAGTGAAGACCAACTTACACGACCGTCCCGGTGAAGTAGACAACATATCCGCCTGACCTATAGTAGAACGAGTCGGCCCATCCGACAAGTCTAAGCTAATACCGTTAGGAACTCGACAAAAGAACCTTAGTTCCTCCATGGACATAAAAAGACACATATCTACAAGAGGCGACCCTCGCCGGACTCCTTCCTAAGCCTCCAACCCGACCGGTGGAAGTCCCTCGAACACCTTCATTAATCTACGTGCAAACAAAGAACGAGGATCAACTCGAGAATCCTTTTGACAAAACGATAAGCACGACTCACAATACCCCAGATCGGTGAGCTCAAAACTTCGTGGACTCACCCAGAATGGCATGTCCAAACTCTACGCATTAGCCACTGAAACCTACGATTAACTAAAAAGCTGCATTCAAACAATCCCATAAACGAATTGAAAGTAAAAACCCACTGTGAGATTGAAATGGTTCTAACCCTTTAGCGTACTCCTTCACCAAATCTTCTGAGCGGCCGCAGATACTCAAAGAATTCCCTTGCCAAGTGTTTCGAATAACGACAAAGAAAATAAAGCCTGCACCCTTATCCCTATATAGGGCAAGACACAAACAGGCGCATTAAAGGCACCGACAGGTCAACCACAATATTAGGAGACGTGTGTCTCTTCTCCCATGCTTGATAGTTATAACACGTTTCATTTTCCAAGACATCAAAGCGCCCCGCCCTTTGGATCTATCGACCGTCGAAGCCTAAAGCTTTATGGGCCTAGGTCCGCTTGGATGCTGGGCCCCACAATTTGCTTTTCAAGACGGCCTAGGCCCACTAGTCGTGCGGAATACAACAGGCCGAGAAATCCAAAAATGCATTCACAACCAGTAAAGGATTCTCATAAGCCATCCTAAGGATAACTTCTCCTCGGGCTCAGAGATACAAAAAGTTAATGAAGACAGCCAAATCTATTAAATGCGCCCAATAGGCACTGCAGCCAAGTAAAAAAAGGCCTAAACAACCATGATAGACACATTACAAATACGTCCAAACAGCTCTACCAGACTGATTGACAAAAAGAGGAAAAAATGGAAGAAAAATAAGGGTCTGAAATGCTTTGCTTGAAGACTCTCCTTCTCTTAGCCATACACACCTTGGCCAAGCTTTGCACCTCCCGGAGGCACCAGCACGGGGGCACCTGGCCTTAGCATAGAACTTTGAAAGAAGGGCGTTTGGCGTGTCGGGCACCTAGTCCACGACCTGCGGAATTCGCAGGAGCCTCGCGAGCGTTAGGCGTAGTTAGGCTTCCCATCCAGGACACTTGATAGGTCAACACTAATGTCGTCTTCAAAAACATAATATCCATTAACGACAAATAGTTGTAGAGACTTCTGAAAGCCTCCCTCCATGCTTCTCACCTCACGACACATGGGCGGTGGGGAAGGAGATTCTAAAAAAAAAAAAAAAAAAAAAGGAAAATGAGCACACAGTATCTTGAAGAGGGAATCATGGGCACACTTCATAGACTTTGGAAGGGTCAACCCTATATATATAGAGGTGGAACCCTAGAAGGCGCATTGAATGCACCATCGGGACACCACATGGCACTGATGCATTGGAACATATGTGCATTAATAATCTACAATTCTCCATACTTAGGGTTCCAAAACACAGTTTTTTTCCCTGATTGGCAGAGCTTAATCCTCCAGTTGAAGAAAAAGGGGAGCATTATGAGTACCGTGGCATTTGAGCCTATACCCGTTACTTAATAGGCCCAGCACCCGTGCAGGCCCACCACCTAGCCCGCCTCATGAAGCGGCCCAAGAGGGCCCACTATATTAAAACCACACGGGAACCACGGACTGATGTAGTCTTAGATTGTCAGGGATCCACGAGTCCTGACTAGCCACCCTATCGCATATGGAAAGTGTGTTATGGATGACTACTATATTAGAAAAGAGTTCACCCGCAGGATATTTATCTACGGATCTCCCCATGTCCAAATCTCATACGCTTGAAAAACATTAATCCTTAATAAGGTTGTTTCCTAAAGGATAATCCTTGATATGGAAAAACATATTTTATCCCTTATTTCTCAAAAGGATAATCCTAGCATTAATCCTTAAAAAGGAAAAACTAGTCCTTGACACCATTTGTAGTTTGGCACCATCCCCGGCAACGGCGCCATTTGATTAGGGCCACAGTAGGCTGAGCTAAAATCAACAAAATTTATATACACCTAAGTTCCTACCTCACTGCGTAGTCAAGCTCTTTGCCAGTATAGTGGTCTAAAGGTCGAACACGGGGATAGGTTTCATCCTAAAAATGGTTTGCATCAGTGCTGAAGAGTAGAGCTTTCTATTTGGACTCTTTGGAATTATGTTTCAAAAGCGATTAGAATGGTTGAAGCCCGATAATTATAAAAACTAAAAGTTAAAAGGTGAAAAAGTTAGCTTTGAAGAATTAGGTCATAACTTGGCAAGTTAGAATGAGCAAGAATTAATCCTCGGGTTTTATCCTCGCGTTGTGAAGCAGCCTATAGTCCTTGGCTGCTTAGGATCTGCGCTGTTTACAACTAGCAAACCTCACCCGCCCAAGAGCAACTCTATTGAGTGTCTGAGGTAGCATACGATTATGGCCTTTCTTTATTTAAAACCACAACATTTAATATCATCTCGAGGCTACACCGTAAAGACCATCTAAAGAATCACAGTCCTAAAGCATGGAAGTATTGTGAGAATCAATAACATTAAATCTTTATACAGCAATTTAGAGAAACTAACATATAAATATCATTTTAGAGGCTCGTAAAGACCATCACCAGAGATCACATTTACCTCTATTTGAATATACCTTTGGATTCTAAAGCATGGAGAGTATTAGCCAAATTAATGACATTCAATGTTATGCAACCATGTTTGAAAATATAAGGGCCATAAATACACTACATGTAGCTTTTGATCTGAAGGAATGACGTGTATTTCTTTTTAAGGAGTTAGCCGGCCATAACGAAGAAAGAAGAGAGGTGAAGCATCTCTTAGAGGTTGTGTCTCTGAGGTGTGTTTGCTTGGCTAGGAAAAGGAGAGAAAGAAGAGAGAGAAGAGAAAATAAATAAAAACAAAAACTAAAATAAAAGACTTTATTTTACAAAAATAAAACTTACAAAAATATCTTCTCCCTGATTTATTTGCTCTCATCTCCCTTTGGAGTTTACAAAGCGAGAGAGGGGCTTATAGGCCTCCTCAGTATGAAAATACCAAAACCTATGAAATTGGCTAAGTTATAGGACGATTAAGTAATACACCAAGTTTGGAGCGGTTTGGCATTAGTACAAAACATGGCGAGGCATCAAATTTAAGCTAAGTGAGGAATTTCGTAACTACCGCGAAATCACGAGGCCCTAGCGAAAACAAAAGAATTTAAGCTAGGGTGGGCAATTTCGCTAGCTAAGCGAAATTTCGCTAAACTAGAGAAATTTTGTGAGAAAAGCCCGAAATCAATTATTTTTCGCTGGGAGCAGTCTTCTTGAAATTTGGAGTGGATCTAGCGAAATTTGCTTTGGCTTAGGTTGCGAAATTTTCGTTAAGATTCTTAAGTGCAGCAACCTTAAGCAAAATTTTAAATAAACTTTAGTGAAATTCTGCATTGTTGATCTTCCTCCTATCTTGGTATATCACATTTTCTTCATTTTGCCTTGATTTTCCTCATTGGTTCTTGAGGCTGGTTGATGTTTGAGACTTGAGTTCAAACTTCATGATTCATAAATTCGTCTCGACATTGAACTCGAAAGTGCGCGAAAGCACATGAGCCAGCCAAAAATACTTTCCTAAATGGCATAAGTGTTACTAAGATGACTAGAACACTTCAAATTAAATAATGACATGGTGTCATAAAAAAGCACTCAAAACCTATCTAATAGGGTTCAAAATTGCACTTTTTGACATTAATCACACCCCCAACAGCGTTGCTAAGTCCCTTAGCAATGCAAAATAAAGAAAAAGGAGATACCTTGTAGTGATTTGCAGGTTATGATTCAAAAGGGTATATGTACATATAAGCAATGCATACTTTGAGAATTGAAATCAGAATTTATAAGCCGATGCCGAAAGATCAAACAACACAAGAACAATTCGGAGTCAATATTGGATCAAAATTCTCAGCGAATTTCCACCAAAGTCTAATGATTCTTTATGTAACGGTCAGCTAATAAAGCACTTAAAAATTGCCTCTACAACTACTTCTTGTGGCCTTAAGTTTGTTGAACAGCTAGATAGGGCTAGATTACATACCTATCTTTCTTTATTCATCTACATTGTAGGGTGCAATGCTTAAAATCCGACTTCACCAAAGTCCGTGTAGCGAGGTCACCCGATGATTCCAAGCCAATTAAGGAGTTTTAGGGCATCAAGCCAAAGGATCCACTTGACCACTAACTACAAGAGCTTCACCGGACTCCGAATGACAGTAAGCACCCACAAGTCATTAAACTTTACCTATCACCATATAGCAGACACTAAATCGATGACTCCCAACCAATTAAGGCTTAGGGCATCAGGTTTCAAAGGCTTTCGCCATACACCTGATGGAGCGTGCTCGGGTTTCAGGCAAAACTTCGACTTTATTTTTTAACTCGTCTTTTCTTTTTTTTTTTTTCTTTTTTCTTTTTGCTTTTTCTTTTCTTTTCCTTTTTGGAAGACAACATTAGTCTTCAACTGTAGGTAACACAAACCTATCCTAGGTTGCCAACATACCTAAAATGGCTTGCAAAGCGAAGGCACACAATTCCATTTATTGGAACAAACTAGAGTGCGGTGTGAATTAGCATCTGAGGAAATTTCAAGTTGAGCATGCGAGGGAACTTCAAGCGACCAAAATTTAATTCAAGCATGGAAGTTGTCCTAGCATATAGGTGACAAAAAGTGATTCGAATTTTCAACATGAAACCCAATTGATTATCCAGGTGCCTTAATTTCAACACATTTAAACATAGTGGAGGCAAAAACATGATATGTCTGAAAAATTTGTATATATAAAATTTGAATAGCTTTTGATATAGCCAAGTGAAGCTGTACATGAGTAAGCTAAACAAAATATCAACGCCTACTATGGCTAATACATAAATCCTAATCGAAAGAGATCGGTAGGCGGGTTGATAAAGGCGATAACTAAACAAAAATCAAAAGAAACCTAACCACCTCCTTCTTTGTGGTGGTGGTGGTGAGCACAAGCTGCTTCTTCTTTGCCTTGAGAATATCGATGAAGAGTGCATCGGTGGTAGGCTCCTCTCTGCAGGCGGGATCAGGAAGACCCGGATGGGTCATAATCGTCGGCCTTAGAATGGCAACTGGGCGACCTCGATCTGGGCGGCTGTGTAGGCTACTTAGTGAGCGGATGGCATCCATCCCACACCCCGGCTATCTCTCGAGGCTAGCATGGATGTACTCGGTGAAGATGATGTCTTTGAATAGGAAGGCGGGGAGTGTCTGGCGGGCTGTGATGTAGTATGTGGAGGAGATGGAGGTGAACAATCTGGATTAGGGTCATCACCTCGGGCTCAGGCGGACATATCGTACGTGTGGTGGTCATGACCTCAGGCCGAGTACCTCCTCTGGATCCTGCAGTCGTATATGGAATGAGGCCGGGCATAGTCATAACCGGTCTCACCCGACACTACATGTGACATCCTAGCTCATCTCTAGCACAGGCTCCTCTGGGAATCCCATCACGCTCGAGAACCATAGCATAGGGTCGCGACGCCGTAATGGAATGCTCTCAGCTCAGTCGGGTCCTTAGATGGACCTTCTCCTCAAGCGCAACGGGAAGCCATCACCGGCTCGGAGGGGCTGAGACCAAAATCCTGAGGATCCGGTAAAGGCGCCTCCCGGGATGGGCTCCCTCCTCTGCACATAATCTTTGCAAAGGGAATAATTTGAGTGCGAGAGATGGTCGATGAGCGGCCCATCTGAGGCGGGGCGCCTCCTGTAGAATCACGGACCAGCGGTGATGTCTCGACGGTCTCGGACCATCTCACTGTGGGGCGGGTGGGCCCAAGAAATACGTAACCCTCTGGATTGCGCGGCGGTATCGCCCAGTCAGTCTCTTTGAGCTCATCGGGTGCAGTGCAGTGCACCGGGGCGGTCATCTATCTTTGGCCCAGATCTCTAGTGGACCGTCTGTCTTTCACTTTGGATGTCATGGAGTAGGTAGATGCGATTACCACTCTCGGATAATAAAGCTAGCAGAGTCATGAAGGGTAGGAGTGAGTACTCCTCGATCCCAATATCAAGACTCCCGGTATGCAGGGTCGACCCTCGTGCGGGGATGTCGCAAAATGACTCCCCCGATGAAACTCTACACGAGGTGGAGTCGCATTCCCGAGATGGGGGTCCCTACGAATAGTGGCCTCTCGAATCCTCGAGGCGGGCGACAAGCGTAAGTGATGAAGTCGCCTCCTTGTTTAGATGGCTGGAGATGGGAGGCCGAGAGATGACTCGCTGGGCCCGATGTGCGGGCCCGGCGCCGGAAGAATGGGGCCCTCATAACTCTCCCTCAGGTGGTACGAGGGCGATGGGGCCGGGGTCCCATCAGGTGTCTGATAACGTCGAATCCACTGAGGCTCCTCGGATCACGCCTCTGGGACCCGGTGATGGTACGAGAGGCGGGGGCCGGAGAGCTGGGGCCACTCTCGGGCGTCTTTGAATCACCGTAGAAGACGGGACCCGCCGATCTGAACCATGCTGAAATGTAATTAAAACTCGGAAGGAGGAGAGAAGTTCGACTCACGAAAATATAAGCTAACACCTTTGTAATCTGGAACGAGCTCTACGGAATCTTTGAACCACCACGAAGCAAGCAAAGCGGAACCCAGGCTCTTATTTGTAAATTGGAATGGCCACGAGCCCAACAAGCAGGCTCGAATAGTGGATGCTAAGGCGGGGCACAGCGGGGCTGAACCCGGGGGCCGCAGCCGTGTGGCTCGAGTACAGGGGCGATGTAGTGGGCGGGGGCTCGTGCAGCACGTGGGTGAGAGGCTCACTCCACGGCTCTTGAGGCTCGAGACCAGTCACAATTTGGGCTCGAAACTACGAGGCTGAGGTCGCAGGCCTTTGTACTTGGCCTGAGGGCGGTCGGCGGCGCGATGTGTTGGGACTCGGGGCACGCTCTGGCCAGCCGATCATTCCAGGAGATACGGGGCCCATTTGGGAGGAAAGAATGTGAGTGGCCTTTTGGACTACCCCCTCCGGAGCTTATATAAAGCGGTTTGGGACGAACAGGTCCCAAACAAATTTCGCCATTTTGAGCGAATTTAGCTCAAACCGATTACATTAGCTGCAAAAAAAAAAAAAAAAATTAAATTATTAGATAATATTTAAAATAAGAATTAATATTATAAAATTTAATATATGTACTGTAATTAAAATTTAAAGCACAACACAATGTGACGGCTGTTGAATTGAGCAATTGGTTTGTAGTGGGTGTTGATGGCAAGATCAATATATCTTCATCTCCGTAGGTAATTACTCCTTGCATTTCTTGGACCGTTTGTGTTTGTCACCTTTTCGATCAATTGAAACAACTTCATCGGAAATTTGATTTTCAATTTCTAGCAACTCATGTTTGTTATTCCAAAATGAAAGATGTTGACTCCATGGTCATATTACCAAGAGTTAATTGCATGACTCCATTCCGTAATTTATTATTGCATTGGCGTTGGCGAAATGGTCTTCCTAAGATGATTGGTATGATTAGGTTCACTAGCAATTGGTTCGGTGTCCATGCCACAAAATCTTGGGTAGTAGAATTTGTCTATCTTCACTAAGACATCCTCAACTATCCGCAAGGATTTTCGATCTATCGGCGATAGAGTGTGATGTTGGTAGGTTTAAGTTCACTAATTTATGCATCTTGAATCGACATTAGGTTCACTAGCTCCTAAATCAAGCAGGATTTTTCTATGCAAAATTCCACCAATATTGGCCGAAATTGTGGGAAGTCACGGATCTTTGTATTTGTGAGGTATTTGCTTTGAATTATGGCACTGATATGTTAGTGAGAAATGCTTTCTTCTCAATGCCCTAATCCCTTTTGATTGTACAAGATCCTTCAAAATTTTATAAGCGAGGATACATTTGATTAGGTCAGTGAGGCATAACCTTCCACTTTGCCTTAAAACCTCGAGTACCACTTGTTGAGTTGCCTTCTTCTTTCCTCGATGCAGTGGAAATGGAGGTGGTATCTGGTATTTCATTGAATCCTCCTCTAGGAGGAATATGCTCAGTTGCAATTCTTCTCTTTGCTGGATTCCACCAACGAACTTGGCATAGGTTAGTGAGCCCTCTTTTCCACTTCTAAGGGTTATTATGGCCTTAACCTCATCCATTCCCGAATTGTTGGATAATCCTACCTCATGAATTCCTTTAGGGTTTGGAACTGTTTGTGATGGAAACCTCCCTTTCTCTTGTACCTCTAGCAACTTGTTGATCTTAGTGATTGAATACTGTAGGTTATCAATTTTCTGGTTGAGATTGCTCTCAAGCCCATCTATTCTTTTGTTCAATGTATTCTCTACAGTATCAATTCTTTGTGCCAGTTGCGCGTTGATTCCTTTTTGTTCCTCAACAAAGTTGCCCACCACCTTACTTAAATTCAAAATGGCTTGTTCTACTGGAGAAGAGGATGGTGGTTGTTGTGGCTGTGAGGAAACAATGAGGTTTGGCACAGGGAGTACATAAGGAGAGTTAGGTCCTCCATGCGAAGATTAGGAGTGATTCCTCGGGTGGAATTGTAGGTATTACCATATGGAGCATTAGTTGATGTGGCTTGTATTGTCTACGATGTTTGCACATTAAACATCAAATCCTTCAACTGCGAGGCCATAGGACCTTTGTTACGTTGGAGTGTGAGGATTGGAAATTAGTGCAAGGATTGAATTTGTGAAAGGATTTTGAGTCCTGCATGCACCTCTGGAGTGTGCTTCAAAGCTCTCTGCCCTAGCTAGAGTTAAAATCTAGCTCTCATTTCTATTTCTTCGGGCGGTGCATACATCCACCTTTGGTTATTGGTGAGTCTCATCTATCCAATTCTCTAGGATTAGGCTCATCGACCCTTAGAAGTTTCAGCCACGTAATTTTACCCAAAATCCATGGCCCCATCAGGATGTTTGGCAAAAGTCTCCTCCACACATAGTTTCTAAGAGCTGCCTCATGGCAGGAGACATACCACCATAGAGTGGTTCACGGCATCAGATATCAAACCCATTATGTGGGCATGCAACGGTGGTTTCCTCATCTGTCCCGACAACGATAAAATCTCTCACCATCACAGGCTGCAAAGGTGTAAATTTGTCTTTTCAAATTGTTGATCTTGTGAGCCTTGAAAACTTCTTGAGAATTCGGCTTGCATTTCATTGATTCCTAATGGATTTCCTGAGGCCTCCAGTAAGGTTGAGCCATATCTTAAGCCTTATCCTTTAGAGTCAATGGAAATGCCTTTAGCTTCAATGAATCCATATCCATCAATACCTTCCTTAAAGGTAGTACAAACCTCCTCAAAATCCTAATAACCGATTGTATGAGATTTTCATTTTCCATACCATGATATGTAGGGGAGTAAGTACCAATAAGAGCCTCTTTGCTACTTCTTGTGGGAGGAATGATCACGAGGATGGGGCACTAACTCTAGGAGGGTGGATGTGATCCCTCATAGTTCTATAGGCATTTGGATTCATGGGGTTCCTGGTTGGCTCTGTTGTTCCTCAGGGTATGGGATCCATGGTTTTGGTTGTTTACACTAACTTCACTAGCTAGGTCATTTGTATTACTTATCCCTATCTGTCTACTTTGATATGTGTCTACATCCTTTGTTATAAACACATTACAAAATTTAGAGACAAGACATGAACAACTTCTTGAAAGATTAGGAATTAACTAGCAATGATAAAGTATTGAATGAAAAACTGGCCAGATCAAAAGGCAAAAGCAGTGCGATTCTTGTAATTGCTAAAGCGCGGAGTTCCTGCAGCTGATTCTGAAAAGAAGTAAGGTTACCTTCACTTGTGATGTGGATCACAAAGTACTCTTCAACTTACCATTTGTAGTTTGGCACCATCCACGACAGCGCCATTTTAATGCGTGCCACAGTAAGTGACTAAAATCAACAAAGGAATTTATATACACTAAGTTCCTACCTCTTTGCCGTAGTCGACTCTTTGCGATATAGTGAAGATCTAGGGTCGAACACGGGGATGGGTTTCATCCACAAAATGGTTTGCATCGATTACTGAAGGTAAGGCTTTCCTATTTGGACTCTTTGGAATTATATGTTTCCAAAAGCGATTAGGAATGGTTTAGGCCCGAAAATTATAAAAGCGAAAGTTAAAGAGTGAAAAAGTTAACTTTGAAGGAATTAGGTCACTAGCAGCAGGATTAGAGGCGAGCAAATTAATCTCGGGTTTATCCTCGCGTTATGACAAGCAACCTATAGTCCTGGCATATAGGATGCATGTTTAACTAGCAAACCTCACCCGTAGAAACAACTCTATTTGAGTCAATACGAGTATGCGATTATGGCCCCTTTCTTTATTTTAAAACCCTAGCATTTAATATCATCTCGGAGGCTCGTAAGACCATCCTAAAGAATCACGTCCTAAAGCATAGGAAGTATTGGCCAAATCAATAACATTAAATGCTTTAATACAGCCACTAATTTAGAAACCTAACATATAAATATCATTTTGAGGCTAGTAAAGACCATCTAAGAATCAATTACCTCTCTCGAATATGCCTTTGGATTCTAAAGCATGGAAATTATTGTGGAAGTGTGACATTCAAATGTTATGCAACCATGTTTTAGAAAATACCAGAGGCCATAAATACACACTACATGTAGCTTTTAGTACAAGAGGACAACATGTGTTGCCCCTGCCCTTGAGTTAGCTTCCTTCTCTTACCAAGAAAGGGAGAGCAGCGGCTTATCTCTTGAGTTGTCATCCTCGAGAGGTGTGTTTAGCAGCCAGAAAGGAGAGAAAGAGCGAGAGAGAAGAAGAAGAAAATAAATAAAAAAGCAAAACCTAAAATAAAAGACTTTATTTACAAAAAATAAAACTTTACAAAAATATCTTCTCCACAGATTATTTGCTGCTCTGCACTCCTTTAGGTTACAAAGCGAGAGGGCTTATATAGGCCTCCTCGAGGTATGAAAATACCCAAAACCTATGAAATTGGCTAAGTTATAGGACAATTCGTAATACCAAGTTTGGAGGCGGTTTGACGTGAGTACAAAACATGGCTGAGGCATCAAATTTCGCTAAGTGAGAATTTCGCTAACTAAGCGAAATCCACGGGCTAAGCGAAAATAGAAAATTCGCTAGGGTGGGCAATTTCGCTAGCTAGCGAGGAATTTCGCTAAACTAAGCGAATTTTGTGAAGCGAAATCAATTATTTTAAGCTAGGGAATGAATGCTAGTGAGGAATTTGGAATTGGTCTAGCGGGAATTTGGCATTTGTGACAGGTTCTTGTTTTTAAGCTAAGGTTGCGAAATTTCGCAACCTTAGCGAAAGAATTCCATAACAAGCAAATTCTGCATTGATCTTCACTCCTGTCTTCAACTGCATCACATTTTCTTCATTTTGCCTTGATTTTCTCATTGATTCTTGGGCTGGTTGATGGCTGAGACTTGAGTTCAAACTTCATGATTCATCATTCATCTCGACATTGAACTCCAAAAGTGCGCAAAAGCCTGCAAACCAATAAAACACTCTCTAAATGGCATAAGTGTTACTAAGATGACTAGAACACTTCAATTGGTATAAATGACATGATTAATGCGCAAAAAGCACTCAAAACCTATCTAATATAGGGTTCAAAATTGCACTTTTTGGGCATTAATCATTATCTTTCCTAAAATCAAGGAGAAATTCGAGTATAAAATAAAGACTCCCCACGAGGAAAAGGTAGGCAACTCCAACTGCGTTAACTCCCTTCATTCTTTTCTCCACCCTTTTGCTGACTTAATCATCGGAGAGGCGACCGGCACACCACCGTCGGACCCCATTTTTTGGAGGTTTTTATCACACCGTTGATGCCCCAGAGGTCAGACAATCCATGTACCGACAATATGCGTGTTAATAGTGGAAGATTGTCGTCTTTTATTGGAAGAGATACAAAGATACAAGATTGTTCTCTTTTTTCATTAAGTCAGCAAACCAAGATGCTCATTTACTTTCTAGGGCACACGGCTTCTCGGTGTGTTATATGAACGCTTCTTAACTCTGATATGTATATTAACATCGAAAAAAATCTCACATTTAAAGTAGGGTGCTCATAAATTGTAAAAAACTACCGCCCAGGCCCGAGCCGCGGTTTCAAAGATTCATAGGTTTGGATTGGTTTGAAATTTTTTGAAAAACCCAGACATATTGGTTCGGTTTTCGGTTTAGAAATTGAAAATCGACAGGCAAAAGCCCAGAGCCTAAGAATTATTTAATATATATATATATATATATATATATATATATATATATATATATATATATATACTATATATATATATATCATCTTAAGTCTTAACTTATTTTTTTGTCATCTTCATGCGGCTAGAAGCTCACCACGGCAACGGTCCTGGCGACCAAAATCAATCTCAGTATCGGCCCCATCTGCGATCTCTACGAGACCCATTATCTACATTTCTCTTCGCCTCCATTGTTCCTTGCATTTATAATTTCGCCTCTTGTAAGTGAAACTTCTATGCTATTTAAAAAAAAAAAAATTTCTTTTTTCTTGTGGATTTGTATTTGAACTAGGTAATGAAAGAACTCATCGCCTTTTGTGGGTCCTTAAATTCGATATCCTAATTTATTTTAATTCCTGTCTTTGTGGGTCGTGTAAACTCATGTTGAAAAAGAAATTACATACAACATGCTACTCTTTTCAGTTAAGTTTGGAATTTATTGACTTTTTTCCACATCTCGCGAAATTCAAATTAAATGTATATGAGGAAAATAAAATTTTATTTCATTTTTTATATCATCTAAAAAATATTTTTTAAGGAGTTATTCTAGAATCTAAATGTGGATATTTACCATATAGACCATAAATATTAAATTCCAAGTCTAAAGTATTAAACTTAGTAAAAAAAAATTCTCCTTAAATAATTTCTTAATTCTATTTATGATATTGTGCTTTCTATATTGACCATAATATAGCATTTACAATGCCTATTAATTGTGATGACAGAAATAAATTGAATTAAAGTGTTTAGCTATAAAAAAAATTGAATTAATTTCATAATTGTTACTAATAGTTTAGTGACAGATCATACATAGTAAATTTCAAGAAATTTAATTTCTTTAAGTCTTCTTTTTTCCTTATGATATTTCTACTAACTATTATTATACAACATGTAAACAATATTTTAGATAAATCAATTGCCCATGTTGTTGAAGTGGTAAGCTTTAATATAGAAGTGAACTAATATTTTTTAAAGCATATTAAATTGTAGGTATTAAGAAAACTTTAGAAGAATAAAATTAGACCTTTCGGCCACACACTAAGAGAGTACTATACCCTTTATTGATACCAAACCATACTTTTAGATGCTAAAATAGTTAAATAAAAAAATGGAATTTTGTTATGAAGATGCATATAAAAATATGTAAAAATGGAAATGTTTTTATTACTCATATCAATCCTCCATGGTCACTTATGCCCATTTCATTATTTTTCAAGCATTATTTATTTACTTAGAAAAACAAGTTTATATTTCAATTTCAATTTCCTAATATAAATTATATCTTATTAATTGTTGTAGATGGATGAGGATGTGCCATTAAATGTTGAAGGTTACATCGAAGAGGGAATAATATCAAAAAATGAAGGAGAAGAAGGCAAAGTGGATAAATTGGAAAACAATAGCGTTGAAATGACAAAGAAAGATGAAGTGTAGCGCATCCCAAGCGGGTGGGTCAGACTACCGATCAACTGCGCGGGGAAACACTTGTGAATGTCGGATGACCCAGGCATTTCTCGAAAATCAGGCGTAGTCTCCTTTATGCGGGGGAGCTCTACCCGAATACAAAACCTGCATATACCTGTCCCCAAACAGTACAATATATCAATATATCAATATATCCGTCCACATGAGTAATACGGCCACTTGGGCCTAAGCGATACTCATAATACATACTAACTATGAATCCCGACTATATACCAAATGGTACAGAGTTACAATATTTTCACTCCATAATACATATATTAAAATTAGACATTTGATACATGTATATATCATCAACATGGCCTGACGGCTTTCTTCTTATCCTCGATCCTAGGATGATGCGTCCTCGCACAGCTCCTGCCTGCAGCAAGATATCTCGACGGGGTAGGCTAATGCTCGATGGTCTGGAATCGCCTAAGTAGGTACACTCTCCTTAGAAGTGCAAGTGAAGTAATTCCCGAAATAAACATGCATTCAAGTAAATGCATGATCCTACTTGAATGTCTACGCTGACTGACTCGGATCAGGAGTCCTCCCATGGGCTCTCAACACTCGCTAAGCCTCGTAGGAATTATTGTTTTGTTAGCGGACAACCCTCAGATGTATATATATCAATTGGAACATCTCCCGAAGCGATTGATATATTATTTTGTTTGTGGACTACCCTCAGAGTGAATATCAATTGGGCCGTCTCAGAGCCCGATTGATATTTTAATTTGGACTACCCTCAGATAGTGTATTTTAGACAACCCTCCAGAACCATTTTCTCTAGACTCATCTCATGCCTCTTCCTATAGTCTAGGGTGTTTCCGATTGCATACTAAGGTGCATGTATGCCAATTCAATATAGTCTAATCACATGCAAATATGTAAACATGCACATATCCATAATATCCAATCACACAATCTATGTCTTGTATAATTAATCCAGATTCATACATCAAAATTAGCTCCTTGGGCTAATGATCAAAACCACGAGCAATTCGACTTGAATCACTTTTCGACCATACGTTTTCACACAAAATATATTTTACAGAACAACGCTTGAGAATATGAAACCCTCGGTTACTATTCCCGAAAAAATCACAAATCATCGGTTCACTTTATGAACCCGCATTTCACGGACATTCCCGACCTTTTTCATATCAAGCATACATTTTAATGCACAATTTCACACAAGCACCCACTAAATTTCTGGACTGTCACGGACAGTAAAAAAATTCTAAAAAAATTTCCAACAATTCGGTCCCAAGTTTTGGGACCGATCAGACGGCCCCTCACGGCCTCACTCGACTCAAACATTCGTAAAGTACTTAAAGAAGGAATAAAACCCAAGTAGGGAGAAACCCCTACCTCTCGGAGTTTGTCAAAAACTCACAAATCCGGTGTCCACGCGTAGGCCGCTCCGCGTAGAGCAGCTTTCCTTCTTGTCCTGAAGACCGCCGACGATCGGATCGCGCGATATTTTAGAGAGAAGTTTCTCTCTCTCTAAAGAAAATCTCCATTTTCGTTTTCCCCCAGCTATTGGACCTCCCCTGTTTTGCCTCTCATGGTTTTTTGGTCGCTGAGTGTAGGAGATGAGCAAGCGTAGTATTTTTTTGTCTTTTTGTCATTTAATTAAATTTCAAATTGCCGATTTGTCCATCTTCGATTTGACACACTCGGCACTATCTCTACGGGCGTCCATTTCATCATTTCTCTACTCATACCACTTATGGCACATGAGTACTTGTTATATGTGACTTCCGTGCGTCAGGGTCGTTTCTGGCCTTTTGAGTGCGTGCACTCGAGAAAAGCGTGTAAATTCGAGCTATCTCAGATTCGACCCGAGTTTACGTGCTAGTTAGATTTTGAGGCGATTCAGCAGTGAAATCCTTTAAATCTTAGGATATAGAAGAATAAATTCAGATTTTAAACAAAATTCACGATTTTACCCTTTTTGTAAAAATTGGAATTTCAGGTCTTTATTCTCCCTCCTTAAAAGGAATTTCGTCCGAAATTCGAATGATCATTACAATCACTCAAATGCATATGCAACGTGCACTCTACCGCGAATGTAAGCAGTCATTTTAAATCTTAACGACTAAACCCACGTACCTTCATCCCACAAACAAGAGGGATAGGTGGCGCGTATACGTGTCCTCGGGCTCCCCGCGTGGACTCCTCCGCTCCATAGTGCCTCCATGAGTACTCTCACTAGCCTCACGGCCTTGAGTCATAAAACTGATCACGGCTATCCACAGTACTTTGATCCCTCCTCGAGAGGGTTCCATCGGAAGTGTCAACCTCTATTTGTCCGATCCACCACATGGGCTTGATCTATCGTATACGCCGGAGCATGGAGCGTGAAATACCTCATGGACACGACATGCGGGTGGATTCGCCAACCCGATGCACCTTCAGTGCCTATCCTGCAGAGTATCTTTCGAAGGTCGATAAGCCTCGGCGATAAACTCGCGCTTCAGACGACCTCCTGCTTGGGCATCACCTTGAAAGGCGTGATCCTGACCTCGAACTCTAAGGGTCGTCGCACATCAGTATAGCTCTTAGGCTGGCGTGAAAGTGTCGTATCAAGCTCACCTTCTCGAAGGTGTCTCCTAATCGAATCGGGACCCGGTGATGGGCTCCTCTCCACCTCGGTCAACATCTTGATGACACATGGCTCTGCATACAGTGCCTCATACGGTGCCATTTATACTCCTTTTGATAAACATTGTTGTGGCGGGTTCCTGAGGGCAAATGCTCCTCCCCATTGCCCTTATGATCAGGGCTGTATAATGGCATGTCTTTATCTGCATAGTCCTCTTAGGCTGACCATGCATGCGAGGTGGAGCAATATAATGTCGGTAGTGTGCCCGTGGACTTTTGAAACTCTTCCCAGTGTGCGTAAACCTCAGATTCTATAGGACCATGGATCTTTGGTACTCCATGTAAGTAGGACTATCTCTACGAATGTACAGCGGAAGAATCTCTCGAGGCGAAGGTCATGCGCACGGCTAGAAAATGTGCAGCCAGTGGCGAGTCAGCTATCGCCCATCTGCGTCGTAGCCTGGCTGTCAGTGGCAAGTGGGTCATACAAAGTCCATCGTGGCGTGCTCCTTCCAATCAGCCACCCTCGATGGGCATTTGAGTAGCCCTCTGCGGCTTCTAGTGCTCCAGCCTTAACCTGGCGACATGTGAGGACATCGTCGAACAAAGTCCTACATGTCTCTTAAATCGCTGCAATGTCTGTGATGAAGATCGGTATCTTCGTGCCACACACGGATGCCACGGCAAATCCAAAAGGCAGTGAAACTCCACTGAGAATCCTCTCTCAAATCGGTCAATTTGGGAACCACTACCGTCCCTATATAGAAGACTACCATCTCTGTTTTCCATTGAATGGTCTGACCCTCGTCACGTACGACTATACTCGGTCACGTGGACAACATCTCTGCGTCACGCCCGCTGGTCACCGATCACTCTGCTTTCAGCGAAGATGGTGTATGCTAAAAACACGAGTGCAGCGAGTACCGCCATTTATCGCCTTAGCCCAAAGCATCCCCCGCGGTCACCGACACCGCCTCGAAAGCTATACTATTGGCGCTCCTCGTGACTTCCTCACGAGTGCATTAGCCACCGCATTTGCCTTACAGGGATGGTAGGCTGCAAAGTGAAATCATAATCCTCTAGGAACTCCATCCATCTGCGTTGCCTCATGTTGCTTCATTTGCGTGAGAAATATACTTGAGACTTTTATGGTTTGAGTACACCTCGAACTCCTCGCCATATAAGTAGTGGCGCAAAGTCTTCGAGCGAAGACTCGGCCGCTTGACTCCATTGTCATTAGTAATGGGATGATTGTAACCAGATTCTTCAGTGACGAGGAACCATAAACTGCCTCAGGACATCAGGCACATCGATCCGGGCTGGGCGTTATTTGTTGCCGGCTGTACCACAAATGTAAGTAAGGAACTATCAAGTGCGGATTGAAGTGAAGTCATCTATCTTGACTCACCAAGTATCTATAGCATTAGTTCATCCCGATGGAACGACATTTCATCAGGATGGACCTGATCATGAATATTTTGCGCTGTATCTGGAGAATTATAGTGAATCTCATATGTCATTGATCGAAACTAATGAAGGGTAGGCTTGGCTCATAGAGACTCATCAGCCTGCCACCATAGTAGCCTGGGGTGGTGAGCATCTAATCTTTTTTGCAGTGATAAGAATCTTTATCAATGGCGGGATCTCACGCCACTGAAACGTGACAGGTGTATATCTGACAGGCGCAATCAGATCATAGAGTGATGTAAATAATGCCACTCTGCGGTTGGGATGCTGAGTAGAATCATCAGTTCATGAATAGTGATTTTGGATCAGTTTGAAATACCTGTAAAAGCAGATCATGGATCTTTATTGGCGCGTGTCGTCGAAGGCATCACCGTAAACTCATAGTGCCCATACTTAGCGTCCCTAAATGTCTTAGGGATATCTATATCCCTAACCCTCAGCTAATGGTAACCAATGCGAAGGTCTATCTTGGAGTAGACTCGCGCTCCTCTCGGCGATCAAACAGATCGTGATCCTCGGTAATAGGTGGGTTGCCAGTCATAACGGTTCAAGCGATCGATAGTCGATACACGGAGTCTCTAAAGGGACTTGTCCTTCTTATTCGCAAACAGAACCGGAGCGCCCCATGGTGAAGTGCTTGGTCTTATGAACCCTTTGTCCAGTAACTCCTGTAACTTGACTGAGTTCTATGTGGCTTTCGGGCCGATGCCCGTCCTATCGGAGTCATAGAGATGGGTGAAATCTGAGTGTAACTCAATCTTGGGTCTACAACCCTATGTGGAGGTAGTCCAGGTAGCTCATATGGAAAAACATCCGCATACTCGCAAACCACTCGAGGTAGATCTAAGTAAAGTACCACTTTCGTCCCTAGGATTAAGGCTCGCTCTTGGCCTTGTATCCACGACACAGACTAAGTATCTTTTGTTTGGGAAAAATGTCATGCTTGTCTCACTGAAATACCACCTGAGTCTGGAAATCAGGCGTATAGTGATAACTCCTCCTGCGCTCTGTCGATATGACCACATGGTATCCAGCTTGATCCATCCAGGGATGACATCAAACTGCGACATGTCTATGATCCACAAGGTCATTTTGTGAGTAGAGTCCCAGAGATCTTGACTCATAACCTCGACATATCATCCTAGTCTCACTAGTCCTGGGGAGAGAGACTCACGTACAACGGCTCCTCTGAGGTCTCAGCCTCTAAGCTGACTCGATCACAGGCGTACGTGATGAATGAATCTGAAGCACCGGAATCAAAATAACCTCTAGCCCACTTAGGCGAGATAGCAAAAAACGTACCATGTATAGCTGGATACAGGCTCGGCATGCGGTGTGGCTGCGTAGACATGCCCTGGACCCCTGATGTCCCTGCTGGTGGCCTCGTCTCTGCCTCTGCCCCATGCTGCGGCCTCTGGGCTGCCCCATGAAATGTGGGGTGCCGCGTAGCTCCCAGCGAGGCCCCGCTCCACGGCACATGCGGAGTCTTTGTGGAGGAGCGTCTTTGTATCCTCTCTGTCCACCTTTCTTGTTTGGGACATGTTGTCCTCGAAAACCTTGGGATCCACACATTTGTCTCTGGGGAGGCAATCTCAAGTCTCATGTGTCAAGGCTGCAGACAATGGCGCACCATGCGTCGCCCTGGCAGTGACTCTCATTACGTCCACTGCTTTGGATGGCGCGACTCTGGAACCCTCGTGAACTAGAGCTCTGCCTCTTTCTGAGTAGAAGAGAGCATCTGTCCATCCTCTTTCTACTAACACTCGCGTCTCGAGTGCTCAGGCATCCTCCGTCTCTGCGATTAGAGTCGTCCCGATGCATAGAATCCATATCCACAGTAGGCGTAGTCCTACAATCCACGTATGAATAGACCCAACTTTAGTCATTCACCGAATCTCCTAACCTTGGCCGAGTTTGTGTACGTGATCATCAATAATCATTACTAGCTCTGTGAACCTAGTCACATAATCCATCATAATCATCGCCCCCTGCTTGACTCTAGGAACCTCCACAGGCCTTCGCAATCTACGGAAAGTACTTACCACTGAGCGGCTCTGAAACTACGCATGTCATCGCCTCTAGGTCTCTGGGGTTCTTGCCCATTTCCATCATGCTTGGGCCTCACCCTCTAGCTGGAACACAGCTAGTCTAATCCAGGTCGCGCCAGAGGTAATCTCGTGCTTTCTGCTTGGCGCCTCGTCTGCGTGAGCCGATGAGTACACCATAAGCGGATCTCACTCCCCTGTGAATGTCGGATGATCGCTCTAAACCTCTGGGGAGTTTGCTGGGATCTTCCTATCTACTGCTATACCCCGGCTGTGCGATAGCGTTCTTTGTAATACCTACGACCTCGGTAAAAGCTGCTGATCAAACCTTTGGTGGTGCCAGGCGATTACCGAGTAGATGCCTGCGTCCCTCGTCCTCGACTGGCCATCTATACGGTTCAATGGCGGTTAAATCTCAATCTGATATCTCTAAGGCATAAACACGGCCTCGAGACACTAATCAACACACATAAATCGATTATATACACCTTTGTCACTTTGCATTTTACAGTGTCTGAGACAATGTTGCATTTAAAATATTATTTTCAACAAGAATTTTATTTTCGAAAATTTCATTTTGAAAATTTATTTTTCGAAAATTTTGTATAATTTTATTTGATTAAATATTTTAAAAATTCGTTATATTTTTTCATTTTCCGAATACTCAAATAAATTTATAAAATTTATTCTGTCAATTTTCTTGATTTCTGACTTGTAAAACCTTAGAAAATTATTTGCTTCACCCTCTAAACCAAATAAATTTATAAAATTTATCTTATTTATTTTCTTTTTTAATACGGACCATGTTGTCAAAAAATTTACGAAAACCTCATGATCCAACTTACTAAACCTAGTATTTCAACCTTAAAATTTTATTAAAATCGCATTATCCTGAGCGAATAAATTGAGACATAATTTATTTCATTTTAGTTTCCTTTTAGTTTTACTCCTTTGCTTCAAAACTCTCAAAATGTTCTAACACCTTAAAATTTTATTAAAAGATTCTATTTTGTCATCAATAAACCAAATAAATTGATTGAATTTATTTTATTTCCCGATTTACACCTTTGTAAACTCCTAGAATTTTCACAGCACATCTATCTTTATCTGACCCAGCATATTTGCACACAGTGCAATTCACGCAGTCACACTTCATTTCACGATTCACACACAATTTTATCAAATCACACAAAACACACAAAACACGTGCATACGGTGTCCTAGTTTGTCGAAGTGATTTCCTAGGTAATCATTTTCATTCGACCTTGAACCACGCTAGTGGTGATGGATGAGCAAGGCTCCACACAGGTATTCATATACTGGCTACGATACCAAATTGTGGCGCCCCCAAACGGAGTCCGTTGACTACCGTCAACCCGCGAAAACACTTTCGTGAATAATGGGGTGACGGGCATTTCTCACGAAAATCGGGCATAGTCTCAGCATGCGGGGGCTCTGTTTGAATACAAAACCTGCATGCTTTTTATCCCTGACGATTGCAATATATATCAGTATATCGATATATCCAGTACTTGGGCCCTATGAAACATGAATGTCTGACCACTTGGGCCCCTGACGATCTCATAATACATACTAACTATGAATCAACTATATACGAGAATAAGTTTACAAGAGTTACAATATTTTCACTCTTATCCTGATACATATAATAAATTAGACATTTCAATACATGTATATATCATCAACCAAGCCTGACCCGACTTTCTTCTAATCCTCAATCCACTAGGGCCAGTAGTCCCTATACGCTCCTGTACACAGCAAATAATATCCCTCTCGACATGAGTGAGCTAATGCTCGAGTAAGTGGAATCGCCCGAGAGTGGGCTACTCTCCACCCCAAAGTGGGTCTGATGTTCAAAAATAAACATGCATTCAAGCAAGTAAAGCGATCCTGCTTGAATGTCTACATGACCAACTCGGATCCAGAGTCATCTTAGGCTCTCTCACACTTTCGCCCTAAGCCTCGTATGAGAATTATTGTTTTATTTGGTGAATGACCCTCAGTGCCATATATCGATTGGGGTGTCTCAGACGGTGATATATTTGTTTGTATTGGACACCACCCTCAGTTTGAATGTCGATTGGGCCATCTCAGGCCGATTGATATTTTTAATTTATGGACTACCCTCCGATAATTAATATTTTTAGACAACCCTCCAGAGACCATTTTCTCTAGACTCATCTCATGCACTCACTCCACATAGTCTAGAGATTGTTCCGATGCGTATGGAATGCATGTATGCCAGATCCAAATACAAGACACAATCACGTACGAATATGTAAACATGCACATATCCACATAATATCTAAATCACACAAATCATGTCATATAATTAATCAATTCATGTACATCAAAATTAGCTCACTTGGGCTAATGATCAAAACCTGACAATTCGACTTGAATCCCTTTCGACCATACCGTTTCACACAAAAATATATTTTGAGAACCATTTGTTTAGGAATAGTAGAGCCACCATTCTTATTCAGAAAAAATCCTAAATCATCGGTTCACTTTGCCCAGACGCATTCACGACCATTCCAGCCTTTTTCCTTATCAAGCATACATTTTAATGCATAATTTCACACAAGAAGCCACTAAATTTCTGGGTATCACGCGGACGGTAAAATTCTAAAATTTCCAACAATTGGTCCCGATTTTGCTTAGCCGTCAGGGCCAACCCCTCACGGCCTCTCCACTTAAACAAGCATTCGCAAAGTACTTAAGAAGGGAATAAAACCCAGTAGGGAGAAACCCTACCCTCTCGGGTTGTCAAAGCTCACAAATCCGGTGTCACGTAGGCGCTCAGCGTAGAGCGGCTCTTCATGCTTGTCAGGCGCCAAGCTGGTCGAATCGCGCGATATTTTAGAGAGAAGTTTCTCTCTCTCTAAAGAAAATCTCCATTTTCGTTTTCCCCCAGCTACTGGACCTCCCCTGTTTTGCCTCTCACAATTTTTTTTTTGGTCTTTCGGGTGTAGGAATGAGAGACATGGCATTTTTTTGTCTTTTTATTGTCATTTAATCAAATTTAGTGCCAAATTTATCCATCTTTCCAAGTTTTGACATAGCATTATCTCGGCTGTCCATTTCATCATTTCTCTATTCATACCGCTTTATGGCACATGAGTACTTGTTATATGTGACTTTATTCGCGCCGAAATTCATTGTGACACGAACCCGATGCCTCGAAAAGCGTGTAAATTCGACATCTCGGAATTGATGAAATTTTACGTGCTAGCTACATATTGCGAGACGATTTCCAGCGGTGAAATCCCAGTTTATCATCGAGATCTAGAGAATAAATTCGGGATTTTTAACGAGAGTGATTTGCCATTTCCGAAGTGGAATTTCTCGGGTCTTACAGAAGAAAACCATCAACTCCACACAAACTTAAAAGAACGAAAGGAAATGAGGGGGTAAGAAAATTTTCTGCAATATGAGATCATTTCACTATAAATAATTGTGAAAAATCCATGCATCAGCATATAGTGTGTAGTCAATCTTATGCTAGTGATTCTAGAAAGAGTGGGACTAGTAATTTATGGAGTCACTTGCAATCAAAATGTAGAAAATATCCTTATAGAATTATTGATAAGAAACAAAGACCATTAGTTTGATACTAAGAAAAGAACAAAGGGAATGGTGATGGTGCTAAGATTAAAATTTAAAGGTTGTTAGTATGATCTGAATCAATTAGACAAGCCTTGACATCAATGATTGTCGTGATGGTGCCTTTTAGAGTCATTGAAGGAGGATTTAAAGGATTATTCGCTTATTTGAACCTAGATTTGTAATTCCTTCGCATCACTGTTTGGAGAGATTGCATGAAACTTTTCATGAAGAATAAAAACCATTTGAAAAATGAGCGTTTGTGCTTAACAACTTATTCTTGGTCATCTGTTCAAAATTATAATTATATGTGTGCTTGCTCATAGGATTGATCAAGATTGGAGATTCTGAGAAACGGTGCAAACTTTGTTAAGTACCTAATCATAAAGGAAGCACAATTGGAAGGGTAATTGAGACTTGTTTGTTGGATTGGGGCATTGAGCATGTTCTCACAATTACTGTTGAGAATGCTAGTTCTAATGATTTAGCTATTGCATATTTGCAAGATCAATTTTCTTGGAGGTGTAAGGTCTTAAACAATGAATTCTTGGATGTTCGTTTATTTCTGCACATATTTAAATCTTGTTCCAAGATGGTTTGAAAAACATAATGATGCATTATCAAGATCCGAAATGCAGTTCGATATGTTAGATCATCTCCAGCTAGACCTGATGCTTTTAAAAAATGTGTTGAACATGTGAAAATATCAAATAAAAGTCTCTTGTGTCTTGATGTGGAGACTAGGTAGAATTCCACCTATTTGATGTTGGATGCGTGAAAAAATTTGACTGACCTTTGTTGGATTTAATATCATGATGCTAAATACCAAAACATTTTGAAAGAAAATTAAGGGGCCACCAGAAAAAGAAGATTGGAATAGAGCAAGGGTGTTTGTTAAATTCTTGAAGATGTTTTATGATGTTACTTTGAAGTTTTCAGGATCTTTGCATGTTACTTAAAATATTTTTTTTAAAGACCTAGTGGCTATGCAAAGAACATTGCAAAAAATGGCTAATGGGGGGGATAAAGTGATAGTTGTCTATGCATGTAGAATGAAGGAAAAAATTGCCAAATATTGGGAAAATTTTAGCAATGTCAATTATTTATTGCATGTTGCTATTGTTTTGGATCCCCTGATATAAGATGAAGTATGTGAAATTTTGTTTTGAGCAAGTATATGAATGATGAAGCTTTCACAAAATTGCTTTAGTTTAATCAACTTTCAATCGGTGTATGGATAATTTATTATGATTTTTTATTCAAGTAAACTTGGGAATGAAATGAATACTCCCACTAGATTAGGAGGAATTGATGATAATGATAGTGATGATATTGATGATGCATTTGAAAAGAAATTGGAAGATGAGGTATCTTTGAAGACAAAATCTGAAATTGGAAAGTATTTGTTTATATAATCTTGAAAGTTAGGATCTTCTAACATTTTGGATTGGTGGAAGTTGAATGCTTCTAATTATTTGATTCTCTCCGAGATGGCAAGAGATATATTGGCAATTCCTATTTCAAGCCTTAAACACGAATCGGCTTTTGAAATGCGAGTGGATGCTTATGTGATGCATTTAGGAGTTCATTATCTCCTAAAACAATGGAGGCACTTGTTTGTTCATAAAATTGGTTGAAGAAAAATCACACAATCAATTTGCAAGAAATTTTAGAGGTTGAAAAGTATGAAGACATTACACAAGGTATTATACATAAATCTTTTGGTTTGGTAATTTATATTTTTGTGATATATAAAATGACAACTCTTCTTTTTTCTATGTTTTGCTAGAAATTGGAGAATCAAGGAAAATTGTGGAGGAAGATCCAATGGAAGAGGATATGTGAAGCTTTGGAAATGTGAGTTTTTATGTTTGTTGGGTTGTGTAAAATTTAGATTTTATTGGATAATTTGTATTAATGTTTAAGAGAATGTGTAGTACTTAATTTTATTAGGTATTTTAAACTATTTTTCTTATCATGTTTGTTGAATATTTATTGTAGAATTTTCATTTCAAGTTTATAAAAAAAAAAAAATGTTGACTATTTTATTTATAATTATTTCCTTCACATACATAAATTGAGTTCAAACCGCAAACCGAACCAAACCACAACATTAGGTTTGATTGGTTTGAATACTTTGAACGGTTTGGATCGGATTGCAATTTTTTTTAAAGCCCAGTGTTATAGGTTTTGGATTGAATATGATGCTCCAATGAGTCAAAAGCCCAGATCCACGAACACCCCTAATTTAAAGGTAAGTTGACTTAAAAATTATGCTATGATTTATCAATCCAATTCTATTTAAAAAAAAAAAAGTTTATGAGGAATGGGAATCCAAAGGCAAGTTAAAACATTTAAAAATAATTCATATTAGCTATTTTGTTTTGAAAGAAAAAAGAAACATTTTTTTTTAATAACAGATTTTGAAATATTGTATTAAGGATTAGTTTCCTAATCCAACTTTATTTATTTTTAATTAATTTAGGAATCTTTTCCGTAACAAATTAAATATATATATATATATCTTGAAATCACAGTATAAATAATAAACAAGAATTCATCAAAGCCCATAAAATTCTCTTAGATTCTAATAATTCAAAATTTAAAAAAAACTCAATGTAGCATATAATACTTTAATGCAAGAAACTCGTACAATTATTTAGTAAATTAGCAATAAACCATGACTCAAATTTTCTGTACTTGAACAAAATCAAGAACCCATATATGAAAATAAATATTTTTTAAAAAGGAAAATTATGGTATAGTTGATCGATTATATTTTAAAAAAAGTTTATGAGGAATGGGAAACAAGACAAGTTAAATCATTTAAAAATATTTCATATTAGGTATTTTGTTTTGAGGGAAATATTTTTTTTTTTTAAATAACATATTTGGAAATATTCTATTAAGGATTAGTTTCATAATCCAACTTTGTTTATTTTAATTTTTTTATTAATTTAGGAATCTTAGGGGATTTAAAAAAAATATATGGAAAATCACAATATAAAACAAGAATTCATCAAAACATAGAAAATTTTCTTAGATTCTAATAATAATTTAGAATTTAAATATTTAAATATACAACTCTAAACACACACTTTTTTTAGTATCATTAACAACAAACCTACAAGACTCCAAATTTACAACAATTGGAACAAAATAAAGAATCTTATTAAGCAAATATGAGAATCTAAACAAATTGAAGAATAAATAATTGGATAATAAAAATCTTGAGCAATAACACTTTTTTTTTTTAAATAGAATCGTATTGGCATAATTTTCCCAAAATTATAAATATTAAATTTTGTAAAAAAGAAAATTAACTAGTAAAATTTATTGTAAAAAGTGTAGAAGGTTTGATATATATCCGAATGTAGAAGAAAAAATTGAAAAGGTTGTTAGGGGCAAGAAAATCGGGGTGGCCACATAATAGTAATAATCCATTGAAAAGGTTAATGGGTTATTCGTTTTTCTGATAGGGCCCCCCCGCTGCCAACTTCAAAACAGAACATAAACAGAACGCCACCTTCTACATTTTTGAAGACCAACAGAACATAAACAGAAATGTGAGTTTGCTTTGTTTAAAAAAAAAATAAAAAAGAAAGCACAGTTCTTGTTCGCCGATTCCATGGCAATACAAGACTTGTATTAATAGCAACCATTACCAACAGTCGGATCGGATCAGTCATCAGAGCAGTGGAAAATGGAGAGCGGAGGTGGAGAAGGAGACTACCCGCCTTTGAGGAGCTGGAAGGAAGTGAAGTCCATGGTATTGACGGAGACTCTGAAACTTTGGAGAGTTGCTGGGCCTTTAGCTTTGCAAATTATGTGTCACTTCGGAATTGAGTCGCTCACCACTGTCTTCGTCAGCCGCCATCAGGCAACCCAGGCTCTCTGCTGTCTCCGTCTCCCTCTCTATCATTGCCACCTTCACTTTTGATTCACTCTAGATTTGGCTCTTGGATTGCTTCTTCGAATGGAATGTGGGTGGGTTTGATGAATTGATTCTTAAGCTCTTGTTATTACTATTATCCTTTTTATATTATGTTGTGTGTGTTACTTAAAAGGGAAAGATTCTAGAAACTCCTATTTTATATCATGTTTGCATTATCAGAAAATTTGAACTTTGTTGATGGACAATTCTTAAGTTAGAGGAACAGTGTTGATAAAGAAGATAAATGGGAACTTGGGAATGGAAAAATCTTGCATTGTTTTTGTATCAATACTGCTGTTTTGGTTGATTTCGTTTTCTAATGAAACAAACAGATTCTGATTCTAGTTATGATTCTGATTTTTGTAGCTTGGTATGGGGAGTGCACTGGAGACCTTGTGTGGACAAGCATATGGTGCTGGACAAGTCCACTTGCTTGGGGTATACTTGCAAAGATCATGGATAATTCTATCCACTTGACATGTCATCCTCTTGCCTTTATATACATCTTTGCTACCCCGATCCTAAAGGTGTGTAGGGTAGAAGACGACATAAGCTGATCTTGCTGGACAGTTCACTACTTCAAACCATTCCTCGTTTGTTCTCTCTGGCCATCATCTTCCCCACCCAAGTTCCTTCAGGCCCAAAGCAAGGTGAATGTGCAAGCAACTATTGCTGTTGTGGCTCTAATCCTCCACGCAGGAATGCTTGGGCTATTCATTTATGCCTTCGGTTGGGGCACCACTGGTGCGGCCATGGCTTATGTCATCTTGAATTGGGTGATGGCCGTGGCTCTAGTAGTCTATGCTATCCGTTGGTGCAAAGAGGCATGGACGGGATTGCCATGGTTGGCTTTCAGGGAGATTTGGGCTTTTGTTAGGCTTTCATTCGCCTCAGCAGTGATGCTCTGCCTAGAGATTTGGTATTTTATGATCATAATCCTTCTCACCGGGCACCTTCAAAATGCAGTCATTGCAGTTGGCTCCCTTTCTATTTGGTGAGATCACTAATATTAATTCCTCCATGGATCCATTCCTTTTCTTTTTTGAAACAATAAATGATGAGAATATTTGGGTTTGTTTGGTGCTTGTAATCATATTTTAATAGGAGCCAGAGATTATGAGTCAATAAGTTCAAATTGGGTTAAAAATTTTCAGGTGAAGCAAGCAACAGAGAGGACAACACAACACATTGAAACCGAAAACCGAGAATCCAAGTGATGATGTATGACATGTTACTTCTCTACTGAACTCTGAACATTCATGCTTCTCTTTGGCCCACGAACACAGTGGTGGGAGACTCTATTCCGAAGTGACACATAATTTGCAAAGCCAAAGGCCCCAGCAACTCTCTAAAGTTTCAGAGTCTCCGTCAATACCATGGACTTCACTTCCCTCCAGCTCCTCAAAGGCGGGTAGTCTCCTTCTCCGCCTCCCCCTTTTCCGCCCTGCTCTCCATTTTCCACAGCTCTGATGACAGATCCGACTGTTGGTTAAGGATATGCCGCTTGCTATTAATAGTAGTCTAGTCCTGCCATAGATATAAGATTCTCTGTCTCCTTACGGCAAGCCATTGGCGAACAAGAACTGTGACTGGTTGGTGTCTTGCTATTACAGTACTTTTATTTTTATAATCTCATTTCCAAAGATAAAATTCAGGCATATCATATAATAATAAATACTTCCAATCAAAAAATTCAATCTAACATAGTGAATAGTAGCTGTGAGTCATTTAGAATCCACCTTAAATCACATGCCTAATAAACATCAAACATCAGGTTATTTGGTACTTAATTGCAAAGATAAATAGATAAGATAGTGGATGGACTAAAATTGTTATCAGTTCTTTCATTCAAAATTAAAAAGTACTACTGTTTTGCTTTCTTCTCAGAATTTCTTTTATGACCGGCATCAAAGTCAACACAAATGTGAATTATCATCTCATAAGACAGTCCAAAACAAAGAAGATTCTACTCATAAATTGAGGAGTAATCTAAAAGATAAGATCCTGAAGGCCATAACAATATTGATAAAAGATATTGTTTCCTTACCATTGAAATGAGGTATCCTTCCTTGACAGGAAAAACAACCACTCTCTACATAGGGAAAACATTTCCAGAGTAAAATAATTTACAAATGGACTATTTCTTGGGGCCAACAAACATCTCAAGTTCTATTTTGGAAGATAGCTAGCTCACACTATTATTGGTATTAAGACCAGCCAACTGCGTGATGTTTTCAATCTCTTTAACCACCTCATGACCCATTGTAGGCCTATCAGCCCCTGATTCTTCAACATCTCAGTGCTACATCCACAAACTTGTTGAAACCTCATAGCGTTGTTCCCAAGGTTGGGTCAAGAAGCTTCTGAAGGTTGTACAGATCTTTGGTCTTATCCATTGCCACCTTCACTTCTTTTACAATGTATTTCCCTTGCTCTATATATTGGCTTTCTTGCTGAGATTATCTCCAACATCAGCACTCCAAAACTGTAAACATCCACTTTTCGGTCAACTGTTGGGACATGTAATATTCAGGATCCAAATACCCCTGCAACAATTAAGGAAGTTCGGTTTGATACACAGTTGAATTTTTGATGAAATCAAACTTCTAAAATCCTGAGGTACATGCTGTTGTTACCATTGTCCCTTTGACTTGAGTGGTAACATGATCCTTCTCACTGTCAACCAAAGGCTTGCAGAGACCAAAATCAGCGACTTTTGCATTTAAGCGTTCATCCAACAGAATGTTGTTTGATTTGATATCCCAATGGATGATGGGAGGATCCGCAAGCTCATGCAGATAAGCGAGTCCTCTGGCTGAACCAAGTGCTACTTTCAGTCTTTTCCTCCAGTCCAACCTCATTCACAAATTCCCTGCATATGGAATAATGAAAGTGACTCATCAATTGTTCTCAGAATAAATATTAATATTAATAAAATGTTGTCAAAGACTGCAAAGTTGACAACCATGTAGACAAGAGAGAAGCCCGTAGATTAGATTATTGAGGCTATATTGCCCGTTTCATCCCAATACTGAACGTCGTCTTTGATTATTACGAGCCCTATTCGCCGTGATATTAATTAGACCACGTATCAGTTGTTTAAGATCGAAAGGAGAAAAGGTTTCCTAAGAGCCCAACCAAACGCATCGCCTTTACATTACTAAAAGATTGTTCAAAATGAAACAAAAAACATTACAGTAGCTTCACCTTCAATCAAAGAAGATAAAAAGTTCACTCGATTCCTACCAACCAGTGTCACGCCCTAAAACTCGGTATAGGGTCATGATTGTCATTTCACATCTCAAGCCCAAAGACTTGAAGTCACAAAATGCCCTGACCTTCATTTCTTATAACTGGATCGTGTCCAATTATCAAACACTTGTTTAGAGTAATGCGTAACTTTCTAAATTTATAAATTCTTCAAGTTCAAAATTTCATATCGACAAAAAATTATTTATAAATCTCCAAATATCAAATATAATCTCAAATAGAGCTATTCATAATTTCTCAAATTCCAACTTTGAACTAATAAAAATGAATATTTATCACATCAAGTAACTTTCTCAATTATCCATATAAGCAGACTTATTAATTTAAGAAAGTCTAACATAAAACTTTTAATCAAATCCTAATGATGACAAATCCCCAACCTAGCCATCACTCATCGCAAAAACTAAAAGTACTTGAAAAGATATCAACGAATGAGAGTGAGCTTAAAGCCTAATAAAAAATACTAATAGTTTCATGGATTAAAAGGTTTTCGATCATATAATAAATAGGAGATGTTTTTCATCAAGACTTTCGATTAAAAAATAAGCTAGAACATTCGAAAAAACAATCTCATATCCATTTCAAGTCAGTTTCATATCAAATGTGATCAAAACAATTTCATATCAAATTTCGATTTAAACACTTTCATATCAAAGTCCAAAATCAAATACATTTCAAATATATTTTTTTTTGTCATCAAATATCAAATGGTGCCTAGCCATGTAGGACTTTCAAATATATTCCTTACCTCAAAAGTGTACCCTAAAGTCTTGAAAGAGCTAATCAGAAGAATCTCGAAAAGTCTTCACTAATTATAATAATAGGGAGGGAGCTATCATCATTAATTATTCACACAAATTATAGGTTTGAAAATCCTAACAATGTCATAATGTCAATACTATTAATCCTAATAATATTTTAAACATCCTAACTATTAATAATTTAATTAATAAGTTTTGATAGTGCCTAAAAAGCGGCCCACAAACCTAGGGAACAGGCCTTGAAGCGGGCTAGCATCCACCAGGGGGGCGGAAAAGCCTCAATGGGGATTCCGACCCATAACAATGTCTGGGCCCCCGAGGCTTGGGCGGGGTGGCTTCGGCTGATGGACCGAACCGGTGTGAGGAAATCCAGTTGACCTCTGATGAGTCGTAAGAAAGGAAAGCACTCCATATTCATGATCCGGTACCCATTAAGGAAGAAGGATCCCCATGATTACGACCTTCTAATTATCCTCAAATGTCGATCGGCGATAAGGAAGAAAAAGATCCCCACCCGATAGGAGGGATGGCGAAGTATGCCATTGATAAGGAAAGTCTCCATGATCATCACTATAAATGTCGAGGCAGCCCCGCTGACAAAAGAGACGCAATCATAGCGTCATCAACGGTTAGATTCTTTCCTTTCCATAAAGGCCCGGCTTAGGCATCGGAGAGTCGGCGGCGCACTCATCGGACCATCCAGTTCATTGCGGGTTGCGGGTTGTTAATTCGATCCAGCCAATAGGCTCGACCCAGTACTCCTGGGGCTCCGTGATTTAGAACAGAAAAGCGCCATCAAGTTTCAAAACTTCTCTAAAAAGTTGAATTCCTTGAATATGATTTCAAATATTTATTTATTTATATTCTTGAGTGAATTCCGTATTCACTAAAATAATTATTATAGTATATTTTATATCATATTATCCTTTAATATTTATCTTTTTTTTTAAAGGACTCAATATCTATCATGATCACAATTAGGGGGTGTAATGAGTGAGTGGCAGGTGGCTGGGTGGGGCTCGGCTCGACCTGGACCCCAAAAGGAGTAGGCTCGAAGCTTATTCACTTTGAGCTTGTTTATGAGATTGTGGCCGAGTTTGAGGAGTCAGCAGGCTCGCTCTTTTAACTTCTGAGCTTTGTTCACGAGCTTAGTTCACGAGGCACAGTTAGCGAGCTTACTCACGGGCACAGTTCACGAGCTTGCTCATGAGCTATTCACGAGCACATTCACGAGCTATTCTGGTGACAAGTTGAGTTTGAGGTGCTGGAGCTCATTCACGTTAACTTCTGGCCCTGAAATGATGTTGGGAATTAAAGAAAATGTTCATCTAAAATAGCTAGCCAACATCTGACTAAATTAAAAGATAAGACAATAAAAGTTCAGTGCTTGATTGAAGTTGAGTTAAAATATTCATCATGTTCATTTGTAGGAAAAATTTATTTGTGCATCAAGCGCCTAAGTATTCATGAACTGTTCGAGGCTTGGTTCGAGCACAGTTGTAGGCTTGCTCAGGCACATTCATGAGCACATTTACTAGGCGATGGCTAGGAGTTTGAGATCTTCGAGAACAGAATTTCGTTCGCTTCTGGCCTTAAAATGATGTTAAGACTCGGCTCGTTTAACTTAATCATGAGTTAGAATGAGCCTAGCAGAGTCGAGCGTCGACGACTCATGAGTAGCTCGGCTCGGTTACAGCCCTAATCACAATATTATCTAAATAAATTCTCAAATCATAACAAATATTTACTCCAAAAGTATATCCTCAATTACTTATCACATACATATATTTATAAAAAACTTTAGTTTCCAAACTTGTCATATTTGTTTATTATTATTCTTTAAAAATTTATCATCAAATTTCCTCTTTTCATTTTTTTCTAAAATAAATGGAATATCTATAATTTTTCTAATATCAATCATTACCTAGACTTTAAGTTTTATAGGCCTATTTGTGAACTTTTAAGTAATTTCTTTTAATATTAAATGATATTAACCATAACAATATGTCACTTTTGGCTTTACTAAATGTTCATTTTGTCTTTAAATTCCTCCAACAAAAATAATGTAAGTGCTTTTATTGAGCACTACATTGAGCATCACATACCTACGTTTCATTCCTACAGTTCTCACTTTTTTCTTTCTTGTATTGACTTACAATCTCAAAGTATGCGGTCCTTTACTATATTTATTTATTTATTTTTAACTTATTTTCTATGCTCCTACGATGGTCACATACTACTTTTTTCTTCCTGGCTTTCAAGCGTATGGTGGTCCTTTACCACCTTTATTTATTTAATTTTTTTTATTCTCGTTAAGAAGCGATTCGATTACGACATAATGGAATTAGTATTTTATTTTATTTTTTAAAATAAAGATAGTGAAATCGAAATATGATTTAGCGAGGTTGTACAAAAAACACAAAAGAAAATTAAGGAGAATTTATACCAAGAATTCTAGGAAAATAAATAAGAAAGATCTTACATTGAATTACTTATTCGACCTTATATCGACATCATAGGTCTTTCGGGATTCTACGAACAAGAAAGGCATTCTTCATATATATATATATATATATATATATATATATATATATATATATATATATATATATATATTCGGTCATTAGTAAGATGTATGAAAAAATCTTGCTTCTTGAAAACTTTTCTTCAAATCCACAACATGGAGTTCTACGAATCGAGGAGAGAGTACATAGGAAAGCGGAGGATCCAATGAATAATAAAATATTTTTATTTTTATTTTTGTACATGTAAAGGTTTCATAGGAGAATTACCCTTATATCCTTCTTTTCATTTTAAAGAATTATTTTTACCCCTTTAAAAATTACGAGGAGTGCTACAGCAGTCTTAACTTAGGCAACTTCACCTTTTGCATTAACTAATTTCAAGCAAAGATCTTATCCTCAATCCAGGCTGAAATTACTTATGTGATGGCACGCCCGATAAATTGAAGTATGACATTGAGGCAGAGCTTTGAACATTCAGGCTAGGCGATGATTTATGAGGCTCGAGCTAGGAACGAGGCTGGAACGAGCTTAAATCGGATTTCGAAGCAAGCCACGATTTAAAAAAAAAAGAAACGGCTTGAGCTCATTAAGGCTTGTTTTTCCATATGAGCAGGCTCGAGCTTAACCTCAGTCAAGCCCGATCAAACCCTAAATAGAAGGACAAAAAAAGAAGATAATGAATATGGATATTTTAAAAATAACATTCCTTATCATCAAGCAAATAGAAAATTCGAGGACATAGCTAGATAGTACAATCTAATGGCTTCATGATGATTAGTTAGGATTAATGGCAATTTTGTAAAGATGAAAGGAAGTGACCTACGTTCTACGAGGCTATGCTCTTACGGTTTCTTATGAGGAGACTAGGGCTTTCTCTTGTTTGAAATCTTTGCAGGCTAGAGTGGCCTATGCATTTGGGGAGACCACATTCGAAATTTGCAAAGTGAAGATACACAAACTATATGTCTATATGCAATATGAGCTAAATTAGTGTTTCTTCTTTCACAAAAATAATCAAAATAAAAATATATACAAACAAACAAGAAAGGATTCCAAATCAGATTGAAGGACACAAGCGAAATTATAACAAAGAAGAGTTGGGACTTGCACGGATTACAGGAGGCTGGGATTCCGAGATCTTGGTTTGAACTTTGAACCGGTGGCTTCTTCCAGCTGAGGATTCACTTTTATGCGAGACAATTGCACGAGTTCCTCGGCTTGTGTCAAAACCCATGCTCAGCTAAAAATGACTCCTCAGGTACCGCCCGAAAGTCCCACTTTCAGCTTGCTTTTGTGCAGCTAGATTACGCCCTTGAAATCTGATGGAGAAAAAAAGTCAACTGATACATTAAAAAATGGACTAGGTTCGAGATCTTCATGCCAATAGAATATTACAACATTGTAATGATTGGCATTGAATAAAACTACTAATTTCCCTTAACAAATTGAAATAGAAGCCAGGAATGAGTTATGACCCGCTATCCAGGATATTCTAGAAATGGAAATATCATCCCATATTTGACCAAGAGCATAATCCACCATTCATAACAACATAAACTATTTGGCAATATCTTTGTTAAACTGACATAACATAATGCAATTATTAACATACTGCAATAGCTTAATCTTCAAAAATAAATGTCGCACATCATAATTTCCCAATATTAAGATTATATTCTACAATCCCAAAGATAATTAAAATCCAAAGAAATAATACTAAAGATTATAACATTCAAATTCTCAAGTCAAATGAAATTTTAAACACATTTCGGCGTAATTAGCTTCAAGTCAAAGTATTTCGTCCTCAACACACACCAAATTAAACAATAATTTAATTAGAGATCTATTATAACTTTCTATATATATATATATATATATATATATATATATATATATATATATATATATATATATATATATATATATATATATGCTATATATATATCTGATTATAAAAAAAAAATCCTACAGTTGGTGAAAGCTCCACTCCTAAATCATGACGTAACCAATCCCCCAAACAAATCAAAGCTTGAACAGTCTCGGGCTTCAATGAACTTCGATATTGATCAAGTACTCTTCCTCCACGACTACTAATCTGGCCTGCGAAACAACGGTACTTACTTGGAATGGATAAAGTACATCTCTAGAGCCATTTTAGATAAGCATCAAAAATTTCATAGCATTGACTTTCCTGAATTCAAAGCATCAAATTCATCATAATTTTTCATCACTAGGCTTACGGAATTCCTTCTTTAAGATAAATGTCCAACTCGGTTTATTTTCGGGAATGACATCAGGAATGATTTTCGGCCACGCATCAAAGGCATCCTTTTTCGTTTTCCTTTAGAAACATCGATATCACTATTGACATTGCTAGTGTTAGCATGCGCCCTTATCAGATCGTAAAGTGGAGTAAAGTGCATGCAGTTCATAACCTCCTTAATATGACTATCACACTCTCTTGACATAATAAATATGTGGAAACAAAATTTTATAATTTTGCATTTTTGTCTAGGATCAACCTTTGCTCCAATTGCCATCAATAAATTACCTCTCCCGATACTGCAAACTTTTCATTCATCTTTGTGAGTCATTTTTTCCATGAATCTACAGTGTACGAGAATTTTCGTTCATCTTAGCTTTACTTTCCAAATTTGAGATTAGGATACTTACTTCGGAGAAAGCACGTAGCTTCTTTAAACACTTCTAAAATTTAGAAACCTCAGCGGCTCATTAATCGATTATCTCGATTTAGCAACCATTTTATAATTAGAGTCCTTTCCTTGAACCTTGGAAACCTTTGCTAAGTATTGAAGTCATGACTCAAGCATTGCATGTGTTGAACCACCTAGTAGGAACATCAAGTATTAGATATTTAGGGTTGACAACTTTAATTGCCAGCCAATTTAATTAAATTTATCAAACCTTGAAGGAGACATCTTCATGTACTTCACACTTTCCGGATATTCTCAATGCATCCACGAATCTCGATAGTCCATCTTGCACCATGAGATTTAAAACATGTACACAACAGAACATGAAATATCTACTTTACATTAAAAGTGAAGGTTTCCTTTCTCTGCAAAATGATCCTTCAAGATTCTTACTGCTGAATCATTTGAAGATGCATTATCCAATGTAATAGTGGAAACTTTATCTTCAATATCCCAATGTTGAGATAAACATTTAAGAATCTGATAAGCGAATTCTGATCAGTGTAGGGAGGCGAGCAACAAAGTCGATATTCTCTTTTGCCAAATTCCGGTCGGCATCTAAATGACAGCGGGTTAGACACATGTACCCGGTGTTTGATTTGGCGTCCATAAATCACTAGATTAGTGATTAATCGACACTTGCTAACACCCCTTTCAATTTTTCCTTCTATTTGCAAAAAGTTTTATCTGTCCCGGCTCGAGGTGTGGGCGTTTGATTGGCTGAAATCTTGGGTTGAGACCACGTAAAATAACACAAATAACTGATGCTCCACCATCACGAGAAAGGGTACTCGTGCACAATAAACATCTTGCAAAGCTCTCTAACTTTGTCCTTTGTCATATTGATGAGTTGATAACGCAAAGTTGCCTTGTCTTCTGTAACCTTAAATGACAACAAAGCTTCTTTGAGGACCTTTTTATTTCGATTCAGCAACCCGACGAGGCACACAAACTTTCAAATGCCTCTTTAGATGACTAGTAACTCCCTCTTATAAGCTAACATATTCTTCGTGTTTGCATTTTGCCTATCCTTACTGTCTTGTCACTCCGGTTACAACATCGAATTCATCCCCGAACAAGTGGTTTTTTTCTTTTGTTGGCTTGGACGACTATTGAAGATGATTCAATCCCAATTTCTTCTAATTCATCCATATCATCCAGTTTGACATTTTCATCGTATTTGACATTTTGGTATCTAGCAAGTAAAGAATTCCAATCAAATTAATAAGTAAAAAAAACAAAGTGGTAAAAGCAAATAAATTACACACACATGCACGAACATACATCCTCCTTTGAAAATCAAGAGGATCATTGAAAGGTGAGGAGATTATTTATGAACTAAAATTATTTCATTAAGCTACCATAACTAATATAATGTCCAGTTGGAGTTCTTCTTTGCTTCACGAGAAAATTATAAGAAAAAATAAAAATAAAACCAACATCAAACTGAAATCTATTATATAAATCCTCACAATTTAAGAGTACCAAACAAAACCAACAACACAGAAATTAGTACCTAACGTTTAGGCCGGTTGTACCCAAATTACATTATAGTTGTACCCAATGGTTACATGACTTGTACACCCTCTTTATCAAATATTTGGACCTCTTTTTATCAAATATTTGATCACATATGAACTTCGATTCAAATAAAATTATTTGGTCTGTCATTTTCAAATAGTTTGAAATTGATACCCCCATAACACAATTTTCCCAAGTTTTCCTACGTCCTTTCTAATTTCATCTTTAATTTTCCACTTGCCGATTAAGAAAATTATTATCAATCAATAGTGTTTGAAGCTTGGCGGAACTATTACAGACCAAAATCCTCAATTAAGTAGGTATTGATTTCTCAATACCATGTTTTGATTTTTGGACGCTAGACATGGAACATCATTCGGTTTCTTCAGCGAAAAAACTTTTGTGCATTTGGTGCTTTGGTCTATACCATGCTAAAAGTTCTATTTTTAAAAGGTCTGTTTGATTACTTTTTAAAACTATTTTTTGTTTCACGAAAACAAAGAAGCTTGCCCGAGAATATGTGGCCTTTAAATCCGAGGGTCAGATTGTGGCCGGATGCCGCCTTGAAATTCTGTGGATTTTAGGTGACCAGATCTGTTGTATCCCATTTATGGGATCCATTTTTTTTTCAAAAGGTGGGTAGAGTCTCCTTTGTTCGGGAGTTCTACTGACATACAACTATGCTCTTGATGTAATCATGCATGGCGTCGAATCTCGTGAGTAGTATCGACCACGCAAAATTATATGTCCGTATCCCATAATATAAGCTGGCGCCTCTTGGTCCCTTCACGGCCATGAACCATTTTTTTGGTTCCATTCATCAACAAATTAATGTGATACCAAAACACCCAACAAAACCTGAAGACATAAGTCCCGGGATCAAAATCAAACCTCAACACAATCAGAAATGCCTTGATCGAGAAAATTCCTAAAAATTCCCTACCTCAATTCCTGAATTTTGGGATGAAATTTATGGCCTCTCACGGCCTCAAAAGAAAACCCAAGCCAATAAATGGTCTTTAGGCTAGAAATATTCCAAGTAGGAAAATTCCTACCTCGTGAAGTTTGTGACTCAGATTTTCAGTACCCACGCGTAACTTACGTGCGTGGATCAGCACTCTTCTCGCTTCGACTAAAGCCCAAACTATTTCGATTTCCACATAGATCTTAGAGATAAGCAAAAAAGCATTTCCTCCCTTTCTCTCTCTCTCTTCACCCTCACTCCCGCTCTTATTGCCCGTTCTTGTGGCAAAATGGCCATTTTTCCCTTTTTGACTTTTCTTAATTTCTTTTCTTTTCCTTATTTTCTTTTCTTATTTTCTTGTTTTATTCCCCCACTTGACACTTGGCTCCAGTATGGTAGATTCCATGTAGTGCACCACGTGTCATGCCGCATGTCCCTCCTGGGTGTCATGGCATCACGGGATCATGCCATGTGTTACAGAAACTACTAGATGTGTAATGGCAATCAGAGAGAGTGCTCTACGATGCCCCTTGGCTTGTAGGGAGTATAAGAACAGCTAAATGTAAATATAGTAGTATTTTGGAGACTAAAATAGGAAATGATAATTTATGGAAAGCTAGGAGAGGTGGTATGAGCATAAAGGTATAATAATTAAATTTAAGCGGATGAAAATTTTGAAAATCAAATTAGAATGGGGCCAAAATAGAATTTCAAAGTTAAATTTCAATATTAAAGTTGAGGCTATTGGTAATTAAAGGAAATGTTAAAATATTAAAAATGGGAAAATAAGAGCCAAACTTGATTTGGTCTCCAAAAGGGCAAGGCTTCACGGTTTTGGAGGAGAAGGAGGAGAGAGCCAAGAGGAAGAAGGGAAGAGAAGGAAGAAGAAGGAGGAGGAAAAGTTCAAAGATTAAGGTATGTTTGTCTTTGAATCAAATGTCTTTTGGATGTCTAGGGCTTTTAGGGTGAATTTCTATGGAGAATTGATGCTCCTTGGTCTAGGGTTTTGGAAGAGATCACCTAAACCCTAGATGTTTGTTGGGATTATGAGAGTTTTCCCCAATTGGTGTAAAGGAAGCATGGAATCATCAAAAGCATATGGTTTTAAAAAGAATTGGTGACCTAGGTTGGAGTTCTTGGATTTTCACAAGGGTTTTGTTTGAGGTTCCACGCAGATTTAAGTGTTGTGGAGTTGGTGTTAGATACCATTCCATGATGTTTCTTGAGGTGTTATGAATTATAGATGTTATATGAAGTGAATTAGTAGCAAAAGTGGCAAAAAGCCAAATCTCAGAAAATAATTCCAAGGACTGCTCAGTACGGGAAATACTCTGTTTTCCTGTTCCGACCAGTTTTCGTATTTGATGCTTGCTCATTTCGAGATCTGATTTGAGTGATTCAAAATTATGGGTAAAATAGACTTCTGAGGGAAAATTTATCTGAAGGAAGTGCATGCAAATTCGCCAACCCTAAAGTGCCCAAGAATTTACTCAAAGTAAGACCATGTATAGAAGCCACTGTCTAGTTCTCAGTACAGGAAATGCTCTCTTTTCCTGTTTTGACCATTGTCGTATTTTGACCATGCTTGCTCATTCTGATCTGATTTGAGTGATTCAAGTTGCTGGATTAAAATATGCTTCTAAAGGAAAAAATTTATCTGAAGGAGAAGTTCAAGCAAATTTTAATCCCAGTCTTATAAAATGTTTCAAAGTGGAGCTATGTGCAGATTCTGTTCTGCCAAACCAAGGTCATCTGTTGTGCAGATTGTGTTATGTGGTTGAGGACTTTAGAGAAGGAATTTTAAATTGAAAATTTAAAGAGATGTCATTGGATATATAAAGGACTGATCTGGAGAGTTTCATAAATTTTGAAGACCGTTTGAATAATTTTTGAGTCATAAAGTCTATAAGTATTGTTGGAAAAAGGTTGGCCAAAATGAGTGGAGTTTTAGTGCAAAGATTATTTATTCGTTTGGCTTTAAATGAATGTGTATGGTGGATTAAAATGGAAGTTATGATTAATGTAAAGTTGTGGTTTCTTGAAAAAGGTGAAAGGACTATCGGACGGAAAGCAGAATTCGGCCAGGAAGCAAAAGCGGGTTAGGCGGTGGCTTTGTGGAGTGTAAAAATGATGTTTGCGAATTGAGTTTTAAAAGTGAATGATTTTGATGTTAAAATGAAAAGTTTAATGCCAAATGTTATATTGCCTAAATGAAAAGTTTTGATGCTAAATGAAAAAATTTAATGTACATATTTATCTTGCATCAATATATATATATTTATATTAAATTATATATGTATGCATATAAGGCACATTATGAAAGTAAAAAAAAAAAAATGTGTAAAGAAGAATGCATATATATTTGCATATATATGAGTTTTCATGATAAAGTAAAGGATTTAAATGGATTTATAAATGTATTTTGATAAAATGTTTCTTGATGGATTTACCTGACTTATATATTTATTATAGTGATGTCAGTAGAAGTGTAAGCGTGTAAGGATTTAGAGGGTAAAGTTATAGGTTCTGGCGAGGGGGCATTAGGTGTCTAGAGTAATATCCTTACACGTGATAAGGTGCTATAGTGGAACCCTATGCAAGCGTGAGTTTCTCACTTGAGCGTAGTGGTTATGGCCCCAGGTCATATTTATCCTCATAAATCGATTACCCGGGAAAGCATTCGGTGTGTTTATTCCTGGGTTCATCGAAAGAAGAAGAAAGAAAGAAAGAAAGAAAAGAAAGAAAGATAGAAAGAAAGTTTGAGGCATAAATGTTTAAGGCATAAATGGATTTAATGTACTTAGTGTTTATTATCGGAAAGAAAGAAAGTTTAAAGGCATAAATGTTTAAGGCATAAATTGATTTTAATTGTATAAGTATGTATTATTTTGATATATCTTTGGATGTTATCTTAATGAAAATGTATACACTCACTGGGCTCTTTGGCTCATTCTTTCCATATGTTTTCCAAAACATTTTTGGGACCCAGAGCCAGGTGCGGCCGTGGGAGTACCCTCCTGCCTGATGAGTCGAGGCCATCGAGGGAGATAAGCATGTGAACTGCATTGTATAAAATGGTTGCATATTTTATATATCAAATGGTTGTCATGTATATATGCATATATGGATATATTTTGAAAAGGAACTACTTAGGTGGTCGGCTTAAGTGGCTCAAGCCCAATCTTTTTATAAAATATTGTGCATGGGGTGAAAGTTTTGAATGTTTTGATGATTAGAAGGAATAAATGTATATGAGTATATATATTGTGTTGATTGAGTTGTGAATGAGGAGTCCTAAAGCGGAAGGAGTTGAAAATTTGAAAGATTAGTGTTTTAAATGCTTATGCAGTATTTGTAAATTTGGGAAAGTCAGAAAACGAGAGAAACTACGTGGGTTTACTACGAAAAATCTAAGCGTTGAAAAAAAGAAAAAGAAAAGAAAAAAAATTTACCACTTCGCTTCCCGCATTATTATTTTCTAAAGATATGTAAAGTTGTAAAGGGGTTAAGCTACATGGATTTTATTTGTATTTTAAGGAAAGTTTCTATATCCATTCTTGAGTCTTAGGGAGGTCCTCGGGTTCATGAGGTTAATCCGGGTGGGATCCTTCAGCGTGGTATCAGAGCCACGGTTTTGAAAATGTTATAAGATTTGAAAGATTTTATTTTCATATGATTGTTTAATGTTTTATTTTAAAATTGCATATATTATTTATGTGATTTAAAATCATATATACATTACATGACATATTAAAATTTTTGAATTCACAGAAAATGCGTCGTCGAGGCCGACCCCCACGGGAGAGCTCACGAGGCGGTGAGTACACAGGAGGAATATGTTGGTAAAAAGTGCAGCATGTTCCTCACCGCGATCTGGGTGACCGCATGCCGCCCCACAGACGGGGCCGCCACCACCACGAGGTCGTGGGAGGACGGATATCGTTCGACGGATGAAACCGACTTTTTAGCCAGCTGCGTTCACGGCGACCCAGGGAGCCGTGCTTCTATAGAGAGGGGCGGCTAGGGGCGCGGGCCCATGATGGATTGGGAGACCCGGAAGGAAGCCGTCATGGTTAGAGAGGAAATAGGCAGATTACCCGGGTGATGCAATGTACGGATGAGCAGATGGTCACTTTTTCTGCCTTTCTCCTACGGGACAGAGCATTGGAGTGGTGGAGGGCAGTTCAGAGGAGATGCCCAGAGGGAGTGTCCTGGGCACAGTTCAAGGAAGAGTTTACAGATAAGTTTGTTCCGGCCCGATTCTTAGGATCTGAAATTTGAGGAGTTCTTTGGGTGGAGCGGGGGACACTCTGTGACAGTTATGAGAGGTTTTTAGGCTCGTCGGACATGTCCCATTGCTCCAGGACCGGCTGAGTTTTCGAAGACCAAAGTTTCTTTGTAGGTCTTCGTCAGGAGATTAGGACCGTGTAGCGTCATTGACCCACACAGTCTGACCCCGGAGTGGTAGAGGCTGCCGATTAAGGAGTTGAGAGGAGCATGGGGTTGAAATCCGGGCTACGACCCGATCGAGGCAGGTGGGTCGTGCAGTTGGGAGGTTCGATGTGATTCAAGAGGAGGAAAGAACCACGATTAGACCGGTGCGAGGCCGGTCGAGCGCGGTCCCAGCGGGGGTTGGTGAGGCCGCAGACGGGTGGCTCGAGGGTCGAAGCAGTGTACTAAGTGTGGGAAGACCCGTTATAGTGAGTGCAAAATGGGGCCAGACGATTTGCTTCGTGTGGGCAGTAGGGACACTTCGCGAGAAGTACCCCTGAGATAGTTTAGCGGTGGATCGAATGGGACAAACGGGGCGGGGCGATTCAGTCTTGGTAGAGTCGGGGTCGGAAGTCGGAGGGGTTTGGATGGGGCCCCACTGCATTTCACTAGATCGGAGGACGGCGGTGGGAGTCAGCCATCCGGAGGACCCGGGGCCAGGACGACCTCGGACACGAGGGGCTAAGGAGTGTTTCATGATCCACTCGACGGGGAGCGGATGTAGCACAGAGGTCATAATTACTATCCAAGTTTTGAGAGTGATGCTTATGTCTTGATAGATCAGGGTGCTGCGTAGTTTATTCTAACGAAATATATTTACGCAGTGAACATAGAGATACAGCTATAGATTGTAGTATGGTAGTCTCCTTCCTAAAGGATTCACTTATAGCCGAGATAGGTATACATGGGTTGTAGAGTGATTATTGAGACCGTGAGTTTATGGCGATTTAGTGATGATGGACATCCAGGGACTTGATGTGATACTAAGGATGGGTAGTTGTCGACATCACGCCACCATGGATTGTTTAGGGAAGAAGTTAAGTTACGTAGGCTGGAGACAGTTACTTTTGTGGGGTAAGAAGATGTGTCCTCGATATGATGTATATGCTGTGATGATGGGTGGGAAGATGCTCAGAAAATCATATAAAGGGGTATCCTAGCCTATGCGGTTGAGGTGAGAGATAAATGATGCCGAGATTGGAAAACATTCCATTAGTCAGAAATTTCGGATGTGTTTCGGATAGTCTTCTGGACTACCCCCGGATAAGATTGATTTTCAGATCGAGTTAGCCCACTGGGACGTGAGTGGAGTTCGAGGCGCCATATAGGACCTGCTTGAGTGAAAGAACTTAAGGTGCGGATGGAAGGAAATGGTCGACAAGGGGTTCCGTCGAGGCCAGAGCACATCTCCTTGGGAGCAGGTTTTATTTATGAAGAAGGACGGGAGCATGCGATTATATGTATTGATTCTGAAGGCTGAATAAAGTAGCAATCCATGTCGGTATCCTCTTAGGATTGATGATCTCTTTGATCGATTCACAGGAGCTAAAGGTATTCTCAAGATTGATTTGAAGTGGGGCTATCATTAGTTGAGAGTTCATGATGAGGATTATTTCACCGTGACATTCGGGACAGTCTGGGCATTTGAGTTTCTAGTCATGCCATTTGGACTTACAGATACTGGCCCAGCTTTATGGATCATGAATAGGATTTTCAGGCCTTACCGATCCAGTTTGTGATCGTGTTTGTGTGATATCTTGATGTATTCGAGCGGTGGAAGAACATCTGAGCCTTAGGGGATAGTGCACACATTAGGAACATGTTGATTTATATGCTAAACTTAGTAAGTGTCGGTTTTGGCTCGGCTTGATTAGTCGGCTTTTTGGGACACGTAGTTTACTGCCGGAGGGGGTCTCGATGGATCAGCGGAAGGTCGACTATAATTGAATTGGAAACCTCCTATGAGTGTTACGAGAGATAAGGAGTTTTACGGGTTTGGCGGGATTATTCACAGTAAGTTCGTTGAGGGATTTTCGAGAGATAGCCCTTTGCTTGACTAGATTGTGAGAAGAGGAACCGTTTTTATGGTCGAGGAGGCTTGTCGTGAGTTTCGATGGCGAAAGGAGATTGACTCAGCTCAAATAACACAATTCCATCGGCCGGGATGGCTTCACGATGTATTATGATGCCTCGAGGCCTAGGTTGTGTGTTAATCTGCGGAATGACAGGTGATTGCATGGCTAGAAGCCCGATTAAAGAAGCATGAAGGAATTATCCTACCTTACGACACAGAGCTAGCGGTAGTAGTATTTGCCTTGCGGATATGGAGGCATTTCTTATATGGAGTGCCACAGTAGGATTTTACGGGATCATAGGCTTGCAGTGCTCACATTTCACCTTGAAGGAATTGAACATGAGGCAGAGGGAGATGGATTGAACTGATCAAAGGATTATGAATGTACCATTGAATATCATCACGGAAGGCGAGCGTGGTAGCAGATGCTCTTAGTAGAAGACCCATGAGTTCCCTATCGCACGTGAGGGTCGTGCATGTTCCTCGACTCATAGAATTGAGGTCCTTGGGTGTGAGACTGGAACTGACAGATTCAGGAGCACTGTTAGCCATATTCCATGTACATCCTGTATTGATAGACAGGATTAAGGAGGCTTCAGTTCGGGATCCAGGATGAGTGAGTTAAGAGGAGGTGAAATAGAGTCCCAGACAACGAGGGTTGTCATTGAGAGGGGATGAATGCACAGTGGTCATGGGACCCGAGTTGTAATGTACCGGATGTAGGTGATATAGGAGAGAGATTATGGAGGGAAGCCCATTCCTCATATGTATCTGTCCAGGAAGCCTGAGATGTATCATTGCCTAAAGGAACACTCCCAGGTGGAAGGGTATGAAGGGATATTCTGCGAGTTCGTCTCGGATCATCCTCCACATATGTGGTGTAGGAGCCTCGAAGCCTGAGTTTATTAGTCCTCCAGTTCCTCGATTGGAAATGGGAGAGAATCACTATAGATTTTGTGAGTGGACTTTCATTTGCCGGAATAGCCATGATACGATAGGTGGTGTATGAATGACCCTTGAAATCAACCATTTCCTCCCTACTCAGAATAGTGATTCATTGGATAAGTTGGCCCAATTATCGTTAGAGATTATCGGGCGCGCGATACGCCGGTTCCATTGTTTGAGACATAGATCGGGTTTACCTCGCGGTTTGGCTGATTTGAGAATGCCCTTGGCACTAAAGTTTGCATTTAGTACGGCTTTTCATCCTCGGACGGATGGCTGTCCCCGAGAGGACTATCCCCGAGACTTTAGAGGATATACTTAGGGCATATGTTACATGGAGTTTAGAGGGAGTTGGGACACCCACGTCTACCCCTGATGGGTCGCATACAATAGCAGTTTATCAGACCGATTGTGATATGGCCTTATGAGGCTCTTTATGGGCCGAATGTCGAACTCCGGGTATGTTGGGACGAGGTAGGTGAAAAATTAGTAGGTCGGGAAATTGTTGAGTGACTTATGATAAGATCAAAGTTATAGGGATAAGTGAAATTTCACAAGGTAAATGAGAAAAGTTATACGGACAATCGCCGTCAGGACCTAGAGTTCGAGGTAGGGGACATAGTATTTTGAGGATTCCCCATGGAAGGTGTACTAGTTTGGGAAGCGTGGAAAGCCCAGTCCACGATATATTAGACCTCTTGGGATTGGTAGGAAGGATTGGAGGTGGCATATCGATTGGGTTGCCATCGAGGCCTCGATCGCATTCATGATCATTTCCATGTTCCTATGCTCCGCGATACACCTGCAGACCTTTCCGTAGCATTGTGAGCAACCGATTGGCGCCTGAAAATTTGGCATCTAGAAAGAGGAACCGGTCCCGAGATCCTCGTAGTCGAGCTTGAGTTCTATGGCAAGAGACTATCCATTTGGTGAAGATATTGGCCAGAGTCATTGATAGAGGAAGCCACTTGGGACGGAGGCTCGGATCGCCATCAGTACCCTCAATTATTTTAGGATAAATTATTTTCAGCTCCTTACTTTTGGAGTTAGTTATTTCATTTCGAGGACGAAATGTTCCTAAGGAGGAGAATTTTGTGACACCCGTCAGGAGAGTGTCACGATGTGCTGTAGGGGTATAAGAGCACTAAATGTCATGGTAGTATTTTGGAGACTAAAATAAATAGGAAATGTGATAATTTATGGAAACCGAGAGTGGTGGTATGAGCATAAGGGTATAATGGTCATTACTAAAGGATATGAAAATTTTGAAAATCAAATTAGAGATGGGCCAAAAATAGAATTTCAAAAGTTAAATTTCAATATTAAAGAGTTGAGGGCTGCTTGGTAATTGTGCTGAAATGTTAAAATATTAAAATGGGAAAACAAGAGCAAAACTTGATTTGGTCTCTAAAGGCCAGGCTTCACGGTTTTGAGGAGAAGGAGGAGAGAGCCAACAGGAAGAGGAAGGAAGAAGAAGGAGGAGGAAAAGTTCAAAGATTAAGGTATGTTTGTCTTTGAATCAAATGTCTTTTTGGATGTCTAGGCTTTAGGTGAATTTCATGGAGAATTGATGCTCCTTGGTCTAGGGTTTTGAAGAGATCACCTAAAACCCTAGATGTTTGTTGGGATTATGGAGAGTTTTCCCTAATTGGTGGTAAAGGAAGCATGGAATCATCAAAATATATGGTTTTAAAAAGAATTGTGACCTAGGTTGAGTTCCCTGGATTTTTTTCAAAGCAAAGGGGTTTTGAGGTTTGAGGTTCCATAGCACCAATTTAAGTGTTGTGGAGTTGGTGTTAGATGCATTCCATGATGTTTCTTGAGGTGTTATGAATTATAGATGTTATATGAAGTGAATTGGTAGCAAAAGTGGCAAAAAAGAAGCAAATCTGGAAAATACTCATGACCTGCTTTGCGCTGTGGAAATACTCTGTTTTCCTGTTCCGACCAGTTTTCGATTTTGATCATAACTTGTCATTTCAGATCTGATTTGAGTATTCAAAATTATGGGGTAAAATAGACTTCTAGGGGAAAATTTATCTGAAGGAAGTAATCAAATTGTAAACCTAAAGTGCCTGGTACCATCTGGTGAAATGTAAGCTTCATCAACTAAGTTCTTGGTACAGGAAATGCCTTGTTTTCCTGTTTCGACTTATTTGTCGTATTTTGGACCATAACTTGCTCATTTCTGATCTGATTTGAGTGATCTGCTGCTGGTTAAAATATACTTAGGGAAAAAATTATCTGAAGGAAGTTCAAGCAAATTTTAATCCCAAAGTGCCTAGAAAATGTTTCAAAGTGGGAGCTATGTGCAGGATCTGTTCTGCTAAACTGAGTCATCTGTTTAGATTGTGTTATGTGGTTGAGGACTTAGAGAAGGAATTTTAAAATTGAAAATTTAAAGAGATGTCATTGATATATAAAGGAATTCGATCTGAGAGTTTCATAAATTTTGAAGACCGTTTGAATAATTTTTGGAGTCATAAAGTCAATAGAGTATTGTTGGAAAAAAGGTTGGCCAAAATGAGGGGCTTAAAGTGCTTATGGTAATTTGTTCATTTGGTTTAAATGAATGTGTGTATGGTGGATTAAATGAAGTTATGATTAATGTAAAGTTGTGGTTTTCTTTGAAAATGTGAAATGACTATTTGACGGGAAACGGAATTCGACGGAAGTAAGCGGGATTGGAGCGGTGAACTGGAGTGTAAAAATACGTTTGCAAATTGGAGTTTTAAAAAGAATGACGATGTTAAAATGAAAGCGAATGTAAATGTTATATTGCCTAAATGAAAAGTTTTGATGTAAATGAAAATTTTAATAATATGTTTATTCGCACTAATATATATATATTTATATTAAATTATATATGTATGCATATGTTAAGGCATTGAAAGTAAAAATGTGTAAAGAATGCATATGTATATTTGTGTTATAAGGGCGAGTTCATGATAAAGTAAAGGATTTAAATGGATTTATAATATTTGATAAATGTTTTACCGATGGTTACCCTAACCCCATATGACCGCTATGATCGATAACGCCAGGCAATCGGGCCAGGCGACTTGAAATGTTGAAGTTACAACCCAGAGGCACGAAAAGTTCAGGAGTAAGATCCTACACGTGATAAGAATAAGATCAACCTCGCCAGCGTAGCTTCTTCCCGCAATGTGAGTGGTTACGAATTAACGGATCGGTCTCACCGCCAAAGATCTCTAAACTGTTTCGTGCTAGCCCCCTGGGTTCCATCGGGAAGAAAGAAAGAAAGAAAGAAAGAGAAAGAAAGAAAGAAAGATAGAAAGAAAGCTTGAGGCATAAATGTTTAAGGTATAAAATGGATTTTGAAATGTATAAGTATTTATTATCGAAAGAAATAAAGTTTAAGGCATAAATGTTTAAGGCATAAATCGATTTTAATCGTGGCGGCATGCATTATTCATATATAATCGGAAATGTTGGTCTTAATGAAAATGTACACTCACCGGGCTCTGAGCCTATTCTTTCCATATGCTTCCAAAAACATTTTCAGACCCAAGATAGGTAGGTCTGTGGGTAGAGTACCCTCCTGCCTGATGTTCGGAGCCATCGAGGAGGCAGCGCATGTGGCTACGTGTATAAATAGTTTGCATATTTTATATGTCAAATAAATTTGTCATGTATATATGCATATATGGATATATTTTGAAAAAGGAACTACTTAGGTGGTCGTAAGTCGGCTCAAGCCCAATCTTTTTATAAAACTGTACATGGAATTGAAGAAGTTTTGAATGTTTTGATGATTGAAAGGAATAAATGTATATGGTATATATTGTGTTGATTGAGTTGTGGACGAGGAGTCTAAAAGCGGAAGTTGAAAATTTGAAAGATTAGAAGTGTTTTTAATGCTTATACGAGATATTTGTAAATTTGGGGAAAGTCCTCAGAAAAACAGAGAAACTAAGCCGATTTTAAGAAAAATCTAAGCGTTTGAAAAAAGAAAGAAAAGAAAAAAAATTTCACTTCGCTTCCGCATTATTTTCTAAAGATATGTAAAGGATTGTAAAGGGAGGTTCGCTCCATAAGATTTTATTTATTTGTTTTAAGGAAAAATTTCTATATCCATTGGAGTGCAGGAGAACTCCCTCGGGTTCATGAGGTTAATCGGGTCGGGTTCAGCCAGCGATCTTATCGAAAATGTGAAGTGGCGTATTGGAATGGAAGCGAGTCGACGAAACTAGATTTAGCGAGAATGTATTCAATGGTGAAATCTGTTTCATCATCCAAGGTCTAGAAAATTTCCGGTTTCAGCAAAATTCTTGTTTACCTTTTGAAAAGTGTGATTTTCCCAGATTTTACCATATGTTTGGTTCCTTTTTTCTCTTTTTTTTTTTCTATTTTGAAAAACATGGAAAACATATAAAACACTAAATTGAGAACAAGAAGAACAGTTTTAAAGAGGGCTCCTGCAAAATGGTGTCTATGTGTTTTCAAAACTATTTTCAAGAAAAAATTTTCAAAAACATTAACCAATTAATTTTTATATACAATATGATATGTTATATTTGTGCTTGAAAAGGATACAAAAACCTATTTCCATAATCGAAGGCAAGCAGATCATTCCTTATGGGAAAAATTAATCTATGAAACATTGTACTCGACATTTATTAGGCGATGAAATGTTATCTTCATAACTCGGAGTAAAAATGCCCTTATCTAAGCTATTCTTTACTAAGTTCATGTTTCTTCAGTAAATTTTGAAAGAAAATACTAGGAAAAGAAAATAAAGAAAAGGAAAAGGGAAAAGAAAAATGATAGCAAATAAAATTAGAGTTAAGCCTACATATTGTTTTATTTACTACTTCCAACCAATTTATTTATTTTAACCCATCAATATAAAGATTAAATAATTTTAAATTTTGTAAATTTTAAGTACTTTTATTTATATTTTATTTTCTTTAAATTTTATTAGATAATCCAAACACAAGAAAATCATTTTTCTTCTATATATGTTTTGTTCTTTCCTTATTACTTCCAGGAAGCCAAACATGACTTCTGAAAGAAAAATGAAGTTTCTTTTTCTTGAATGCCCATTATATTCTTAAACCTCTTACTAAAAATTTAATTTGACTTCTTTGATCAAATTTTATAGGAACATGTCTCCTGTCCTTACCCTTTCTAGCTGCCAAATTATACACATTTTTATGTATAATCCAATGTAGGCCATAGCTAGCCCGGAAACAATTTTTACCAGTGCCATTTACATTAGCACCAGAACGAAAAATCGGTTATATTGGTGAGTATATCGGATGTCGGCCCGATCACGAATGATTCTAAGCCGAGAGCAGTTGGGCAAATGGGATAATATCAAGAAAAGCGTCGATATTTCAGTGAAATATCATAAAGGTCGATATTTATTGAAATATCGGCCAATTAATACATCATCTTGCATGGTAGGAACTTCAGGAAAAAAAATCGGCATAAAATTGCGAAAAAATCAACGATATATCGCCGATATTTGGAAAAAATCGGCCATGCTTTTGACCTCTTGACCAACGATCTAACAACCTAGATTCGTTCTTGCTATATGGGAGGACATGTCGATCTTCGATTTGTTAGACAGAGGTGGGAGAGAGGTCCATCACTGGTCCGGATTTGATTCGAGACACCTCTGAGAAGGTGGATTTGATTCAGAAGCGCCTTCTTACGGCTCAGAGCAAACAAACAACGTCGACCTCTAGAGTTCGAAGTGGGTGATCACGTCTTCTTGAAGGTGATGCCTAGGAGAGGAGTGATCATATTCAGCAAGTGAGGGAAGCTAGCACCGAGGTATATTGGGCCCTTCGAGATACTCGAGAGGGTGGGTACAATTGCTTATCGGTTGGTGCTACCACCGAGTTTATCAGGTGTCCATGAGGTGTTCCACATCTCCATGCTCCAGAAATATACTCCAAATCCAACTCATGTAGTTGATTGGGGAGAGATTACTGTTGACACTGATGGGACCTTCGAGGAGGGACCAATGCGTATCTTGGATAGTGGGATCGAGGTATTACGACCTTGAACCGTGTGGCTTATAAAGTGTTGTGGCAACACCCAGAGTGGAGGAGGCATCGTGAGACCGCGGGACACGATGCGAGCCACCTATCCTTTCTTATTTGAGGAAGAGTGCGTGGTCTAATGTTGGCATTAGAATATTCTTTGCATATGTATGTGTATGTATTTTCAGTATGTGTGAATTTAGGACAGGAGTCTGTTAAGGAGAGGGAAGAATATAAAGAGCTGGCGTTAATTTTACGAAAATGGATAAGCATTAATTTCGGTTAAAAACCAGAAATTTTCTAGATATCAGATGACTAAATGGACTTCACTGTTGAATTCGTCTTGCGAAATCTAGTTACCCCATCAAATTTCATCAGATTCCAAGACGGTCAGAATTTCACGTTTTTCGAGATATCGGGTGTTGGGTGACATATGGCATGATCCAATGGATGCCACATGGCACCTTAGGGGAGTGACACATGGCATGACATGTGGTGCACTTGTGTGAATGACTCACATTGAGCCAAGTGTCAAGTGGAGGAACTAATGGGAAAGATAAAACAAGAAAATAAGAAAAAAAAAAAGATGGGATCAAATTCGGTGGATAAGTAGAGAAAAGAAAAAATGAAAACAAAGAAATAAAAAAGAAAAGGAGAGAAAACAAGCATAGAGAGAAAAAAAAGAAAGGGTTTTAAAACTTCTCTCTAAGATCTATGAAATCGAGAGTACAATCGGTTTCGTCAAGCGAGAAGAAAAGAAGTTTATCCTGAATCGCAAGCTACACATGGGTACCAAAATCTTGGAGTTTCGTCGAACTCCACGGTAGAAATTTTCTTACTTGGAATATTTTTAGGCTAAAAAGCCGTATAATGGCATAGGTTGTCTTCGGGCGTGATAGGCCATGTGATTTGAATCCCGAGATTTTGGGACTGAATATTGGATATTTTTGTGACTTGTTCTGGGTGGTCTAGACTGGGTTCAGGTTTGGTTTTGATCCTGGGACTGATGTCTTTGGGTTTTATGGTGTGTTTTGGTATCACAGTAATTCGGTGTGGCAAGTGAAGGAGTTGAGAGGTGCTTTGTTTATATGGGTCCGAGATTTGGGTCATTTTGTGTGTATTGTTGGAAAAATAAATAATATGTTGTTATGTATAAAAATCTTGTTAATACGTGCTTGCTTGATGTATTAACATGGAAATTGTGATGAATGAAAATTATATGTAGGAAATATAATTATCTGGAATTTATAAATGTTGCATGTAGCATGACATAGCATGAAATGACATGATTGCATTTCATATGCACGGTCACATCGCGTCGAGTCGGGTGTGGGTGCATGGTACTGTCATTCACCATTCTTGGTGAATGTGTGAATGGCTGGAAATGGGACCACATCGAAGTGAGACTCACGGTTGGCCTCAGCGATAATAAATATAAAATCACGTGTGTTTAGGCGCAGCAAGATGGGGTAGGTGCACGAGAACCCAAATTTATAAGCGATTAGACATGATCACCGGTGGTGAAAGCCAGTAAAAATGTCGGAAGGCGCACGATGATCCTGCGGTGTGACATCGAAAAAGACGTGGCCCATGAACAACACACGGGATTTGATAAAAAAAATTCAAGTGAATATTGGAGGGTTGTTCAATAGTTTAAGTCATTGGGTGAAACACCAATGACTGGTTTTCACACTTGGCATTGTAGGTGTGAGGGAGTCGGTCGGGACTCGGGTTATGGGCATGAGGAGTCTCATCTCATGCAAGACACGTAATATTCCATATAGGATTGCATTATTTATATGAAATGTGATTGGATGTTTTCATGGTTGCCATTGCATGTGCATTTTAGGTGGGGAGTAGTAGCCCTTATAGGAGAATTTTCTCTTGGGTGCTCATCCGTCGTCATCAACCCTTCGGAGTCGCAAAGGGGTGTACGGGAGACGGCGGCCAACAAGGCCATGATTATGAAAAAGGCCGATGTGTGGCATTGATATTACCTTTAAGAACATTTTTGGTAAAAATATTTTGTATAAAAGAATTGTAACTAAATTCTTTTGGGACTATTGTCTAAATAGTTAGGTATGTAATTATGGTAAGAGGATCGTGATTGGACTCTTACAGACTATAATTAAGCATTTTATTTTCATATTTTATATTTAAATGTGAATGAATGGGTCCCGGTAAAGGGATGTATATTGGGGATATGGAGGATGGACGCATTGTGTAGAGTGTGAAATTGGCGGGCTTCAGATGGAGCTAGCGATCAGCCGAAGTAGGGCGGTTGGCATTTAAATTATTATTGAAAAATAGGGCCAAATTTGCCGACTTGGTATGGCGTCGACCGACACTTCAGATTATTTGCCTTGAAAAAGACATTTTTAGCTAAACGGGCCGTTTTTAGGCGTCTTTGTTTATTAAAATGTTGGCCGATAGTGGAAATTTGGCCCGACCCGGTTTGGCTGTTGCTTTGTTGGCCGGCCCGGCCCAGGCCAACCAGCGGGTGCCACCTCTACGTGTGGTCAATACTATACATTGAGACCACGGATGAGTTATGATTATAGTGTTATACAGGTTGTATGTTGGTGTTTCCGAAACGAATGAAGCTGCACGTTTTTTGAAATAGTTCATGGTGGGATGCGATAATGCTGGTGATGAGTGCCGAAATCGCGTGAATTCCGCTGGTTGACAGGTTGTCAACGGAACCCTCGGATTTGGGGCGTCACACCATCCTGGCTTGGTTGGCCATGGCGCCCGGAGTTCGAAACCGAGGACTTTACTGGCTTGTAGCAGTGTAGGTATTAGATAACCAGCCAGCCATCGGAGGGCTCCGGTGGGGACATGCCATTACTCTTTTGAGTATGAGTTTTAGTTCTCCGGTGAGTGTACCAAAACACCAATAACCCCAGAATCAGCCCTGCAATTGCTAGGAAATGAGAAGGAAAATCATTCATGTTAGATACCAGATATTATTGGAGGTGTGCGTAACCAAGATTCTGCCACTCCTTTATACAGATTTTTCCATTTTCCCATTGCTTCAATCTTTTGAGTTCCATGTCGGCTGCCACCAAATTGAAAATTTTGTCTTGGTGTAATTTTTTCCTCTCACGTGTTGTCGTTTCTAATTTTCTCTTCAATTTTCCACCAGCCACTTGAGAAAATTAACATTAATCAGTGATGTTTGAAGCTTGACGGCACTCTTGCAGACCACAGTCCTCAAAGTAGGTACTGATTTGATTTTGGACTCTAGGGCTATGTTTGGTTCCGAAAATTTGTGAGAAATGCCTCAAAGAAAATAAGGAGAAAAGAAAAAGAAAAGAAAAACCCAAAAATCGATATATTTTATTTATCATTTTCAAACTCATATTATTTATTTCAACTCATTAATATAAATATTTATAAATAATTTAAGATTATGTAACAAGTTTCTAGTAATTTTGTTTATTTTGATTTTCTATTATATTTTTTTATTAGACAATGAACATAAAAATATCAATTTCCTTTATTTATTTTTAACCTTAGCATTTCTGAGAACTGACGTAGCATAGAGATGCCCTTACTCTTGTAATTAAAATTGTTACTATATGTGTATATATATATATATATTTTTTTTTTTTGTTTATTATTTATGAAAATTTAAATTTAATGATAATATCTTTCTGTCCCCGAGCAAGCATCATCAATTGTTAAAAACACTTGCAGTGCATGTCCCAACAGCCCAAATGAACCTCTTACATATGTTGTCATATATTTCGTTTTTACTGTGGAATGTGCACTAATAATTTATGGATATATAATGTTAACAGTTATTTATTATTGTATAAACCTTTACGCAAGATGTAACTAACTATAGATTGCATTTGTATCACATGTTTTAGTTTGACTATACTTGCGAATGGTTTTAATGGGCCAAACTACATCTATAGTTAGCACATTTGAGAGGTACATTGGTAGAATATTTATTTGTTATACATGTTAATTTGACTAGAAGGTTGTAATGGAAGAAAACTATGGCATATGTGTAAAAGGATATAAATTTTGTTTCCTGCAAAGTACTAAGAAAAAAATGCTAAAAAAATGATTTTCTAATGTTTCGTTGTCTAATAAAAAATATTAAAAAAAAATAAAGATAAATAAAATTATTTAGAAATTTACATATTTTTAAGTATTTAATCTTTAAATTAATGAGTTAAAATAAATAAAATTAATTTGAAATAGCCAACAAAAATAATATGTTGAATTTAACTCTATTTTTATTTTCTTTCATTTTTTTCCTTCCTTGTGATCGGTGCAAGTGATGAGTGACCAAGGGCTCTTGGAGGGTCATGTCCTTACCCTAGGATAAGCCCTGCAATTAATAGGAAATGAGAATACAAATCCATGTTGGAGCAAATATGAATAATGGTAGTAAACTAAAGCTTCACTACCACAAGTTAATTCAAACAATTTTCCTCTTGCTTCATTGTCTAAATTCAAATATGGTTGGTATAATTTTCTTGGTCTGCAAGTTTTTTTCCACTCCCTTCAATTTTTCTACTTGTCACTTCGGAAAATTAACATCAATAAAAATTAACAGATTTTTCATCCTAGCTCTCTTACATATATATAGCACTCCAACCAAACAACACACTGAACAAATGGGCTCAACCTCAAGCTCCATATATGCCCATACATTTATTCATTACAATGACATAACATACCCATTATAGACAATATTTAATGGATCGACTAGGCTCCGATCTATATGATTTTATTTGTACTAGTATTTTTTTATTTTGGTACCACTAATTTATGGCGCCTAGTAAAGTCGGCGAGGAAGGCGGGGAGTGAGCATAACTTCAGTAGGAGTGGTCTTAGGCATGGTGACACCTTCCCCTTCCGTCATGTCCCTGGGAAGAATTTGATGGTGTAGTCATGTCAAATCCTTGAAATGACCGAGCTTGGTGTTAAGTTTAAAATTTGTAAGGCCATATTGGCTCCTGGGCAAGATCTTCTACCAGAACCAAATGGGATTAACTCAAAATGCTGACCCAAAACATCCACAGTTGCATGGCTTTTCAAAATCTCTCTGGTCGAAACTCTTCAGGGTTAGACCACACCGCAGGATCTCAATGCAACTTCCATGCATTGACCCCAGCAGCCAGTGCCTTTGGGAATGTGATACCCACCAACATGGCAGTCTTCCATTGCCTCATGTGGTAAAAATAGGGGGGATGTTGGATATAGCCTTAGGGTTTCCTTAACAATAGCTTGAAGGTAAACTAGGTTCTGGATATCTGATTGTTCCACCCATCTCTCTCTACCAACTTTTATGTCTAACTCTTCTTGAGCATGCCCGGAATCTCTTTGTTGTTCAACAATGCGGACATGAGCCATATAGGGTGATAGAAGTGGTGTCGAGTTCTGCCAGTCATGATGTAGTTTTAAATTCGAGGAAAATAGCAAAGCAAAAGGTAAGAGATCAATGTATCCAAGAAAGAAGTACCTAAGTTTTAGGATGAACATGATAATAGCATGTCTTTTCATTCAACCTAATTATTATGCATGATAATCAAGAAAGGGAAAGGGGAAAGGAAAGGTTAACAAATAATGTTATTTCAAGCTTGGAAGTTTAAAAAAATCCGGCATCATACGGCTAGAGTAAAAACAATTAGATTTTAGATAACTAAGATTGATTAAGGCTAATACCTCAGGCTCATTAGATGGTACTTAAAAAGTTCGAGCCACTGAAATCTAATTTTTTTAAAGGAAAAAATTTCAAACCTAAAATGGTATTGTTGAAAACACACTTTTCCTTAGAAAGAACATCTGGAATCTGATTGCCTTGATCGCTTTGTATCCAGCGAGTAGCAAACATGGGCGTCTTGGAGCTTACTTAGCATGATGTCTATAAGTCCAGCCCTCACTGGCAGCCTCATTTCGAGACTCCCTTTATGTTTCTTCTACCGATTTTCTATAAATGGTCATTTCTTTTTGCAGCAGAAGTTTCATAGAGGACAAACGATGGCCTTGTAAATCCAAAATTCAAGAAATGGGATGAGCGTGTGCCACAAAGGCCCCGGATAGAACCGCCGAGTTTCTTTATCGTTGCTATAAGCGGACCCAGCTTCCTCACCCCCATGAACAACGTTGTTAGATATCTCTTCGGCAATCATCCTCGGGACTACATTGGAACACAGGTGTTTGAACCATTTACAACACCACCTTTGAGAAGTTGACCCGGTTATTTATCTTTCCCAAGCATGTACAAATCCTTTATCCCAGCCTCCAATTCGAAGACCTGCACAGGCATCAAGTCAGTGAGGCGGCGAGTGGAGAGGATTTCATGAATGGATAGCTTCCTCATCTCACGCCAAAAAGGGCCGTAAGGAGCAAGAAGAATCCAGCAGCAGCATAGTTGTGGGTGAAGAGCAGCTGCTCTGCGAGAGTTGAGGCGGGTGGCAAAGCCTTGTCGTTGGTGGTGAAGCATTCTTTAATAGCCTCATTATTACTCACAACAACTGCTCGGTGTATTCCTAGTCGGATCATAAATGCCGGGCGACCTTATCAACCGTGGCTCAGGGTTACGTGTCAGACTTTGCTGTAGTTGGTGGATGTGGCCAGATTCTGGGCCGGCGCGGAGGGAGCTCAGGTGGGGACATGCAGTGCTCTTACTTCTAGGTGATTATACCATAACAACAATAGCCCCAGAATAAGCCACATAATAGGTAGGAATTGAAAGCAAATCCATTTTGGATTATAGAAGAGATTGGGGAGAATGGTAATGCTCGATTAATCGAGATTCATTACTACACATTTATAAAATTTTCCACCTTCAATGTTTGAATTCAACGTCTCGGATCCACTAGAATTGGTATAATTTGTTAGATTAATTTGTGTTATAGACGAGCACAATCATATTACAATTTAATTGTGTAGTGTGCATGTTAGTATAGATAATTATGGGTTGATTTAATATTAACTAGCTATGGACACATGGTTTTATCTTCTCCCTTGCTTTGGTAAGCCCATTGGACCAAAGCTCAGTTGTTCCCTTATGCTCTATATATATAAGTAATAGAACACTGGAATTTTACAAATGTTTGGTAGAACATGCTTTTGGGAAAAAGAAAGATCTATCTTCAACCCTAGCCATCTTTCTCTTTGATCTTACCTCCTACAGATTTCTTTGGAGATAAATGGCAGTCAATAATTCTGGATCCATGCCAGGTATGTTTTCTACCCAATACAAATCGATGTGCTTCTTTGTTCAATAAAATTTGTATTGTGTAATGTATTTATTGGATCTTTTGATTATTGATCAATTGTTTTTTGGATCAATAAATACTCTTGATTTTACAAAATAATCTAGCATAATTTTCTTAGAAACCTTGTGCGTATCTTTTGTTCTTGCGATAGTTATGTCTTTAGTCTAGGACCATGTTGTACTCCACTTTCATAGGAAAAATTCTCACGGTTTCTCAATGCAGGTCTGTAGTGGGTTGGAAGGTTGTTGTTGGGCTTGAAATTGTAGCTTATGTTGCCACTCTGGCCAGGCCTCTGCTGATAAGAACCCTCATAAGCAAGTCCCTCATCAGTTATTCATTTATGCTCTCCTTCTTCTTCTATTCCCATTGTATTTGTTGAATGACTTCTCCTTTCTTGAGTGCTCATCTTACTCATCAGCATCTACTTTGCTTCAATTGCAGTCATCCTGTTCAGCTCTAGCATACCTCCTCCTTTGTCTGCTTGCTACTCCACAGAAATCTCAGCTGGAGCTCTATAGTTGCTTTCGCCAAATCTTCAATAAGTCAGTCAGCTCTTCGCACACTTCTTTCTCTTGAATGCTCCATACAGATGCATCTATGATTCCCTGAAGAATAATTCATTGTGATGATAGAAAATGTCCATTTTGGTGATTTGATCAATCCCATGCATTGACATCTCTTCAGTTAGCTAGACTTCTCCCAAGCATTGTAGAGGCTTTCTTCTTCTCTTTTCTTGAAGGCTATAATCTCTCTTCTATTCTCTAAGGAGAGGACTGGTGGGAAAAACCTCTCCATAAAAGCTTCAACCAACTCCTCCCAACTGTCAACTTATCCATATGGCATTGACTCAAACTAACTGGTTGCTACATCTCTCAATGAGAAGGGGAATAACTATAACTTGATAATATTTTTGGATTAACCCTATTCAATTGACAAATGCTTGCTATCCTCATAAATCTTCCTAGGTGCTTACTTAGATCCTCTAATGTGCCTTTGTAAATTGGCATTATAACTATGGTGATTTAGAACATGCCTAACTCAAAGCTATTCGCTCAATGGGTGGTTACCTTACAACTGAGTACTCATTCCTAATGATTGGCCTCCAAAAATCTTCCATGGTCATCTGTCTTTGAGGTACTCACTTTCTTCAGGTTTCTCAGTGTCCTTTCCAACTCAATGTCCAGTGGCAACAGTTCTGCTTCTGGTCTTCTGTGCACGTGATAACTTCCTGAAATGAAAATACATTGAGATCAAGTAAGAGCAATAGATAACATAAATATATTATGACGTGCTTTCATAAAAGATCAGTAGAAAAGTCACAACAAGTAAAGGAAACTATTTTTTGAAATTTTTACAAAAGTGAAAAGAAAATGTCCAAACTATCAATTTTCTTTGGCAAGAATATTGATCTTTAAATTTACATCATTTCCTTAATCCGAAACTAATGCCAAAATCTGAGGATGACCAAAATTATGTGATCACCCAAATTTTCGAGAGATCGCTACCAAGAACTATTCGGGCCATAATGGCGCCGTAAAACTTGACAATAACCAAAATATGTTGATGTACAAACTATGTATAAACCAAAAACTTATCGATTCTAAGATTTCACCAAGGACTATTCAATCCTCAAAGATAAAATGCAAAAACTTGTTTAATTGAATATGTGAAGCATGCTTTCTGCTATTGTTTAAAATGATACTATTAAAATTTGCTTCGGTCTCAAATCACTGCAAGTGCACAAGTCATACAAGTAATAAAGTGGATTTTTGCCCGTGATATCAATCACATGAGGATTGATTAGAAAATTTAAAGAATCAACTACCCTTACTACTCAAGATCCCCTACTATTTGAACCTTCAAGATTCCGTGATAGATTTAACTTTCAAAGTAAAGTGAGTGAATCAAAGAACAAAGAAATTTAAAATACATGATTAAAGAGTTCACTGAATCAAATAACACCGAAAGAAATCAATAGTCAGATTATCACTTGCAAAATTCCTAAAGAAAATACGCGATGACATGAACTCGAATCAGCCCACCATCATGCCCACACACACATTTCACTTTCCATCCTACCACATTCTCATCTCTGGTCACTGGGTTTGAAAAGCTACGGTGGTGGACTGATCCCCAGATCAACCGTTTTCCTTCGCGGCTTCTCAACTATCTTCGATCGAAACCGCTTTACTCCATGCATAAAAAGCTAATGCAAGTCAGTTCTAAATAATCGTACCTTAGCCATCAATTAGACAAGAATTCCTCTCCCCTTGATTAGGAATATCAATAACACAGTGGTTGAGATTATTCTAAATGAGGAGAAACCTCTCATAATTAAATTGGTAGATCACTAGGTTGCCTGGCCTCGAACACATCACACCCGTATGAACTCGTCAAGGTTAGAACTTTTACCATGGATGTACCAAAGTAATCCTAAAAGTGCATTGGTTTAAATAATACTGCAATTTACTCCCTAAGTGATCGCTTTCTTTGCTCTCGTAGTCCATCTCCGGTGGTCACTCGGGAGGGATTCCTGAAATCGTGAGCAATGAGGCAGCCTCTTTCTCGGTACCAAACGCTTTATTCGTAACAATTCAATGCAGGAGTAATACCGCTTAATCACTCTAATTTTCAGATCGAAACAAACAATAAAAATACCGCAAACCATAATCCCAATGAAAGATTCTTCCTAGATAGTTTAGCTCTAAGATTTGGATCATCAATGACAATGACTAGTTGATCAAACAAATTCATTGAATTTAGATCAAAACTGAAGAAAAACGAATTCCATAAAATTTCTAGATTTCATTAACATTCAGACATAAATGAAGCATCGACATAATCTCAAATCCACTTAATCAGCTCATATCTCGCTACTCTAATCTT
>JAEQBH010007114.1:0-76864 GCA_016808115.1 Tetrastigma voinierianum | reverse complement strand
CCCAGATTTTGATGTTGCTTTCTTTCGAAAATGGCCTTGGCAAGATCCTTTTAATTGATATCTAGGAATTAGGTCTTCCCTAACTTCAGCCTGCAATGTATTGGGTATAAGTTGGTTTCAGTTGTTTTGAATTATAGCTGATCTTGGCCAAAAATAAATCTTTTAGAACAGATAGTTCATTGGGATGGGCTAAACTTCACTATCTCTATTCCTAATTAATGGATCTCATCGAAGCCTCTAGATAGATTTTATCTTCCTTACATCCTTTTGGTCCCATTGTCCTACATCAGTTGGGTACCAATTGTTAGCTCAAAGATATTTGTCACGTCATTGGAAGCTAGTTTTTGAATGCTTTAAGATCCAAAAGACACTACTGATTTCTTTATTATGTTCTAAGTTCTGTTAGGAAGAGAGCAGACACTTCTAGATTTGAAGTAATTTTACTGGAGGTGAATTTATACAATATATGAGAATAGACGTCAGAGATCAGCCTCAAGGCAATCTAAAAATCCAACATTGGGAAATTCTCCATTCTAGTGAAATCTTAGCATCGCTCTCTTAACAACGAGTATCTGTGATGGCCTTTAAATATCTTGTTCTTGTAGTCTCATGGAAGATTCTTTGATTTTGCTTGTTTGACATGCACAAGAATAAGCATATGGTGTACCATGCATAAAATCTTCCTTTGCCTTTTTACCCATCCCCGACCTTCCATCCCCAGAAGAAGTGTGGAATCTGACATGGCACCATTATGATTATTATTGTGCATATCAAGTGGATAAGGGCACCTTTTGTCCATCCTCTCGACCTTCCATCTTAAAAGAAGGTTTTTCATTTAGTCTTAGAAACACGCAATTCAAACAAATGTTGCCCCTGAAGGATTTCAAAATTTTTATGCTCTGTCCCAACGGATGGGAATACGATTTTCTGATTCTTCACCGTCTTCTTGTGAGACTGTAAATGGTAAAAATCTTCCCCAATACTGTTTCCCCTGCAAAACAATAGGGTCTTGCAGGAACATCGGAACTCCAGATTTCTTTGGCAGTGAACCTCTCATCACTTAAGGTACTATGGTAAGACTTCAAACAAAAGTTTCCCCTCTTATCTTCTCTCTAGCATAAGTTTCCCTTCGTACCTCATTCACTGTCACTGAATGTATGAGCTCCATCATCACTTCCATTTTCCCAATCTTGAAAGTTCCTTATAAACTGCAGTGACATCCATTCCCTCCTTTTCCCACAAATCTGCTATGGTGGCATCCTTAGCAGAGGCTAAACTGAAAAGCATAGGGAAAGCCACTTTCAAAGGACTTTCACTGACTCATCTGTCCCCCCATTTATTATTTTTTCACACAATCTCCTGATACTGAAATCCTCCTTCCCTCTTATAATGGTTTTCTATAGACCTACTCCACCAACCCTTTTACCTCTAGGTGCGCCATCCCTGTCCATTTAACTTTATATAGCTTGGATGATCTTCCTCCATATACTGTCATGATCATGGGCAAATCTCCACAACCGTTGGCCTAGCAATGCTTAGTGTAAAACCATCAACCTCGTAGTTCTCAATCCACCCAACTTCTTACACTTGCAAATGATCCTCCTGATCACTAGGCGCACTACCTTTTGAGTGGCTATCCTACATAAAATCTCTTTGAACTTTTTCCAATTCGATTCTTACTCTCTGAGGAATTGAAAAGGAAAAAAGGACATTTAAGTGTAAATTTGAATGCTTGAAAAGGTGCTCTTCAAAGGACAATATTTTTTTGATAGATAAATGCACAAAATTCCATTAATAAAAGCTCAAGGGCCTCTACAATACATGGGGTATACAAAAGAAGCCTAAGGGTTCAAAAACAGCAAAAAACAGAAAAACAGCTTACCCACCCTCACCTCAAACCCACATAGTCCAAAAAGTTGAGTAAAGGTAGAAGATCCGACATCTAAAAAACCTATGGTCCAAGACAAAAGAATTCTTCAATCTTTGAACAGAAAAAACCCCATTTTCAAAAGCTATTCTCTTTCTTTCCTTCCAAATCGGCCAAAAATTGCATAGAGGATCCACCTTCGAAACCTTTGACCTCTTTTTACCAACAAAAGAATCACTCCATCCAAGCATAGTCTCTCAAACCATCAAAGAAGAGACCCAAGACACTCCAAAGAGAGAGAACACCAGCTCCCCATGTGTCCTAGCTGCAGTGAAATGAATTGCGGCATGGTTATTTGTATCTTCATCTTTAAGGCAAAGGAAGCACCTGTTAGCAAAGTGTCAACCCTTCCTTTCAAGTTGTCCAAAGTCAATACCTTCCCCCATGAGGCTTCCCATGCAAAGAAACCCACTTTTGGAGGCAGCCATGAATTCCAAATAATTTTATGAGGGAAGAGGCTTACACCCCTTGATTCCAAAATACCAGAGAGAGACCTAACAATGAAGTTCCCATTCTTGTTCTCCTTCCAAGTCACCCTGTCTTCCATCTCCAGGATCACTTTCTTCCCTTGGATGGTCCCAATGAAGTGCCCCGCCCAGTCCACCTCCCAATCAGTTAAAGGTCTCAAAAAGCAAGGGTTCCACCCCCTCTTCTTACCCGACGTATCCCACAAATCTGCCACACAAGCCCCTTTTGACTAAGCTAAGGAAACAAAGAGGGGAACAAGTCAAATAAAACATGTCCTTTGCACTAAGTATCCCTCTAAAATTTTACTCTTCTTCCATTGCCCACCAAGAACCCAATGTGATTATGAACAAGGGAAACTTCTTTCCATAAGCCCACATCAAAATCTTTCCTTACACCTTTCGAAAACCGACCTCCCACTTCTGCTCAATACTTATTACTGATAACTTTCTTCCAAGGGCCTCCCTTTCAACTGCAAAACACCAAATCCATTTGTTCATAAGAGCCTTATTAAGAGTAGATAAGCTTCTAACTCCCCCCGCCCCTTGCTCTTGGCAGAACAAACCACCTCCAACTTCTAAAGCTTTCTTTGACATTCAACCTTCTATTTTTTTAGTCTTAAGCACGCATCTTCCCTATCCTTCAAACATGTCAAAACTTCAAGCATCTCTCGTGAAAGATTTGACCTTCTATCTCTAATTATATTTGTTGCAATAGAAAAAGTAGATTTTGATGCTATAGTAGACATTGATGGAGTTAGTAGATCACATGCTATCTGTGAGACTAACATAGATTAAATGGCTGTACCATTTGTTGCACTTTTCTAATTAGCTTACAATTGAATTATAAGGATGTGTATATATCTATGGCAATATGTCGTGATCACCCAGTCTGCAAATTGATGCCATTGCTTACATGTGCGCTTAAGGTCCTTAACGCTGAAGGGAAGCTTTGGTTCTTTCTAGAAGCATACTTTTTCTCATACTTTAGCAATTTGTTGAATTCTGGATAATATATAGCACCCTTGGAATGATAATTTGTTGCATGCGACGCCAAGATTTCTGTTTATAGAAATACTGACACTTGCTGCAATGAGTCAACTGATAACTAGTAGCTATAATTATATATGATCCTGCGCCACACTTCTAATATTACAAAATTGTTATCAACGTTCTGTACTTCAGTTTTGATAAGCAATATGCTTATAGCACTGATGGATGTGTTAATCATGGCTCCTCCGCTGTGCAGATTAAAGCTATTCAGCCAGCATGCAGCAATCCTATCTCTGCTGATTCTATAATAAGCTCTAAAACTGATCCAAATCTCTGTTATCCACCAAGGCAAGCACATTCTAGCCTCTCACTTTTCGTTTTCTCCGTCTCTAATTGGTGAGTAGTAATTTCGAGATACTGCCAAGATTGTGGGGTCTCTTCAATGCTTCTAATGGGAGAACCTCCATGGTGTTCTCCTTGTCCAGAAAATTCACTGCCATCGGCTAGCAGGGATAGCGCTGTCTTGCGTTATAAGGAAAAGAAGAAGGCACGAAAGTAAGTGCTTGCTAAAAGCTTTGTTTTATGCATATAGAAAACCATGCTTATGGAATATGAATAGTTATCTATGGTTTTGAACATGGTGAAAAGTAAACAATTTTTTTTATTTTATTAGTTTCAAAATTATCAATTTATATCAGACATTGTATTGTTTAGGCAAACCTTTGGATTTGGTTATAATCAAAATTCTAAGGAATTTAGAAATAAACCTTTTTCTATCAATGAATTCTGAAACAGATTTGAGAAGAAAATAAGATATGCCTCCCGCAAAGCAAGGGCAGATGTCAGGAAGCGTGTGAAGGGGCGATTTGTTAAGGCTGGCGACGCTTATGATTATGACCCATTAAGCCAGACAAGAAGCTTCTGAGTGTACAGTTTCAGACTCAACCAAAAAGAATGTTGTTACGCTATCAACCATGAAGAGTATAAAGACACTGGGTTAAGACGCATAAATAATGAAGTTCTGAGTTGGAGGTCTGGCCTTCTCAACCATGTCAAGTAGTGACATTGACCACCTTTTGCTGCTTCCTTTCCCCTGGACTGGTTTTTTGAGGGTGGAACCTCATTTTTGCCTTTTTCTGAAAGGAGAAAAGAAAATTTTAATTTTCCCTCTATTGGAAGCTTGTATATATTTGAAATAGCACACCTCTCTCTCTCACTTGCTCTCAGAGGCGGGAAGATGCAGGCAGCATTCACTGCAGCATAAAGAATGGTTTCAGGATGTGCCTCCCAGTATTTCCTGGTCCAGAGAATCCAACTCTCCTACCATGTTTGTAATATATGTATTTTGTTGGATCGCGTAGTACAGGTCACATTCGTATGTAACTGAGAGGAACCAGTTTCTGTAATTCAACACACCAAGTTTATTTCTTATCTAGAGACACACAAACTTCAAGAGGAAGGTTGTAGTAATTAGAGTGGTATTTCTATTGCAGTATCTTCTCATCTACTGCAAACTTGTTTGTAGAAATTTGTAGAAAACCCAGTTGGGACTAAACGATGCTGGTACGGCATCATCTTCTGTAAATTCTCTTTATTGTTGAACTTCCATTGTATAATGCTGCATCAACAATTCAAGTTATAATAATGATGGGAAGTTTTGTGGATTTGATAACTGGGAAAGTATTATCCAAAAAAGAAAGAACACAACCCTACGTGGATGTACTCCAGTACTACCACAACAGGGAAAGGTCAAATAATCAATTGAATTGTTGAGCATGACACGTGTTCCCACTGAAATCACAGTGCATAAATCACAATGCATATATCTATCCGTTATTGACAGTCTCACAGGTAATGAGAAATGGTTTTGAATCAAACACTTCTATGGTAGATGGTTACAGAAAAATAGAATTACAGTGATGAGTGCAGGGGGGCAGAAAACTACGAGATGAGATGCTTTTCACTTCCTACCTGTCTTTACCTTTGTAATGGCCACAGGTCTGGATGAACTCTTCCCTGCATTGTCGCCTTCCTTTGTATTCATCATCTTGTTGCTTCCTGGATATTCCTTCTTCTCTTTGTTTCCTTACTTTCTGACTCCACTTCCCCTGTTCTCTGCCAATTGCAATGTTCCTTTCTGATTTGTGGTAACTTTTGTGATGGTCTCTTCATGGATGGTTGGATTTGAGCTCTTTCTCGCCTCCCAGCGCGATCATCTGAGGTAATCTCGGGTTTATTTTTGAACAGTTTCATTCGATTGAATCTCGTGTTCTGGAGCGAAGCTCCTGGGGTGGCAGTTTTTATTGGTTGCTTTTGATCCTCTCTCTTCTGGTCAAAGAAGAGAACTTGCACCACTGTTCTTAATGGTAGACGTCTCGCTCTTCTCAGCATGCACGCATACCTCAGGTGACAGTTTGGCAGTCTAGAATCCGCAAAGACGTTTCTTCTCTGCCTTTGTCTAGATCAGGATGCCCCAGTTATATATGTACACAGAGATACGAAGTCAGCATAGTTCTTAAGATAACAAAAAGGAATGCTTGAAGATAAATGTTAATAATACCTTTGAGATAAATGTTGATTTCTGCCTTTATACAGGTCATCGTGCTTTGGACGGGCGACGTCAGGGAGAGCTTCAGCGAGCGAGATGAATTTCATCACTGGCATGTTGGGATCCTTAGCAGCAACTTGAAGGTAACAATCAATAACTTTTCCAACTTTTCTAATGGATCTCATGAACTGGCTGTCTTGAGAAGGTGCAGGGTATTGTATTCTCCATAGCACCAAGAAACTTTCTAGAACTATGGAAACCAGGTCAATATCATAACAGTGCTGATCAGAAGACAAGTGAGAAGGAAGCAGCAAACAAAGCCAATGTCACCTCATCAAGCTGTAAACCGCATCTTCGTGATGAGCTTCTCACTCCTTTGTCACTGAGATGCTCCAAGAGCAATCTGCCAGTTGAGGAGTCTTAGCAAGAAGTTAACTGAAACTGATCCCCTGTCTGCTGAATCAAGCTGACAATGGTGTCGCGGGACTTCGCCTGTTCTTCTCCACCGGTTGGTTGATTAGAGACGCTTTGAACTTTCAGAGGCCGACCTTGTAGTGTCTGGCAAAGCCAACGGCAGGCATAGACATGCAAAGCTTCACCAATCAGCTGGCTGCAGTATTTGTTGATCTGAGAGCTGTTATTATAAACCGAAACAGGTCTATTTCGAGGTCTGATATGTCCTCTGTCCACCAATCCCTTGGAACAGATTGGTGGCGCTTTTGGTTATATCCAGGCCTGCTGTAAGTGAAGGACCAATTTACCTGCATACAATCATTAGTTTTTAAGCAAAAAAGATCGCCATAGCTGAGAAAGAAAGACGGTAGAGATTTGAGTTTCTTGCTTCTCCAGGTAAGTGATGAGCTCTAACCTTTGCTGGGGGGACTAGGATTTTCACTGAACCGAATCGATACACCTCCTTGTGATCCCAAGATTTTCTGACCACTCAATCATCTTTCCAGTGCTGTGCAGTGCAACAATGGAGTCTTTCCATCCTTCAAGAATGCATGAATTGAAGAAAGCTTCCAGTTTCAGAACAAAGTTCCCCTTCTCAACCGATTCAGTCATCCGAAGGTACTTGGCAGCACAGAATGCCCGAACGACATTATGGGCACTGAGATTGATGGTGATTCCATAGCAGAACTTAGCACAGAGCTCAAAAGCATCTTCACCTCCAGGAATATCATGAAGCTGTACAGAGTCTGTGACTGAATCACCAGAATCAGCCAATAGCTGTTGAAGGAGACCACATTTTGGAAGAAGTGGGAACTGCAGCTAAAAGTAGCATAATTATCGGCAGCCCAACTGATCTTTACTGAGCTCATATCAAATGTTTGTACAAAATGTGACCAGATAATAGTTTAATCTCATAAAAATACCCTCTCTCTTAACCACTTGAGCTCCCTCCCCTTGAGGGCCAATTGGACTCATAATGGATCATAACAATCCATCCTCTTTTTAGAACCGACGTCCACGGTGACTGGTGACTTCGTGGACCCCACGGGTAGTAGCCCTCCCACAATTCTGGGACGAGGGTCATCCCCAAAGAATGAACTGTTGAGGGAGCCCAAATGGTCATAAACCCACAAGACCAAGCCATAACTTAGCGATGTGAGACTCGAAATGGGTCATAACAAATTATTGTATACCATAAACAAAGTCAATTCAAATTTCCTTCATTTTCAGTTCATGTGCATCGGCCCTTTATCTACCTTTATGTTTGGTTGGTGAGAAAAATACTAAATCATACCTTATGAAGAAGATAAGTAATGTTGTTGATTTGAATGACGAGATCACTAGCCACATCTGAGCTCACAGTCCTGCTTTTGCAAAAATTAATACTGAGAAAAAAATTAGGGGATGTTTGTTTTCTTACTCTGATAAACAAGGAGAACAAGGAAAACACAAAGAATACAATCTGTTCTAGTGTTTTTTTTTTTTGTGAAAAACACGGAAAACATAGAAAACACTAAATTCAGAGAACATGCATCCACTCTACCTAGTAGCCTCTTCTGTATAGAAAGTGTCAGGCCTTGTGCCAAGTTTCATGAACTTCATGTTTGCTTGAGACTATCTTTTCTTCCACCTAATACTTCATACAACCGAGACTTTCCCTTCACAACTATTCTCTGAAACAAACTAAAGCTCTCAACCATTTGTGATTGTTTAAGAAGAAACATACAAACAAACAAATAACAAAGAAATCCCATTCAAATGTTCGTTTTTCGGTTTGGTTAGATTTAGATTTACATGTTCAGTGGCATGCATTCAGCGAATATTTTGTAAACTACTGAAAAATGATACTAATTGTGCAAATATATTTCTATGGATCATGTCACATTATCATCGAATGAGAATACAATAACTTTAATCAAATCTAATTTAAATAGAAAATCTAACTCAAAATGAGAAATTGCTCAAGAAATCTTTCAAAGTAAGCACTAAGAGATTATGCTTTTACAACAGACGAGCAATTGGTATCATACTAGTTCATGAAAAATTGGTGACTAATGATTGGTTAATGCTGGAATGAAATAGAGGGAAAGGAAAAAGGAATGTGAAATCAACAGATCAATTTTTCTGAAATAATTGTTCATACCCCTATAAACCAGCACCTAGTGGGAAAACCCTTTTTTTCCTTATGGGGAAAGAGCAGAGAAAAACCTTGGGAAAGAGAAGCCAAATTCTTGAAAATGGAATTGAGAGGAGAGAAGAAGAGGGAGGAGGATGGGGGATAAGAAAAAGAAGAAAACCTGAGAATTGATGAAGAATAAGTATCACAGCATTAAGCAGGTCTAGACCAATTACAGCCATATCCTAGTGTTGCAGAGATGGGGAGAGAAAAAGAAAAAAGAAAAAATAGCAAAATTCACCATGAAAAACTGGGAAGAAAGGGTTCACCTGATCTTTGCGCCAACAAGGATCCAATCATGTTTCCTGTACAGAGCCCTTCAATCCCTTTAAAACTTAAGAGAAGGAATTTTCACCTACAATAGAGAAAAAAAAGAGATGGGAAATTTCAACTTTTTGCTGTTTGGAAGATGGGAAAGATAGGGATGTTAGAAGAATCTGAAAGAGGTCTATCTATATCTATGGGAGCATTGGCTCCTTCTGCTTTTAGACCTTTTCTCGATACCATGCAAATTTGTGCTTCATGATTTGGTCCTTGGAGTGTCTCTTAAACTGAAGGATAGAAATGCATGAATCAACAGCTATGTATGTATATAATTTACTGCCAACAGATTGTGTTTCTCAAAGCATGATCTTTCTAGTCAATGTTGCCATCAAACAGCATCAAAGAAACAGAAAAAAAAAAGTTTGTAAAGAAAAAAGAAAATCAGCAATAAATAAAAATCTAGATGATTATTGATACTATAGAGGATTATCTCCAAGAGTGAGGGGAATTCTTGTTCTTAAATGCATATCTCATGATTGAAAAGGATCCATCCTTACTCCTATTAGAACTTGTATTAATACCAATACGTACGACTGCGCCCTTCTATATACGATTTTTTTATTAATTGTTTATTAGCAAAAAAGAGATAATAATGTATTGTAGCAGCTCCTGCAGTTTCCTTTATTGCCATAGGCTGGCTGAATTCTAACACAGTGGTCCATGACTCCAAGGGAAAATGGTGGTAAAGGAGAATAAAAATCTTGATATGGCATCAGTATCAAGTAATTCACCGATAAAAAAGAAAAACCCTAGAGGGTTTTTCTTCAAAATGGGCCAACAAACAGAGGCCACAGAGGCAACTTTTTTTAAAGTAGGTTCACTAGATCCCAGCACCATGAATATGAACAATCAGATACAAATGTAATATACTTCAATGTCACCCTCCCTCTTCCACAATAGAGAGCTAATGGGCCTTCAGAATTGGATATTTTTTGATGCCATTTAGTATGGTAGATTATCTATTTATGTTAACATTCTCTTTTTGAAATTGATATAAAGAATTCCTTAATAAATAGACCTCTTTTTCAGAAGGGGTTTTATTTGTTTTCTTTGTCCATATTCTATTGGAATTCTTGTGATAAAGTCCATAATAAAGTTTCTTGCTATGTTTTCTCTTGTAGCAAAGTATGGCATAATACTCCTTGAATAACAGTAAGGAAAAAGAGGAAAGAAAGGTATCTTGGGAGTACGGTTGGTTTGAGATGGAAAAATAACAACTAAAAAGGGATCCCCTGCCTACCTAAATCACATCCATTATTAAGCTGAAATAACATGTGGATCAGAATTTAGAATCAGGGGCTTGATCTGGAAGAAAACTAGTGAAGAAGTAAAGGAGAGGAGCATACCTTGAAAATCTGATTGAGTTTTTTTTTTTTTTTTAATTCCAATCACCATTTAAGAGAGGGGAAAAGGCTGAAAATATGCCCTTCAAACTCCAAGTTGACTGCACAGATTTGAGAAAGGCTGGTGTGTGGGCACTGCTTTCTGGCACATGAAGTGAAGCCTCCTATATTACAAACAAGCATATATGCATAGGTATGTGTGAACACTAGGTGAGAAGGAGATGGCAAATTTTTTTAGCAGTTTCATGCAAATAGAGAGAGAGAGAGAGGGAGGGAGAGGGAGAGGGACAGAGAGAGAGATGGACAAAGGGTTTTAAGGCTTCTGCTAAGCACTGCTGGTGGGAGATGTAGAGCAAAAGTAAAGTGAATCTCCCGAAGTCTCACCGAAGACTATTACAGAAAGAGAAAGAGAGAGAGAGAGAGAGAGAGAGAGAGAGGGAGTGTGTGGTTGATGAGTAGGTTGGGTTTAGTCAACATAGTAATGCATCAAAAGCATATTATGATAAACAGCTTGAATAGAAAAGAAAAGGGAAGCAAGGCAGCACTTCTCTTCTTCTTCTATACTCTTCTCTTCTTTTTCTCTTATCTTTCTTCTTCTTCTTCTTCTTTCTTCTTCTTCTTCTTCTTTCTCTACAACCTCACTTCTTGAAATTGGGTGCTCTATGATTGAATTCACATAAAGCATGCAAATAAACAAGTGGGCTAATAGGGGGGGGTGGGGGGTGGAGTGGTGGGTAGGGCCCTGGTTGAAAGATCCCTGTTGCATCCTCTCATCATGCTTCACCCCACTATATAGGTATATTCTTCTTCTCTATAGGCTTTCCTTGATATTCATGTCGGCCACGTGTCTTGTCCTCTTCTTCTGGGTCCCTCTCCTCTCCTCCATGAAAAGCCTACTAGTAGTAGTAGTAGTCTCACAGTCTCTCTCTTCTCCATTTGACACCAGATTGTATTGGCATCCCTGGCATTTGTTGGTTGTTTTGGAGGCCATCCTCAGACAAGTATTTCTCTCTTGTCACCGTGTGTTGTTTCTTGGATGCATCAGTGCCTTCTAGCTCGTGTGCATTTCCCATGTCTTTGTCCCACATCATTCTCCACTCCCCCACCCTTTCCTTCTTTCCTTCCTCTAGGAAATGCTCTTCCAATTCTTCCCATCTCTCCTCTTTTCTTCTTTCTTTTCTTAAAATCAGTTCATTTTATTTACATATATATATATATATACCCCATTCAATGAAGACTCTCGAGGTTCAAGACTACCGACACTAGCTATGACTCATCTCTGATTATGTAATTGAGGAATATCATGCCCCCAGGTCTGTCCGAAAACTTAATCCAGACTCCATGGCACATGAACAAGTGTAACGACCCAACTCTTCACCCAATATTCTCCGGGGTTTCTGTCTCCAGGCGACGTGGGATACTACAACAATCCTCTCACTTCACTCCCTTGCGCTCCCAAGGGGGCACCAATCTTCACCTTCATGAAACATGAATACATGCTTGTTGATGGGCAAACCCTTGATGGAGGTAATGATGGAAAAATGTCCTAACAAAATTAGATGGATCCATAATTCAATGCAGGTTAGGTGGGGGCTGAGGAACAGAGAAGCTAATGTTTAGAAATGATATAGTCAAGCTCTACTCCATTGTGACAAAGACCTCCCTTTGTACTAAAAAGTCCTCATATCTAATTGGTGCCTCCACATATACACTTCATAAAGAGACTTGAGAGGCAGTTGACTCATTTCTCATGGAGAGGTGGGCTCACCTCTGTTGTTGGTTCCCATTTGGTCTACACCCACCAACAATATATTCTTATTCTCTCTCATGGGATGATATTTGTTCATTATTCATCACCCTTGATGAAGGGTGATTCTAGAAAGGTTTTTGATTAAAACTTTCTTTTGTAAAAGAAACAGTTCTTAATCTCCCCATAATCAGCTCCCAAAATGTATGATTATTTTACATTTTTTATAGTGAGAGCAGACTCTCTAGTATCATCCCCAACTTTTACATAGGTTTTTTTCTGGGTTTTTGATGATACTATTCTTTCAATCAGTTTGATAGGAATAATGTTAACATTCAAATATCACTCTAAAAAGTTGAAATGATTGTTCTCAAGTATTTATTATTACTTCTTTGCTTTGATGATGAACATCAGTCAACTGATAATTAATCTGCATGAAAGTTTTCAGCTTTGCATCTTTTTTCTTTCTTTTCTTTTTTTTTTGGTTGATGGAGCATTGTTCTGCCTGGCAACACAAGCTTTTGATGAATTTGACTTATTCTCCATTGATTCCATGGATTTGGAAGATCTCTGATTAAGTTATTAAATGAAATCCGCAGATGCTAAGCTTGAAAAAGAACAGAGTCTCTGCTGAATCAGGTAACCATCCATCCATCCATCCTTCTCTGCATTTCAAAGCACATTAGCAAGTGTTTGATACTGAGAATTTGAAGGGTCATAGAATTTGAAGCCATACTCTAAGAGACCAATGACTAATAATAATATTTTTTTTATTCAAGAAACTAATCAGCTCAGAAACATTATTATGCATCATTTCTAATTATCATATTAGTACTATTTAGTGTGCTAATCTTCTGTCATTAGGGTCACAATTTCATCAGTGATGACCCTTCACAAGAGAAAGACAAAGAGAATGAATTGCAGAAGTTGTTGTTGTTGCAGGTAATTAATTATGTTCCCTTTTCCCTTTACCTTCTGGTCAAAACATCATTACTTTTCTTCCTTCTTTTGATGAGAAAAGAAAAGGGTAGAGGTTGCTAAACAAGTGGATCACTCAAATCCTCTAGAGATTTTGTGGTTAATCCCCATGGGACAAAGGGACCCTTTTTTCCAAAATGAAAAGACCCTTCTACGTCTTATCTCATCAGCAAATCCCTTTCTTTTTTTCATAATTATTTTCCCCAGAAAACTCAAACCTATTGAACTATTTGTTTGCATTTTGCTCACTTTCTGTTGTTCTTCCGCAGGTAAATTGAAGCAGATAGAGGACAGGTGCAGCAGACATGTATATAGATCTGAGGAATACTCAATGACAAAAATTGAATATGAATAAGATTTTTGTCTTGTGATAATTATTAATTCCAAGTAATGACAGTTTTTTTTATTAATTAAAAACAACCTTGGAAGAAAAAGTATAGACATGAATAAGATTTTTGTTCGGATGATAATTCCTAATGATGGAAGTTTCTAAAAACCCAGCAGTAACTAGGTTGATATGCTTCTAAAGGATTGGCTACAGGGAGAACAGAGAGGCCAGGCTTGTATTCAACTGGAATTGCAGAGACTGCAATCAGTAAAGCAACCAGGGATGACAACGGGCCGGTTCGGGATGAAGTCAGGTTCAGACGGAGTGGTCCATCCCAACCCGTCCCGCTTATTTAAATCATTTCCTATAAACGTTGTTCCACATAAAAAATTAGCACGCATACGCGTCGACACACGCTCCATTTAGCTTTTATTTATTTATTCTTTTCATAAAAATAAAATATTACAATTTTTTAAAAATTATTTTATTAAAAATATTTTGATTATTGTATTAGTTACATTATAATAAAGAAAATAAAATAATTATAAAATCATTTTAATATAATTGGGACAAGACATAATAATACCAGATTTCGGGGTTTGGGGAAAAAAAAAACCCAAACCCGACAAAAACCTAATTACACTTAAACTATACTAATCCCATTAGAGACAAGACGAGATCTCGTAAAAACATGTCCCATTACCATCCCTAAAAACAACCTTCCTGTATCAAATAAAATCCCAACCGAAAACATCCAAACAAAGCAGCAGCATATGAGCTCCTAAACCCTAATCCGATAAAAACCCGACATTCCTAAAATTCATACTGGCCCCATTACACGTGGACAAGAACTCGTAAAAACCCAAGACATTGCCATCCCTAAAAGCAAGTCCAGTATCAAACAAAATCCCAACCGAAAACATCCAAACAGCATATGAGAAGGGAGATAATAAGTTGTCAAACTAGAATGGTGACCTTTCTCTACTTGTTGAACAGCACCAGCCTCTCAACAAGGAGGAGTCAGGAGAAGAAACCACAGAAAAAATAGAACTGCTAGAAACTAGAAGCTGTTTTCCAACCCCAAGAAAACATGATGAGATTATAAGATTGGAAAAATAAACTAACCAGCTAAACTATTATACACTTTTGCATATCCTTGAAGGGAGAACAAAGGTTCCCAAGTGTTCTAACCGAATTGTGTCTTACCCTAAGAAGGGCCTCAATCCCAAAGGCAGAAAATTTGATGATGAAATACAACAAAAATCTTCCCATTTGCAAAACGGTTAATATCTGTCGAAATCCGTAGAATGAAGCTTTTCGGCTCTCGATCATATAGTCAAACTCACAAATGGAGCATGAATAATACAAGAAACCCATGAGCTTTTCTGCTCGGTTCAACTAGTCGCCAAATAAATCATCATCATCGTCATCGTCATCAACAGAGGTTGAATTAGTACCAGATCTTCCACTTGATGCACTAGGAGCCTTGCCTTCGATCTCTTCGGAAGTTTGTTTGCCATCTAAACTGGAGGACGAATATGCCCATGAGGAACCCAACTTACCAGAAAATGATTCTCCATAAAGATCATCATAGATCCCACTCTTTGGAGCAGTTTTCACCTTGTTCAAGACTTGTTAGCCTTTTGTGAAACATTGTCTTCTCTTCACAGATGGCTGATCTTTCACTTTTGGGTATCACAGTGATCTGTACAAGGGATTCATATTTCCCAACGAAAGCTTCCTTCTTTACGCCTCTACTGACCAGGTTCGGTTTCTACGTCTGCGCCATCTGAAATCCCAACAACTTCAACCAGCTCTCCCCCAACTTGATCCCCAGCGCCACTTGTTTTCTTAATTCTCTTGGCTGCTCTCCAACTGATAGGATGTCATCTTTTCCACCTGATGAGCTACTCGACCAATGGATTTTGGCAGTAAATCTGATTTGCTCTCAACTCCATAACGATTTAGGAGTAGTGTTATAAAACTGTACCAGCTTCTTCATCAGAAGGATCAGGAGGTGGTTAGATTAACGTCTGTAGGTAATGGAGGTGGAGGAAAAAGTAGAGCTTGCATTATTCTTTCTCAAGATATAACTTCTTGTTGATGCAGCAAACCGCAAAGACTGTCCCACCTCAAGCTCAACAGGTGTTTCTTTGGTCAACCGCTTCATTGCGCTAAATGTACCATGCAGAACCCAAATCAATGACATATATGCTGTAAAAAGAGAGAACTTTGTAAATGTTAAGATGGTTTGCAAAAGAACCATTTTAACTATGTGGAAAGCAAACAAAAATAAATGGAAATCATCTTTATGCCTTGGCAGCAATGCATAGCTGAGAGTAGCATGCATTGTAGAGAACAGCAAGCTTAGTTCACGTCCAAAACCCTGCAAAACTTCTGATAAATCTGTAGCTAGATCACCTTTATTGACCATAATTCTGAACCAGGTTAAGCCTCAAATGTGTAACACTCTTAACATCATGCTATGTATTCTAAAAGACATTCATGACTCTTGTGTCAGACACTTCACAGCTTAAAAGGCGAGATTGGCAGCTTGTAAGTTGTTAGTGTCACACACAAGCGGGAGTGGGAGAAATCACATCCTCATTCACTAGAGAAAGGAGTTCCAGCTGTGCTACTCCGTAATGGCCTTATTCAAGATTAATTCAGTTTTGCTTCTTTTTTTTTTATATATAAAAGCAGAGTATAATAACAAAGCCTCAAAGTACACAGGCACAAGGTGGCCTAAAAATATAAAAGCCAAGTAAACAAAATCTCACCAGCCTCAAGAGTTTCACCACTCCATAAAATCTACTACAAAGGAGGTCTCATCCCCTTAATAAATCCTATTCCAACTCCATAAATTATAAACAAAATTACACTTTAGTCCCTGAACTACTAAAATCCCATCTTTAAACGCTATACGGTTTCTTTCCATCCATATTGTCCAGAAAATGCACAAGGGAACATATTTCCAGGTCTTCTTCCTCTTCTTTGCCCACAGTCAGACATGTTTGAGAGCCTAGAAGCTGAGCCCTTTATGCTAGTTTTCATATTTCGGAAAAGAAAAACGCACTTCTTTGAAGGTGGAGAACATTCTGCATTTGAGGGTAAAGGACATTTTCCCAAAATCTTTATTTGCTTAGTCTCAAGAACTGTTGTGCTTCATTATGTATATTTCTTAGGATTCCTTAATGCTTTAGGTGTTGACTAGGCTCAATGGTATCTTTCTTAAATGTTTCAGCTGTTTCTACACCCATTTTTCTGTCTAAGTTACCCCCACCCCACAAGAAGTCTCTTTGAATTCCTCTCCAGATCTCAGTCTCTTAAGTCGTATAGTCATGGTTGAAAAACTTTACAATATCATCAGTACTTGGGTCTACTTTTCTTTGCATTTTAAACTTTTTGCACAGTGTTTTCAAAATTTGAGATATAAGATCTAGAAAGACCTCATGTTCTCTTTTCACACTTCATGCTAATCTTCTTTTGATAACAATTTTTTTTTTTTGATCGCATCTTCTTGGAAACGTTTTGAGAACATAGTCCTGATCTTTTTCTCAAATTTATCACACAAAAAATTGTCTTTTTAGCAATTGATTAATCATATTGATCCTACTCTACCATTCCCTATTGATTTTGTTTGGAAATATTAAGTCCCATTTAAGGTCAAACCATTTGCTTAACTAGTGGCACTCAAGAAGATAAACACTAATGACATGCTACAATTGAGCAAATCCTACAAAACTCTCAATCTTGATGTTTGTCTACGATGTATGGAAAGTGGTGACGATAGATCACATCTTTTTATATTGCCCACCGAGTTTAGAGCTACGACACAGACTATTTAACTTGGTTCATTTGGATTGGAAACACCAACATAGGCAAGGTGTTATGACAGCTTGCTTGTCTTGCACTAATGTGGGTTGTATGGCAAGAGAGATGCTAGGATTCTCAAGAACAAGGTGAGATCATCAAAAGGCTTTTAGGATGCAATTCATTTCTTAGCACCCTTTTGAGCATCTTATACCACAACTTGTAAGTGTGTTCTTATACCACAACTTTTAAGCATTAGTTTTGATTCAACTTGATTGGATGTTGGTGTGTAACACCAAAGGTAGAGGCTAGCAAGTTGTATAGATTCTTAGATTAGGAGATTTTTGCTTTCTTTTTGTGTACTTCTTAGAGAATCTCCCATCCTTTTCTGTACTTATTTTAGTTACTTCAATAAACTATAACATTATTTCTAAAATAAAATAAATAAATAAATAAAGGGTAACAATTTATGTCGAACACAAGTTTTTAGTTTTGCCCAATTAAAATTTGATCCCACCTATGAATCTTCATTATTTTTTAAATGAAACTTAGTCATTTTATGGGTTTTAAAACCCTAATATATAACATTTCTCTCCATAAGAGGATAGATGGTTGTGAAAGTGAGAGAACCCTCATTTTAAGCTTAAAGTTCTTTACCAAATTAGAGAGTATTTGCCTTCGAGAAATCATTTGGGTTTGGGTTGAAAATCAATGTTTGAGTGAGAACTTTCCATTTCAAATGGGGTTGATTCATTGTGTTATCTTATCCTTACTCACACATTATTTTGGGGTAAAAAACCAAAATTTCTTCGTGTGGTTCTTTCTCTCAAGCTTGTGTGGATTCCGCAAAGCCCTAAAGAAGAAAACAGGTAGCTGAAATTTGATGATTTTAGGAAAATGGTCAAGGGGAGAATTGAAGACTTAGGTCAAGTAAACTCTTGTACTCAGTTTATTTTCTTTGCAGTGGAAGAATTGATTGCTTGAGACCCATCATTTTTTATATTTTGCAGGGTTTCCATGTTAAAATATTAGTGTCATTATTTATCAAAAAATATTGGTGCTATTGTCTCTCTATTTGATTTCATCCTTTGATTCCATTTTAAACCATAATATTTCCATTGTGATAATTTTTATGGTTATTTTGCAATAAGGAGCTGAAAAGATCAATGAAAATTGAAAGAATATATTATATTTTAATTTTTGAGAATTGATGTCTAGATGTTTAAAATGTGTTCACACTCGATGCAATGTCTTATAAATGCTTGGGGAGATTAGATTCATTTGTATGTGACTGCATTAACCAATCATGAAGAGTGTTTGTATGTCCATAGTTGCTTTAGATTTGCTTGTTTGTTAATAGAATGAAAAAGAATATCTTAATATTGTGGAAAACATGGGAATTGTAAGCAATTATGAGATACCATCTCAATTGATTTCCCTCAGCGCCCACCTCCCCCCTCCACCCCCAACCCCCCATTTCTAAGTATTACCTATAGATGAATTGGAAATTTGAATTGGCACTAGCTCTAGAATAAGATTTAGGACAGATCATCGTGCAGGTCCCTTCGCGCTGAATCTTGCTTTATTGGTCACTTTGAGTATGCACAATCAGAAACAATGGCGGAGGTGTGGGATCGCATGAGTGATCAAGTGTTAATCTCATGTTCGCTTAGAGCTTTTAATGATCGGGAGCTGGACATGGTTGTGAACCTTGAATGCCCTTCAAAGAAAAGGTTACCCCGAGCCTGGAGCAAAATCTCTTGAATAGGGAAAAGGAGATAGTTTTTTAGTAAAAAGCCTATAGAACACCACAGCCAGAGGTCCTAAGTATTTTCCTCACAAGGGTGTTCGTTTCGAGTGTTCCAACCAAAGCAACCTTTTTTTCTTGGGAAGCAGCTTGGGGTTCCTTATCCTTGACAACTTACAAAGAAGGGGGTGGCAACTGCCCAATAGATGCTACTTGTGTGAAAATGTAGAAGAGACATTTCTCACCACATCTCAGATCGCTTATATTGCCGTAACTTTGGGACCTATCTCTGTATCGGGCATCCAGTGGGTTTTACCAAAGACGGTCAAGGAGGCAATGGTTAGCTGGAGGGGACCTTTGTTGGGCAAAGAAAGGAAGAAAACTTGGAACTCAGGTCCGTTGTGTATTTTTGGACAGTTTGGAAGGAGCAGAACCGTATAGCATTAAGAGATGGGAGATTTTCAATACAAAGATTAAAGAATTTTTTTGTGTATACTTTATGGAGTTGGAATAAGTTGTATGTAGGTGAAGAGGCTTCTACCCTTTTAGGTTTTTTTGAGTGGATGGCTTCTTTCCGAGGGTTAGTGAGGTTTTTTTTTGTGTTTCCCAGCTTTTTGTGGTTGTTGGGTTGCTTGCTATATTCCTTGTATACCTTTTTCTCCTCTTTTGGTAATACATGCTACGGCTTATTTATGAAAAAAAAAAGTCAATCACAACAAATTTGAACAAAGAAAGTAGATATAATTGGACTTAGATCAATATGACATATCATGGAAGTATGGTAGAATATCTCGAATAACAATCAAGAAAGGATCTAACCTTCCATCCTTGTGGGGATGACAACAGCATGCTGACGTGAAACAGACTGATGATCAAGCACAAAATCACAACTAGCAAACTGCCTCCCCAAACAAATTCCTCCGCTTGTCAAGATTAACTGATCAAGCGACCTCACCATCCTTCAAACCTCAAGATAATACACCCTGGTCGAGGTTCAATGGCCCAGTCAGAGGCATCCAGACTGGCCTCCTCCCACCTGAGTGACATGTTGAGCAGGGACTCCTGATGGTGCCACATCAGCTCCTATTGGTTTCGCAGCCACATGGTTTTGCTGCTGATAATGGGATTTCTGATGTTGTGAGTGCGAATGTGCAACAGAGGGATGGGTGACCGCTGCTGAAGCAGCAGGTTGGCTAGTTTTGGAATTTACAGTAACTGAAAATGGCTCCAAAGATTGAGCTTTCTTAAATCTATCAAGACCTGCTCTCCCATACATTTTTCCCCTCAGTATCTTCAAGTAAACTAACACCCGCAATTTAACAGAGTTCACAGATAACAGGACCGCAATATCTTATTCCTCCATATGAGCAACCAGGCCTGGTATCAATCTCTGCATCTTTTCTGTCCTCCATACTCCCTGGCAAATGCTGCTGCATACAAATATTCCATCCAAAACCCTAAATTCAATATGCAAAATATCATCCAACATAGCTTGAATTCACAGCCATAGAAGCTTAAAAAAAAATACATTAACAATCCAAACAGACTAAAAGAAAGATACCCAAATCCCTTTACTTCTTAAGCAAATCGCCAAAAGAAATAAAAAAAAAAAAAAAAGCCAACGAAGCCTGATTTCCGTATCAGAAACCCCCAATACGCCGATTCAAGAAAACCCAGTGACCATAGTAACCAAACTAAGCTGAACAGTCGAGTGCGAAAATATCTGCATATTTTTCAATTTTTTTACAGCGTTTCAGTAACCAAGCAGAGAAATAATGGGAGCATCCGCGATCATTGACGCTAACCCGTAAAAAATGAATTTAACAATTAGATTTATAAGAAAGTAACAAAGAAAAAGGAACAAAATAACTTAAACCAGAAATTCAAGGGGAGGAAATATGAACATACCCGTTTAGGAATGAAACATTAGGGCTTCGGATGAGTTGGAAATGATATGGACGCGGCCTTAATAAAAAAAAAAAAAATCCTTCAGGAAGAAAAGAGGGTTCGAAGGAAATGGAACTGGCTTTGGGTGAGCGGAGAAGAAGAGAAAAGCCTATATACCGTCTTTTCTTTTTTCACAAAATCATGACAACCAATTAGATTTTAATCCAAATTGAATTCAGCACCTAAATTAATATACAATTTTAAATTTTTAATATAAGATTTTTTTATTTTTATTTGGAAAGTACGTATAACCTACTAATTTCAAATAATTAGACATCCATCTATTAAAGCTGCAGATTTCATGAGTTTAATGATTGACATAAAATAATTAAAATTCTATCAATATATTACCGAAACTAGGGAATATATTATTATAACTAGTCAATGTATTACCAAACATTATTTATTATTATAATATATTTGCTAATTATGATAGTATATTAATAAAATTCTAATTATTTTTACGGTATCACCACTACGACACACTCTTAATGATATATCCGATTATTTTCGAATTGATAAATCTCGATACTACTTTTCATTTTTTTTATTTTTTATAATTATGATATATTGTTCATTTCATTATGTATTGGAATATAATTATTATTAGATGGTACTTAAGAGAAAAAAATTGTTTATCCAAGAGAACAAGTATTTTTTTCTATGCAAATTTGAAACCCTACATGAGAAACCATTCTCCATATTTAAAATTGAAAAGAGGTTCTGCATATCGTATAGTGAAATTATATCCGAAATTTCCATATAATAGAATCATTTCTTTCGATACTCATGTATTATTAGTTTTTTTTTTTTTTTTTTATATCCACTTATTAGTAGTTAAGAATCCTCTTGATTGGATTTATATGCTTATTGTGATAGGAAATGCAATATTCAAATTATTTTTTATTGAATGACTATTCATTTATTGTATTTTAATATAAATAGGGTGCAATATATGATAACTTCGATACCATATAAAGATTACTTACATGGTTTGACTAAAAACCTTTATATTTTTTAAATTACTGCTTACATAGAATTAATTAAATAAATTAAGTATAAAAAATAACTTAATAACTTTATTTCTTCTACTTACCCTTTTTTTACACCATATTTAGATAACTATTACTTTCAACACCTTTTGTTTTAATATTAACAAGATTTTAACCGTCTCCACTGGAGACTCTAAACTCGAGACCCTCCTTTTCCTCTTTACGCTCGCATTTCGAAACGTTGGACAATATACTGCCTCTATCACACAGCTAAAACACATTTAACAACCTTTATCCTTTCCTTTAATTTATTTTGTGTTTTTTTTTCTCACAAATAAAGCTCCAAGTGGAGGCAAAAGCAATGAAGCAGTTGCATAAAAAATGGGAGGGCTTATAACTAAACACAAAATAATAGACTGGTATTCTATGAGACATAAAAGAACATATGCTTTTTCTCCATTTTATATCAAAATTACAACCATTGTGAGACCTTACCTGAGAAGGGTTTACATCCACCACTGGTACAGAAAAAAATGAAATCAAGGGGAGATGGGTTTGGATCCAAATGCCAAAACCCTAGTAGAGAACCACCTGCCAGCGGAAACTTCGGCCTGAGATGACAAGACTGGAAGTTGGAACCTGTTTGATACAAACTATATATACCATGGAAGAAAGGAAGCTATACAAACTCTAGGTAGAAGGTACGGGCAAACACATTTCATGAAGGATATATCATATCTGCATAATGTGAGCCAGCCTCAGAATTCAGAGATCAGTCCTCTCCGGCTATGTCGATGAATTTGACAGATCAAAATGCCAGCAGGAACATCTACTTTCCAGTTAAGAATTCCTTTTCACTTCATCCGTCATCAACTTCAGCCGATTGCAGATTTGAGTTGATGTTCTTTGAGATCCTTTTCTTGATTTTTGTGCTGCGCCATTCAATCCCAAAAAACACATTGACAGAGCATCCCTTACCTTTCAATGGTGCATGTTCAATTTGATATCTGAAGTGAAGCTGCAGTAATGAAAAATATATCGATGAGTTCGAGCAGAAACCATTAAAATCATAAGTATTTTCTTGTTGGAGTTCATACATTGAAATAATCACCAAGTGGAATCCCATGGATAGTCATGACTTCTTCAATAACCCAACCTTTTCTATCAGGAAGGATAGATCTTGCTGGCACTCACTGCTTCGCCTCTGTAATGGGAAACATGCTTACTGAATTTGAAACAAATTTGCCTCACATATGTATCGCCCTTATCCAACTCCCATAGAGTTGAAGAGTAGTTAAGACAACCTTGAAGTTTCTGCATAATCTTATATTCCATATCGCCCGCTGAATAACTCCATGAAGAAATTTGCCTGAAATGTGGTGACATCAATGTAACTTTATCAGATGTTGATAGATGCATTCCATAATATGAAATGTAACAAACAAATCTAAATTTGTGTAAATGAATGTGTGTGCATGCCAACATTTCCCCGCATACAGAGGGAAATATCTAGAAGTCTTTACATCCTCAACAAGTGCTACATGCCAAGGTTAGATCAATCGACACATCTACATTATGGAGGAAGAGAGAGAGAGAGAGAGAGAGAGACTCACAGGAAGAGATAGAACAGAACTATAAACCTCTGACATGTACACGTCTTCAAGCCCCAAAAACGATCCTCCCTCTTCAGTTTGAAGGCTTTTGGATTCAGACTCTTCAACTATCCGCACCTTCTGCTCAGGACTCAACGATCTTGCCTTCCATAAGGCCATAATTGTCCTATACCCAGCATGCATAACAAGTTCAGTCAAAAGTAGTACTGCTGCGGTGCTACCATTTATTTATGTCCTGTTTCTACTTTTTTTTTACAGCTGAACACTTTAGTTACAATGTAGTAAGGTGTCCCCCATTAGGACTCGACCTAGGACCCTTCCCCTCCTTATGCCATGTCTATTTGAAACGTTGAGAGCTCTATCTCATGAGCTAGGCACGATGGACATGTCCTGTTTCTACTTAACACAGCCTTCATTTATGGGAGTTTCATATTCTGATCCACTATTATTTTACTACTCTTACCACTCACATGCATCGATTCAGATTGAAGCTATTTTGTTCTTTCAAGATGATTCTGACACTAGTTATCATTTTAAAGCATTCATTACAGCATGCATAGTTATGCATGCCGGAGAAAGGTTTAAAGATAATATTTTTAACATGGATATGCCCAAATACTTTATAGACATCACTTGAATAATCTTTGTGAGGCTTCTGGATACTTACAAGGTCAGTAATGCTTCAATTTCCAGAATGTTTGTCCACAACAATGAGAGATGTCATAGTATCAGTTTGTCTAAATGATGATGTTAATTCAGTGCTAATCAAACATGTTTCTTTTGAAAATGCAATTTTTGAAAACTGAATTATCTGTGTTTTCTGTTTTGGACTAACCATTCAAATAATAATTTTCATGAATAAAATAAAAAGAACTGATAGAACCAATAAAATCTCAATGCAATAGAAAACGATAGCAATTTTCTGTCATGTTGTCAATACCTTTGCCCTACATTAAAAGAAACAAAAGTGTGGAAATAGAACTTCAGCCTCCCTTGTGCATCCTGTGATTTTGCACCGTGCCTTGCATCCATACCTCTGCCTGGCCGGAGTGTCATGACAATGATTGGACTGCCCATTGACGACAAAGTAGGAGTCTCTAATTGAATGTCATCTATGTCCTCCCAGAGGAAAAAGAACTTTGTTTTATAAACCAATAAATTTTGCGTGGAACCCAATTATTCTTGCAGACAAAAAAAGGCTGCCCCTGCATGTGAGAGAACAAGTGAGATCCAACTGTCAAACTTTTAAAAGCATTTGATATTTAAACCAGTTTACAGGCAAAACAAATCCATACTGCATTCTTCAAGAATTAGCTTAAAGGAAGAAAATGGGTAAAAGAAAACTGCACAAACATTAACCCTCCATTTGTTCCAAGGGAGAAAGTAGTGAAAGAACAATATTTTCAATTAGAATATAGTTTGCTATGTGATAAATGAGAAGATTTCCTTGGAGCAATCAAGAAAAAGTTACATGGAGCTAAAGAGGAAATTGAGAAGAATATCATCAAGATTGACAAGATCAAAGTGCAGTTTGAGAAGGACTTAATTTCAAAATTTTGCTCAAGGTGCACTCAAAACACACTCACAATGAATGATGTTCAACACAAGGTCATATAAAGCCTCATAAATGAGAGTTAAGAAGTCTTTAAGGTCATACAAAGTGCAGTTTCCTTTATTCTCAAAGCTTTTCCTACTATTCCTTTTATTTTCCAAATCGCTTTAAAAAGGCACAAGGAGCAGTTTGCCAGCACTTTCTTCTCCTTCTTTTTTTTTTGATTGATAAACAATTGTATTAATACCAACAAAAGGACCCCAAGGGGTATACAAGGCGTAAACAACTAAGTTTGATAACTAAAGAGCAAACTTCTCTCTCCTCTTAAAAGGGTCATGCCAACTAAAGAGCAACTCTTTTATTGTAAGGGGGAAAACCCAGACCACACCAAAGATGGATAATAGGAAATGCCAAACAGCCTTGGTTTTTTCGTAATGTAACAGAATGTCATCACAAGTCTCCTCTCCGCAGTAGTATTCTACTCTAAGTAGCCTCCCAAGCAAAAAATTGTGACTTTTGAAGGGGCCCAAGACTTCCAAATGACCTTAGAAGGAAAATCCACAAGTCTTCTTAGCTCCCGACAATCATATAATCTTTTAATAGAGAAAATCTGCATCTCTAGCCCCACCTGGCTGTCACTAATTTATCATCCCCACTTTGAACCTTCTCCCGATCTCGGGCCCTGGCAGGAAACCCCTCCATCTCCTCCAATCCTTAGCTATTAAGATATCTTACAAAAGCAAGGGGTCCAAACCACTTCACACAACACCCACCTCCCTCCCTCCCCCCCAACATAACCACTTCACACCTCCTCCACCTAGGCCACCTTAACTAGTTAAAGCTTTAGAAGAAGGGAAGGCATCTTTAGTGGTTCACTGTGACCACTTTCCAGCCAATCCCAACCTCCTCCCATTACCCACAACAAAACCATCCTTGCTACTCCATCGTATCCCAGGCGATCCTTAAAGCCTTCCGCATCCCTACTCCATACACCCCTCTAACTTCACAAGAATGCCAACCACCCTTCTCTTCCCAAATTTTTTGCAAATTACATTATGCCATAAAGCCTCCCTTTCCTTCATAAAACGCCAACCCCATTTTATGATTAAAGCTCACTAAGAATCGCCATGTTTTTCACCCCAAACCTCCCTTTGTTGACTAGCACAAACAACAAACCAGTTAACTAGATGTGGGTCCAGAACCAAAGCTCCTCCACTCTAGAGAAAATCCCTTTGAACTGGTTCCCACCTCAATCTGGACAATCCTACATATCCGAAATAAAGACATGTAATATAAGGGCATACTAGAAAAGTATTGCAAATCAAAGTTAGTCTTCTTCCTTTAGAAATATTGCCTCTTCCACAAAGCTAGCTTCCTATGCAGTCTCTCCTCAACTCCATCCCAAATAGAAATACACTTATAAGGAGAGCCCAACAGAAGCCCCAAATAAGAAGGAAGAGTACTAATTCTGCACCCAGACTCATGAGCTAGCTCAAAATTATTCTCCATATTGCCCATTGGAATAATTTCACTTCTCTTCTCCAAATTAATCTTCAACCCAAAGAGAGCTTCAAACCACATAAGCAACCAACATAAATAAGCCAATTGATCCTCATTTGGCTCACTGAATACTAAAGTGTCATCAATAAAAAGAAGGTGAGATATCTACACTCCTTCACCGCCTCTACCCCTTACCCTCCAACCCGACCAAAAAACCCCCATCCTAGCTTTATTTATTAAAATAGAAAACGCTCCCATCATTATGACAAATAAGTAAGGGGATAGGGGATCCTCTGTCTCAAACCCCTAGAACTATGAAAGAATCCCAATGGAGGGTAGTTGATAAACACAAAATAACTAATAGTCGTTATACCCCACTTAATCTACCCAATCCATTCTTCACCAAAACCCATTTTGCGTAGGACACACAACAAGAAGTGTGAGAAAAGAAAATTACTTATTGTTCTCATGACAAAAGAATCTAAATTTGAATACATCATATGGGAATTTCCTATAAGGGCAAGAATCTCTCGATGATTAAGCAACTTGATATCATATAAATTCTAAATTTGATATCACTTGAAGAATTGTTCAAGAGTGAGGTATCTCTCAATGATTGCTAGAGGTTCCCTACAACCAATAATCTAAATGTAAAGTTTGGAAGTCTTGATTTAGAAGCCGTGGTATAATGGAACCTCGAGCATGGGATTTATTGGATTATTGCTTGAATCGTCACTTGTATTCATACTAATGAAAATTTCAAAAATTGATTATCACTTAATTCAATAGTACAAAGTAACCATCACCTAATTCAAACCACCACACCCCATCCCACGATTAACTTCAGTTGGATGAGCATTAACCTAACATTTTCCCCCATTTTGAGCATTCCATTATAAGACAGCATAACATCAAATGAAACAACACCTGTGTTGGCATTTTGCGTTTCAGGTGACAAGTAAAATCATTGATGAGAAATTCCTCTGGTGGAAGCCCAAAGAGTTTCTGAAAAGCCGAATTTGTTTGAGGAGACCTCAAGTTTATCTGCATACAATGTCATCAGGAAATAATAAGCAAGCAAATCAAACAAGAATGCATAAACCTAGTCCCTTCACAAATGAATTCAGACCATAAATGCTAGTCATTTACCTTCTTTCCCACCTCCTTCTCCATCTTATTTATATACTCGTAACAACATTGTTACTCTGGTATTGTTCAAGAAGATTCTTAGGTGCAGCTTAGACTGACATGCCTGGAGCCAATCCTTCCATGAAGAGGAATCCAGACATCAGCTTGTGATCTGCCAAGTTGGTCTTCACAAAGTTGATTTCAGCATGGCCCAGTGAGGTAGCTTCATCAAAAGGTCCATCAAAATCCAAAACTTCCACTTCCATCACAGATGGAGGCTCATCCATTGCATCAAATTCAAATATCTCTGTCAGTCCAAGACAATTCCAACAACAAAATCAATCAAACAAACTGCTGATGATATATAAAAGATAAAATTTTCCAAAGCTTATTATCTAGCTGTTCTAAGTCCACAAAATGAGTGTCCAAACGATATACTCAGAATATATAAAGTAAGCATAGAATGTAATGAAATTCACCATTCCACAGAGGGTCGATTTCTGAAACTTAACAGAGTTGGTTCTAGTTTTCCATTAGTAGTGAAAATCACATATGGATCAGAGAACCCACTTGCGTCAACAGATGCTAAATTACTGCCTTCAATCAAGGCAACAGTTAGCAGCCACCCATCTCCTTGTGCTTTGACTCCATGATCACTGCCTAAAATAAAAAATGATAAAAATAATCAAAATTTTGAACCAATTATTTAACAGATCTGAGAAATAATACGGCAATTATTTTTTTTATGGAAGTAGATCCACAGAAAGCCACTCAAACCACGTGACTTCTACTACAAAGAAAAGACTATACTAAGTTAAAATATTAAATGCAGAAGCACCTACAAAAAAGAGAACTCAGTAGAATCAGATGCTTGAAAGAACAGGCATTGCTTGTATTAGCATTGATTACTTTGAAAGTTAGCTGTTCATTTCACATTGTGAGTCAATAGACTAGGCAACCAGTGAAAACTATGAGAATATGAATATTACTTTGTACTCTGGCCTGCATGAACCGTGCTATCTTCAGAACTTGTTCAGCTTGAATAACTAGGGAGGGCACACGGCTGCAATGACTTCACCAATTGAATCGGCAAGTCTAGCCCAACAAACTCAAGTCCTTGAATCAGGCAGGTGCGGAAATCCAGATGTGGGTAGACACATACAATAGAACAAGCAATAATTGTGGAAACCATGGTAATGTTAGCAAAATACTGAACAGCCAGCTTCCAGTTCGATTGGTGCTCCAATTTTGCAGTGAAGCCAAAACTTGTTCCTTGTTGGACCCGACATCCTTGGATCAACTGGCTTAACATTCTGGGCTAATAAACTTCCATATTGTGCATAACTGTCTTTCAGACCCTGCCTAGCACCATTCTCTATATCATACCTTCATCATAGTGTTCTGAATAAAGTTCATCCCGCCAGGATATTACCAATCGCGCATGATTCTTCTCCTGATGGCATCTGTCCAGGTGTTATGCAGTATAGCACCTCCACCTTAAAAAGTGCTTCCATACATAACATCTGGAGTGCTTACAGAAGGGGTAAAACAGCAAAAACCTTCCCATCGCTTAGATAAGTTTGATCCTTCTGTGGCTTTCACGTTTTTATTAATTTAGTTGCAGTCTTAATGTAAGAAACCACTTTTTTTCGTTATCACCCCCGCTTCTCAAACACCCAAGGTCCTTGTTGCAGCTCTGTTGTTCTCTTGCAGGTCTGCTAAAGCTCCGGAAAATGTGAATCAGGTGCAAAGAGCAGGGAATTAAGTTCTGAGGATGCAAACTACATACAACTGGTCTAGAAGAATTCTCCCTGGTAAATTGCTTGACATTCTTTTTCTTCATCTTTCGCCTCCATTCTTTCATTGCCTCTTCAAAATTGCAAGAAGAGGATTGCTCCTCAGGTTTGTTCTCGTAAACCTCAGCAATGGGAGTTTCAAATAGCTCCCTGATGAGTCTATTAGCTTCTAGCAGAAGTGGAGGATGCCAGATCCCCATTTTAATAAAAAATTTGAGCAATTCGACCTGCAATGGTTTTTGAGCAATTACTTTCTCTTCCTTGGTGGCACAATCTTCCATTCTCATCCCTGAAGGCATTGGAGAAGACGAACGGGAGCTTCCACTGAAAGACCTTGAAGGAGATTCAACTGTAAAATCTGGATGCTTTCTCAAGGGTGGTAAATGGTCATCATCAGAATTGGAGGGCATGAAAGCACTATTTTGAGCAAAAAATACACTGAGAAGAATTTCACCTATAAAAACAAAGTTAAAAGCTTCAATCAGTAGAATTTAAGTCACCTAAGATTTTGGACAACAAATCACACAACTTGAGTTGATCTAACATCAAAAAGGGAAACAAATCTCATTTTGGCAGGAATATTTATATCACGGCCAGGAATTGACATTAATTCATGAAAATAAAGTCTTAACAGGCAAGCATACCTCAATTAATGCTAATTATCATCATATCACAAGAACTGATTTAAGAATTCATGACAGAAATGATAAACCAAACAAGAGAAACATAAAATCAAGTGCACAATTACATAAAAACACTAAATTATTCAAATTTTACAATGTCATGATTAATACCACAATCCCTGCTCCTGACTTCTTATTTTGGGATGCAACTTATGCCAGGTAGTTCCCAGAGACTTATCCTCGGCGTCGAAAACCTGGGAAACAGGGACTTTCAACTGGCCAACGAAATCGTCATTAAAGTACCTATCTTCATCCAAAACAGAAACAACAAGATCTTCACTCAAGTCCTCCACCCAGAAAGTGAATTCTTCATGCCACGATGGATTCAAGTTCTTCTTCACCACTTTAGTCCTGAACCTGTTCCTTCCCAACTGCAACCGCACGTATGGATCACTCAACCCGTTGAGATCCATTGCAGGTATATTTCTTGCTTCAATTACCCTAACCACGAGCTTCATTTTTGGAAAACGGTTACCCAAAAACTGCCTGGGTTTTGTTGTTTTGTTGTTTCCCTCAAAAATGGAATATTCTAGTTAAGGAATGAAAACCTCCCGATGATGCAGAAAAGCAACGCCATTTCGCAGACAGCTCAAACGTGAGGCCGAAATGCGTGTAATTCGGAAAACACCAATTTCAGAATTCCATTTCATGTGACACGACAAGAGTGGATTCGGCTTTAAGTGAACGACTTTAGACCCAAAAAGGAATATCAAAAACAGAAAAAATCCCTGAGAAATTGACGTAAAAAAAAAAGAATAAAATAGGAAAAGGCTGTCAATCGAAATGAAATTTGCGAAATGGGTATGAATTAAGAAAACGATCGTTGCCCTAAAGAGAGAAATAGAGATTTGAGCTCGAAGCAAAGAGACTTTCCAGACACTTCTCTCACCCTTTCCACATTACAAGTTGGAATAGAGATTTGGACTCTTTGACTTTTTTTCCCTGGATTTGGTTTTGATTATTAAACTCTCAACACTTAAGATAATAATTCTTAATTTCATCAAATATTTTCTTGATTGTTACCGGACTTTCGCACCCGCCAGAATCAAAATCATGAGTTTTTATCAATCTAGAACGTTGAAAAAATGAAAGAATCATTGATCCACACCTCATTCCTCTTTTCTTAATTTTATCTAATTAAATTCTTTTATTCAATAATAATACTAAATTGTTTGTTCACTAAGAAAGTACCCTTAAGAGATTTAAGGCCTCAAATATCTTTTAAAAAATAATGATAATTTTTTAATTATTACAATATATATATATATATATATATATGAAATAAGCTTATTTATTTTTCATAAAATACTATATATTTATATATTTCACATACTGAAAAACATTATAAAAATTTTTCTAAATATTTCAAGAACTATTTAATGGTGGCTACCAAACAACCCTTCTATGATTATTCCTGTTTTTGGGATTGAGTTTATTTCTTTAAGGTTGTGTTCGGTTTTGGGAAAGTATTAAATAAAAAATGTTAAGAAAAATAATTTTTTTGTGTTTAATTTTTTAATAAATTTTTTTTAAAAATCAAATATAAATAAATTTTCTTAAATTCTTACTAATTCTTTAATCTAAATATTGATGAATTAAAATATCTTAAAATATTTAATTTTTATAGATGAATCTAAATAAATAAATTTTTGAAGAGTGAGTAAATATAATAGATTTAACTTCTTTTTTTTTTTTTCCATATTTTATATCACTTAGCATTTTTTCTTACAAACCAAACATAATCTAAAACCAAAAAAGAAAAAGAAAAAGAAAAAGAAGGGATAAGCTACAGAGGTGAAAGCTACCCACATTGATGACTGTAGTAACTGTCACATTCATCATTCAGTTTGTATAACAAATTCTAAAATATATTTCTCTACACAATTTTATATGTAATTCTTTAATCTTATATTTTTAACAAATTTATATATAAAAATATCTACCCAATTATTCTTTATGTTTAAATGAATTATGAAAACAATGGAGAGCACTCAGGGATGAAATGTGATTAGATACGATCAAGGAACAAAATATTGCATCACGAATGTTATTCGCATTTTGTATTTACAAATATAGTTAAATATCGATAAATATCGCGAATATTTCGATAAAAATAACTAAGAAACGAAATTAATAAAAAATACTTTCAAATTCATGAAAATACTTTCATATTAACTATAAAAATACATAAATAAGTAAATATACACTTATCGTAAAATAATATTTATTATAATTCTATTTAAATTATATTACATTATAATTTAAAACCAAATTTAAAATCAATGTATCCATTATATTATTCGATAGTCGCGATCCCATCTAATCTCGACGAAGATAATATTCATAATAAAGATTTTTAAATATTTGGTATTAAATCATGTTAAAAATTAATTCGGTGAGTTGGAACTACTTCTGAGTATTTCGACGAAATAGAAAGAGATCAGGATGATTTTACATTTATAATTTTTGAGCCAAAATAAATATTATCGTATATTTTATCAGATATTTCACCGATATTTTATCGATATTTTTTTCGTAAATTATAAAGACAAAGACGCGCGCTTCACTAATTGTGATTTTTCGACGGAAATATCGGTATTTTCCGATTTTTCACAGTAATTCAACGAGATTTTATCGATTTTCCCGATTTTTCTTTCCTCGACGATTTTTCCTACGATTTTTTTTCTACAAGCCGACAAAAACCGATTCGACGATATATCGAATCGAAACCGATTTTTGCTCCCGATACGGTATATCACAAACTCAACCAGTTTTCTTTAAATATCTGTTTAAAAGATATAAAATAACTTAAAATTTGTAAAACTAATAATTTTTACTTTTTTTTAGAAAGTAACTTACTATAAATAGAAATGTCTTTTCATATTAATATTATTTTTTACAATAAAACAAGGAAGGTGGAGTGTTTGTTTTATCGGTTTGGTCATATCGTAATTACACGAGACACAAAGACAACTTTGTAGCGGGAAAGTTTTAAGATAATATAAATATAAACTTCTTTCATCCTAATTACGGTATTTTAATGACGTGAAAAGGTACAATATCTATATAATTATTGATAATTATTTTTTCAAAACATGGTAAAATTTGAGAAATGGTTAAATTCTTCGAAATTTAACTTCCAAAAACTCTTTTAATTTAATCACTTTTTTTTTTTTTTTTTTAAACTTTGTAGTGATCTATTATTAACAGTGAGGAAAAAACTTAGAAATTTATTTTAAGAATAACCTTTTTTAAAAAAACAGCTATTTACAAGAATTTTTCGAAAAATACGAAGGAGAGGCAGAGGCAGCTACGCCCGCGAGCACATCGCCGCCTTCTAATCGCCCCTCCCCGTCTGCCGCCGTCGTCAACTCCATTCCTTTTGGATTACTTTATACAAATTACACGTCATGGAGAATCAATTTTGGAGTCGTCATCTGCGTATATACCCTAAATTAATCAAAAATTAAAGCATGTGATTCCACGTTTTTTTGTAGTTTTTTTTTTTTAATTTTATTCTTTAGAAAGCATATTCTACGTGTCCTCTCACTGTTTGTCTGCTCTGGAAGCCTGGAAACCCTAGCTCAGGCGGCAAGTGATGAATGGAGCAGTTGAATCTCAGTCCCTGAGCTTAGTCTCCTCAGAATGCTAGGTTTCTTTTGGATTCCACAGAGGCTTTTTTCTTTCGCCGACTGCGACGGTTGGTCGTTATTTCTTGTTTCAATTCGATTCGATTCAAATTTTTTACATTTGTCTGTTTATTTATTTGCTTTGATGGTTGCTTTGGATTGTGTGTGGCTGGGGTTATTTGAAGGGTGATAAGCTCATCGATGCATGTTTTCGGAGACATTAGATCTGCTCCGATCCAAGGTTTTTGTTTTTCTGAATTATTATTATTTTTTTAAATTTGAAAATCCGTTTCGTTGTTAATAAGTTGTTGTGATGTTACAGGGGAAGAAGCTGGTGTTTGTGACCAACAATTCCATGAAGTCTAGACGGCAATATGCTGAAAAATTCAATTCATTAGGAATTGCAGTGGGCGAGGTTTGTATAATCCATTATGTTATCGGAAGGAAGAAATATGATTAGAGCATGCTTTGTTTTGGAAATGAAAATGGTTTCACGGAAATGATTTGGAAAAGGAATGCATGTTCTTTAAAATTACTCTTGAATTTAGTTTTCCATTTTTTTCTGTTCTTGAAAACAGAAAATATTATTTTCTCCTAAGCCTTGTACAACTTTGCCAGGTGTGATGAAATATTCTCACTATCTTTGCTGCTGCTGTTCTTGAAGGTGACTGACGTTTCTCGAGAAAAAAAAAGCTGTTTTTCTCTCGACTATATTGTTTTCTTGATATTTTCCATGGAGGGTTGAGTGGGTTGGTTAGAGAATTCCGAGTAGGCAACTGTTTGATTGAAGCCTTCCATTGTTTTTAAAATTGACATTTGTGTGGCATTGTGATAATGAAAATGATGACCTTATACAAAAACTGAGAGTTGCGGCACCAATAAATTTCCATCAGTTAGAGATTGCTGCATCAGCTTCCATCACCCATGAAATTTAGAATTTCATAATTTTCAATAATAACACTGACTTTTAAAGTGCTGATCACCGGTTCCATGTTTGCTCCTCAATGGTCATTGGTTTAAGTCCTCTTAGGACCATCAGAGGTTTGACCCTGCTATTAGCCATAGAGCCCCATGGTATTAGTCGACCTATGAAAAAAACTTTAAAATGATGATATCTAGACCTCTACTTTGACGTATGATACTATGACAAAAAGCAATCCGGAAATTTAGAATCATGTCACAAAGCAAAGTTGAGGATGGTCACTCGCTCGTTTTTTGAGGAAAGTCGATTCCGTGCTGTTTGCAGGTTTATGATAGTTGTGAAGGCATATTGAAGAGCTTCAGCTTTGTAGGTTTTACTGGCCTCAGGACCAGTAAGCTTGTTCTGTTTTGTTTTTTTCTGTTTTTTGTTTGTTTTGGTTTCAGGAAGGGACAACTAAAAAGAGATTTAAGATTTTTGTGCCTCCTTTTTAACATGTAGTGTAAATGTCTAAAGTGAACTTTTCTGATGGGGTCTTACTCTGGGTCTTTATATAATTTAAACTCCAGGAAACTTGAGAATATTCTATGTTGCTCACTAATTACATGCCAATATGCTCTAAAGGGATAAAAATATTGCCTTATGTAAATTGTCCACAGATAAAACTGATAACAACAATTTATTGCAGGAGGATGGCAAAAACGGTAGAGCTGGAAATCAGACTGCCGAACATGATAAGAGTGTAGGATAACATCTTGCCCATAGTTCTTTTTCAGCATATGACTTGTCTTTTGCATTTGATTAAAATATGTTGCGATTTTTATCAGGTTGGAGCTGTTGTTGTTGGATTAGACCCATATATAAACTATTACAAGCTTCAGTGAGAAAACCTTAATCCCTTTCTCCTTGTTCCATGTTAACTTCCTTGGCTTCTGTGGTCATCCTTAATCTTAAAGGATATGGTATTCCAGTTCATAACCTTGAATGTTGTTGAGCAAGGAGAACCAAGTTGAAAATGTGGTGGCTAGTACAGGTACTCTTAGAAAGTCTTGATTATTCTTCCCATTACTGTGTTATATCTTGTACCTTGGACCGCAAATGGAGAGGATTGGGATTTCACCACATAAATGGCTTCTAAGTACCACTTAACATCAGTGGATTTTGTCAAACCCAATAACGTTTAAAGAAGTCTTCACCACTATGTAAAATTTTTCAATTATTTCAAATAATTTGGCTTATAAATTATAATATACTTTTATGACCATGCTTTTTCCCTTGGTGGGAATCTTGTTCCAACAGGGTTCTTCAAAAGCACAAGGGGTTTACAACAAGGAGATCCGTTATCCCCCTATCTCTTTGTCTTAGGGATGGAGGTATTCTCTATCCTGATAGATAAAGCTACAAGGGGAGGTTATATTACAGGTTATAACTTCAGGAACAGTTTTGGTGATGTCACGAACATATCCCACTTGTTATTCACCGATGATACTTTGGTTTTCTGTAAAGATTCTAAGGATGAAATGTTGTATCTAAATTGGATTCTGCTATACTTTGAAGCTCTCTCGGGGCTGAGAATCAACCTGGATAAGAGCTTCATTTTTCCAGTGGGTGAAGTGGAGAATTTAAATCAATCGCAAGGAGTCAGTAAGGGTAGGAGGCAGTTCTCCTCCCTCTTACTGGCTTCCGCCCGCCTATAAGGTGAATTCGTCAAGGGTGTGGGAAGGATCGAGGAGAAATCGTAATAGCTGCTCACGCTTGGAAGAGACGCATATCTCGAAAGGGGGAAGACTTTACGCTTAATCAAGCACGTTGTCTAATATGCCTATATACCGTCACTTCTAGATGCCCAAAAGTGTCAAAACAGATCGGGAGAAAATCTCGTAGAGATTTTCTGGGAGTGAGGCCTCTACGCTAGAAAAATCTACCTAGTAAGTCGAACCCCAGAAGCTGTAGGAAAGGAAAATTAAGGGTTCGGGGTATCGTAAGCTCGACCTCCCAAATAGAGCTTTACTGGGAAAGTGACTCGAGGTTTGCGTGGAGGATACAATCCCCCTATTTGAGATAGTGTATTAATACTAAGTAGACTCTCTCGCCCTACCCTGGGAGGAAGCTATGGAGTTGGTCTTTGGAAGTCTATTGCAAAAGAGACTGATCAATTTAAGAAAGATTGTGTTTTTAAATTGGGGGACGGTGGGAAAATAAGATTTTGGGAAGACAATTGGTGTGGAAGACAACCTTTATGTGAGGCTTTCCCTGACCTATATAGCATGGCCGATTCTAAAGAGGCAAAGGCTACTGAGATTTGGGTGAGGGAAGATGGTGGAGGAGCCTGGGATCTAAAGTTTTAGAAGTCTTTTAATGATTGGGAGTTGGAAGCTATTTAGGAATTCATCGAAGTGACTAGCAACATCAGAATTTCCCCTCTGGAAAAGGATAATTTGGTTTGGAAGGGGGATGTGTCGGGGTCCTTCATGGTTAAAGCTTATTTCACTCCATCGGAAGGAGCTTCTCCCCCATAAAGTACTCCTCGCAAAATGCCATGGAACTAGCATTCCTTCTAAAGCTGGTTTTTCGCTTCAGAGATGGATAGTGGACTATTCTGACCTACCCGCTGCCAATATGGGGACAAAGTGGACTAATCTTTCTTTGCTGTGTCACTGGACTTGCCCTTTCTCGACTCAAAGACTCAATCCAAAGTCGACGACTTCTTTGTTAGGAAAAAAGCTACATTCGGGAGAGCCGCTTCCTTCTTATCTCTAGGCTATCCTGAAAGAGAGGAACAAAATTATTTTGAAGACGCTACTTTTTCCCTGCTAAGACTAAAGCTTCCAGTTATCTGATCGTTGTTTACGTGTGCCGGATTTATTCTAAAGGCGGATATCAACTTTGTTAGATTGCTCTTATATAGGTTCTATGGCTATGCCTAGGGTGTGGTTTTTTCGGGGATGGCCTGCTTGGCTTTTCTTTTCTCTCCCGTCTCTTTGTTGGCCCTTCGTGGTCTCTTTTGTATATGTCCTGTATACTCTCTCTAATTGGTCAATATACGGCTTTTTATCGATAAAAAAAAACAAAAAAAAAACAAATCATGAGTTTTGCTAGTATCACGCAACTACAAATATGGGGTTTGGACAGGTTTCAGCACTCTGAATCTTAGATATTATTTCTTAAGCATCCAAATGTTCACTGTCATAAAATCTGATGTTATTCTCATAATTGAGATTATCCCCTTGGATTCTCTCCTTTAACACCACAAGAATGATTGTAGCACTATGAAGGCACCATGGGATGAACTAGTTGGTCGGGAGTCCTGATATTCAAAGTCAGCTGCAACACTTAATCAATATTGGCTATTTCCTTTGAAAAGTGGAGTTTGCTTAGGTGAATTATCATGAATGGAACTCTGCTGCACCTTAGGTGCTTTAGAAAATAGAGGATGGGACTTCTGAATAGGGATAAAGAAGTTAATTTCCAGCATACCACTCAAAGAAAAGAAGAGAAAAACTCAATTTCCGGCATGTAAAAGGTTTCCCTGTATCTATAACAAAAACCTTTACAAATCTTACAACTATTTCTTCATTTGGGATAAATGCATTAAGTTTTGAACATCCATTAAGTGCTTTGAGATGTGTTTTAAAATATTCAAGATCTCAACTTGTAGGTATGGAACAATTCTTGCATTCGTGTGGAGAATCCAGGATGCCTTTTCATAAGTTACCAACCTTGATGCAGTGGGACATATGACTGATTTACAAGAGTGGCTCATCTCTTCTTTCACTCACTGATTTCAAATTTCAATGATTACTTGACATTCTCACCTGATAATTTTTTTTGTCTTTCAGGTGCAGGATGTATGGTTGGTGCCATAGCCAGTTCAACTGAGAAGAAGCCTGTGGTGGTTGGAAAACCATCAACCTTCATGATGGACTTTTTACTACAGAAGTAAGTAACACCAGTTGAATATTCTATATAATTTCATTCTGTCAATCCATATCCATAATCTTTCTGTGGAAACCACCTTCATAATGAACTCTAAATATGTTTGTTTGGTCGTCATAATTCTTATAAACTAGTATAAACATAGTTCAAAAAGCAATGTGAAGCCAGAGGTTTAAAAAATTAGAAGTGATAGAGAATGTGTTTTTCAGGATGTTGGAGAGCACGAATCCACAGAATCATAGATAGATATTTGAGTGGCATCATAGGATGCTCTGTTTTATGCCCAATGTGGATATATATATATATATATGGCAGTTTTCTTCAAAAACTTTAATACTTACTTCTTAATTTATTTTGCAGATATCATATCAATACCTCCAAAATGTGTATGGTGGGTGATAGATTAGATACTGATATTTTATTTGGACAGAACGCTGGCTGCAAAACTCTCCTTGTTCTTTCTGGTACAAGAGTTTTTCTACTTTTTCCACTTTGGCTATTCTCGCTTCTCTTGCATGGGCTATTGTCCAGATGTTCTCCAAATTAGGAGTTCTAATTCATTCATTAGATTTCCTGGTGTTCATAAAAATGCTGTTGTTGCAGGTGTAACAACAGAAGCTACTCTCCAAGATCCGTCAAATAAGATCCAACCAGATTACTACACAAGCAAGGTGTCTGACTTCCTCCAATTCTTATGACCTGCTTGTTCCTTTTTTCTTTTTCAGCCCATTTGAGTGCACAAAGTTGCAATTGGAATCCTTGTAACTGAAACTTGCATTAGTTCACCCAATTGTCATTTAAAGAATCATCACCTTCTTTGCCTTATTGGCATATGTTAATCCATCACTGGATAATAAATCGAGGAGAAATCCTGTTTTATTTGAGTAAACTACTTTTCAAGTTATTGCTGGAATCATATCCTAATGAATAAATACAATGACATGATTTTTTCCATTTTAAGAATAGTACAGCGTGAGCATTGTTTCATGGTTAATAACAATGAACTCTTAATCCATCTATGGCAAGTTGGTGTTTTTCTCTTCACTCTGCAGGTTAGAAAGTTATCAGAAATTCTCATTAATGAACTGTGAATAGCTCCCAGATCACCCTATCTTTAGTTCCCCAACTAGCGAGTCATGGATTTCTGATCTTCCAATATGTTTTTGTTGCCATTTCCAGAAACTTGAGAGCACAACACATGAATGGATTTCAGGTTTCTGAAAGTTCCTCACCAGTTAGCAGAAGGAATTGTAGTATCGTCCTTAAACCCGGTAAACCTGAATGTGTTCTCTTCAGTTTGTGGATGAGACTCCTTGGTTTTTTCCTCATGAGTGTCCTCTAAAATCCCCTGTTACTTTGAGCTGAAAAACCAGCTGCTATCACACTAGCATAAACTACCACTGTTCTCTCCTCTCAGGTGTGAAATTTATAGAATTTTAATCGATAGAGAAACATAGAGATGATCCAATATGAAAGGGTTTTGCCGGGGTATGAGCAACAACTAAGGATTCAATACGATATAGTGATATAATCAATGCTCAAACTCTAGGACTTTATCCAACTAACTTGCCAACATTAAGGTTTAGGGCCTGTTTGTTTACAGTTTTTTAAACTGTTTTTTGTTTTGAAAAAACAAGGAGAACGGGAAAACACAGAAACAATGTTTGGTTACTTTTTTTTTTTTTTGAAAAACACAGAAAGTATAGAAAACACTACTTTCGTGTCCTCGCTCGCTGTGGTATTTGTTCGATTTTTTTTCGCATTTTTTGGCTTGAAATCATCTCTTCCGTCATTTTCTTCCTTAGATTTAGGTTTTCTTTTTCAATAAAGTGGTCTCTTCCACATCAATTTGGATTTGCCTTTGTTTTTTCTTTGATTTTCGTGGCTTTGTCGCGACCTTTATGGCTGGTTTTGTTGCTTCATCTATCAGAACTTTGTTTTCATCATCCACTTTGTCGCATGCAGAATAGACGCCGACGGTTAACTTTTTTTCGCGCTTTATCACAGACGATGATAAAATTCAATACGACAGAGTCATAAAGATCAAACTCGTTCGTTTGCATGTCATAGATTCGAATCTTGCAGATTCTGCGATTTTATCATCAAAACGATGCGCCTGAAATGATTCGTTTGACTAATAACTTGGATGCTGCGTCATCCGTTAAAGCTTTTATCACTTTCGATTTTATATTTCTATCAATTGTATTACTAACTTGAACAAATAAAATTTATCTCTTTTAAAAAAGAAATAGAAAACACTAAATTTAGATAACAATAACAATTTTAGAAAACACCAAAAATGAAGTCTTCCAAAACAGTTTTCAACAATAGGAACTAAACATGCGTTAGTGTTTAGGATCTAGGGACAACCAATCTAGCTGGATTCCCAACACTGGTACTCCCTGGAGGAACTTCCTTCAAAACCACTGAGCCTGCTCCAATCTTAGCCTTATCACCAACCCTAATACTTCCCAACACTTTTGTCCCTGCGCCTATCAAAACCCCATCCCCAACCTTAGGATGCCTGTCTCCATTCACCTTCCCTGTACCACCCAATGTCACATTATGCAAGATTGTGACATTGTCTCCCTATCACGGTTGTCTGACGACAAATCTGGCGGGCATGTGATCCAGTACTACCCCATTTCCCAGCTTCGCCCCTGGATGGATATCCACGGCGAAAACCTCAGAAACCCGGCTTTGGATGAGCAGAGCCATCACAATCCTGCCTTGTGACCACAGCTTGTGTGCCACCCTTTGAGCTTGGCATGCCAGGAAGCCTTTGAAGTTCAAGAAACAATGTGTGTAGCTTATGCAGGCCGGGTCTCGTTCTTTTACAGCTTCAAGGTCAGCTCTAATGGCTTTCCTTATCTCCTCATCCTCTGCTAAAACTCCTCCAAAAACATCCTTCATGGTGCTGCTAGGAAGATCTGCATTGCTGAGTTTAGCTGCCAGCTGATTCGACAATGCGGATTCTAGTGAATCATGCACCAGTATTGAAGAACAATAGTACTTTGATAAGATAGGCTCTTTCTCCATATCACGTAGAGCTTCCTCTCTGATCTTTACCCACAGGACATCTTCTTCTTCTTCAGCTTGCTGGCGAAACCACTTAATGGGGTTGTTTGAAACAAGATTTTGGAAACTGGGTTTGCATATTTTGGCAAACCTGCATTGAGAATTTCTTATCTTGCTTTGATTATCTGCACTTTCTAGAGAAAATGGAGAAGCTACAGTCTCGTTACCAGCTAAGCTATGGATACAAGCTGCCATTGTTGAACAAATAAAGAGAGTTCAAGTTATGGAAGATGGAGTAAACCTTACATATATATACTTTGAGATCAATGAGTTCAACTTCAAAGGGGAATGGGATTTGGTATGGAATTGAAAATAAATAATTTGAGAAGTGACGTTAGCATGACAATAGCCATGACGATTCTTCTTGAGATGTTAAAATTTCAAAGAACTTGATTCGTTGACTAGAGGACCACGAACTTTTAGACCACAAGAATACTCTAGAGACTAGAGCATTGTTTTTTAGTATATATTATGCATTCACTTGAGAATCAAAATTTGGATAGGTCTTCTTCATTAGGAAAGATTCATATATATATATATATATATATATCTATATAAGTTCGATTTACAATGAAAACTAAAATTTTATTGATTCAAAATTGTAATACATTTACATTTAAACATGCAAATTAAACTACGACGACACAACATTCAAGCTTAATAAAGAAGCAAGATTTTAATACGCCTAAAATACCCAAGATTTCGCGTCACAAAACATAATGACGACCACGATTTTATACTTAATTTATCCGTCTTATCGAAATAGTCACCGCTTGAATCGCTCATTACAAAAACTAACAAACAATTATACGTGAATGCTCAACGATAAAAATATAAGTAAAACAGCGAAAAATAAAACGAAACTTAGATCGAGCCAGTTAAACCATTTTATTGATAGAAGTTCCCATATCTGCTAGACGTAAATCGTGAAACCCGATAAATTTCTAATATTCGAAAAGCAGAATCACTCGATCAAAATTAAATTTTTCGATCTCTGATGACAAAACTGGATTATCGTTGAATCGCCTTCACAAATCTAACTACAACGTCACCCGTCACTCCAAGACACGGATTTTCAATGCCGAAAAGAACTGAATATGACACTTTACACATTTTGAAATGCGCTATATAAAGCCGCTAATGCTAAGCATACTAAGTAAATTAGTCAAACATTTAACTCAAGGCGCGCTTCATGGACGACATTACGACATCACGCTATCAGTTTAAAATTAAAGGTGTATTGATGCTGATAAGCACAGAACCCCACCTACCCACTTGTAATTGGGATATGCATGATCGAGATGACAAAGCCTCATTCCAATCTCACCAAATGGGCTGTAGATGTGAGTAGCTATGAGAGAAGGAGAGGAGCAAACCGTGAAATTGTATATAGAAAATAAAGAGAGAAAGGAAGAAATTTTGCAGGAGAGGTCACATTCTCTCTAAAATTCCTTGGCGATCTGGACATTCGCCTCGGCGATGCAGTTGAAGCAAAGTTGCTTCTCATCATACACACAAGGCACCGGTTTTGTGGAGTTTCGACAAATTCCGAGAGGTAGGGGTCTTCTCTTTCTTGGTTTATTTTCTGGGCTTAAGAGCCTCAGAAACTGGCTGGGGTGGTATGAGGTCGCTGAGCACAAGTTAGCCATCCCAAAACTCGGGACTTAAACGCTCTAAATTATCTGCTTTTGGACAAAATTCCTACCTAACCTGCTAAGTGCGTATTTTGTGTTATATTTGCGTATTTTTGCTCCAGACTAATAACATACACCATGGAGCCAAAGGTTGGCGCTGAATTCAAGATGATTTCTGCTCCAAAGAAGTGGAACCGGTTGATAGGCCGCCCATGAACACCCCATGCACCGCTGGGACCGTTAAAAACTAAGCCCCGTTCGCTTGTTGGATCGAAAATGTTCATCAGTTGCTTCGCATAAAATTTGCTTAAATGAATTAGCTTCAATCATACGAAAATATTATGTTAATGCATTGAATTTAACGCACATTTATCGCTTCAATTATATAAAATATAATCATATGAGCCATTAGGAATTAATTATTTATTAACATGCAGAGTTAATTTTGATGTTATTGCTATGAATGAATAACATGTGATTAGTATATGAATTTTTTTAACATATGCATAAATGATATATTGTATGAAAATGACATAATGCATTTTATAGAACGTGAATCCTGGTATCAATATGTTGAACAGATAACACGGTAGTTAAAAATTAAATTATGCGAAAGCGAATTTCGCGAAAATTTGCTAATTACTTTGGCAGTCAGTTTTAACAGCTTATCTCGGCGCATCCACGATCAAGTTAAAAATTACCTAAAGACTTTGCCTCGGAGAGCTGGTCTACCAGTTTTACCGAACCGATAAGATTATTTCAAAACAAAAACATTTTGTTTTGAAACTAAGTGTTTTCACATTCATGAATGATGCAGAGTGAGTCACCGGCGCCGCAGAAGAAGAAAATTAATGAGCCAATTCTCATCCATATCATGCGTAAATTCAAGTGCGATCATGTATCTGTTAACGCGCTTGGTCGCCATTACACGCGCGCACTTAAAGGCAAAGAACTGCAAGAGATTATCATCATCGTAAGATCAAGCCACCCCGGTCATGGATCTCCTTTCAAACTACAAGTGAGATGCTCTGAAGACGACGCTCATTGTATGGCCACATGGTAAGAAGTTCGATACGTGACTTCGATTGATTATTTTATAAAATATGTATTAGAATTTTAAATTTTAATATATACGTTTCAGATAAGAAATGGGATGCACTAACTCGAACTATTGTAATATCATTTGCTAGATTACGAAGACGATGCATTTTCGCCAAAGCCGACCATTTTTACTTACGTGACAGCCTCACGATACGCAGATACACACAAAAGCATGGCTGATTTGGTTAACGACTTCTGGGGATGTGGGTGCAAAGATCACATAAACAATGGAAATGTGATTTATGTGAGCAAGACAAAACTATCCTTTATTTCAATAAGGATCAAAAGAAAGACCGAAAGAATTAATAAATTAATTAATTAGGTTTCAGATGAGAGGAGACGAGGAAGTTTGATTTAATAAATTTAAATATACATAAAAATCATAAAATAATCAATTCTTTGATGTATGACTCAAATGGTAAAAAGGTGATATGAATATACCGATAAATCATCCATAAGTATGAAGGTGGATATAGAGAGAGAAAATATGGGGGCATTTAATGTCTCACACCATCGTGTTATTTCCATTACATGCTTCCTAAAATGCTATTTTTAGTGAGAGTATGAGTGAAGGTAGGAGGAGACTAAAACAGAGTTAATTAGTTTTTCCTTGAAAGCAACTAGATTTTTTTTTAATTAATTTGTTTATTTTACTTTTTCAAATTTATATAGATTTTTTTATGACTTTTAATATTAAATAGAAATAAAATATTTAAAAACAAATAATAACATTCAACATTATTTTATTTTATTTTTATTTGTAGCTTAATATAATTTTTTATTTAGAATCAAGCAAAAACAAATACCAATTAAGTTTGTTAAAGTTGGGTTTTAAAATTCTTTTAAGAAATAAGTTTCAAACTTATAAATGTCAAGTGGTACTTAAAATTTGTAAGTGATATCTAAATATTTTACGTCTTCAGATTAAGTCTATTAATTTGTCTTCGGATTAAATCTATTAATTTGTCAACGACTAATGAGGCTTGTTAGTGATAAAAGGATTGTGCGAGACACAAAGCTTAATAACTAAAATACTATAATATTGTAATTTCGCGAATAAAATAAAAATCTATTTATTTGTTTCACACCAATATATATAAAATGAATTATTAATGTAGATGTGCTATATATCTTCTTATTTATTTTAAAAATTAATTAGAATGGTTTTTTGAAGAGATTTTTTTTTACTTTTTTAATAAAAAAATATTGGAATTGACTATGTTTAGTTTTATCTACTAAAATTATGTCTAATTCAGTATTTTATTTTTTGGAGTTACTGTTTTTGTTTCTATGAATCCAAAATAAATTAAACATCAAACATTGGAACTTTGTGGATTTATTGTGTAGTAATTTATACAATAATAAATAGTTTAGTATTATTGATTAATTACATTTTCCATTTTGTTACCATTTTTCCTTTTTATTTTTTTTTATTTTTTTATTTTCATGTTTTAAAACCAAAACATCTTTCAGGTATTCGAGTTGCGAATCAAGACCATCATTATCTTGAGATGTGTTTTTATGTTTTTTGGAAATATTTTTTTTTATTGTTTTGGCAACATGTTTATTTAACGGAAGAGCTCCAGAGCTAAGTGTAGAAAACGTAGACCAACGTTTTTCCCCCAAAACAATTCAACATAAAACACTTCGAAAAAACATGTCAAGGAATTTGAACTGTGGATTTTGAGGTTTTCCTCCGTTGGTTTATTTGCCAGATTTTGGGAATTTGATAACCAATTCTCTTGTTCCGACCAGTACCGAAATCTAGGTTTTAACTACCGTTATTTGAGCAGAACTGATCAGCCCTTTCTCGTCACCACTCGCTGAGCCCTGCCTCCTTTGAAAGCAGAGACCCAAAATCAGGTGTTCGCCATTCTGCTTGGGAACTACATAGTCACGGGGGCGATCTCGTGGAGCTCTTCAGTCCCTGGATGAGGACCCCACTCAAATGGCTTTTGCATTTTTCTTTCTCGTACTTGATTTTGTCTAATTCAATTTTGTTTTTGTTAAAGTTAGTTGATTTTGTGTTATCTCGGTTTTGAATAATGTGGGTTTGAGGGAATTGGATATGGCTTTGTGTTTTTCAGCTGGTGCAGTGCGGTCAGTGACATGGATGTATAGAAGCAGAAGTTCCTCTTTTTTTTTTTTTCTTTTTTTTTTGATATGATCTTTGTGGTTTATGTTATGTTTAGATTTTTGCAGGATTATCTGAGCATGGTTTGTTGTCTGATTACCCAGATGTTCGATGATTTTGTAATGGTTGTCATCAAAAAGGAAAACCTTTGAAAATTTAGGCAATCCATTTTTTGGGAAGTGAATTGCCGAGTAAAATTTGTTGCTTATTTTATTATTTTTCTGACTTCTTATAATTTTGTGCTCATTTGGGTCTTCTATACATCTCATCCCATTGGTGTAGATTGAATTCAACATTTATCTTTGTTAATACTAAGCGGTCCTCTTTCATACATGGTTGCCGGGTTTCTTATAAATCTTTAAGAAGATCTTTCTTTGGAATTTATATTCAGGTTCTCCTTGCATGTTTGTTCTCTAAATGCTGTAATCTTGTTTTTCTGATTGTATAAACATATTTTTGAGCTGAATTTTATCTTCACTGATTATCTTTAGTGCATTGGGGCAGTTTGATTTTATAATTCTGCTTGACATGCTATGCAGATCAAGGAGGAAAAGAATGCTTCAAGTGGAGAAAGTTTAGAATCCACAGCGGCAGGTACTTAGCCGGCAAACTATTATATTTGGCTTGCCTGGTTCTCGGCATATTTGTATCACAGAGACTGTTTTATTAATGAGCTAGGTCAAGGATCAAGCGACGGGAAAAGGGCTTTATACCATTGTAACTATTGCAACAAGGACATTACGGGGAAGATTCGGATCAAGTGTGTTGTCTGTCCTGATTTTGACCTATGCATAGAGTGCTTCTCTGTAGGAGCCGAGGTGACACCTCACAAAAGTAATCACTTACTGGCCGTGGTATGTATCGTAAATTTGCTAGTAGCTAATATTCATTCTGTGATAACACCAGTGAATCTTGTGCCTTTATTCGGTTCCCGTAAAACTGGATTTTTTTTTCCTTAAGATTGCAAAGAGTTGTGCTATCAAGAGCCATGCATTTCAGAACTGCTATGGTTTGGTTAATCAGGAACTGATTACCTTTTTTTGGTGTTTTTGATTATTGTTCAATTATTATATATTGTACATAAATGTACCCTTTGATGCAAGTAGCACCTCACCTCCATTACTTCTATGTGTCTTCTTCCTTGATTTAACAAATTCTATTATGATAAATTTTTGAGGAATTGGTTTAGTGGATAAACAAAAGTTATTTGCAAAACTTACCATTTACTTTTATAACCTTAAAATATCCCCACTTAGACAAAAATTACCCCAATGTTAAAATCCAAAAAATATTAAAATCAACCCCTTTGTTAAACTCAAAAAGAAGAAGAATCTTATATGAATTGTGCCGAAGAAGAAGATCTAATCCTCTAAATTTATACCAGTTTCTTTCCAAGCCTTGTTCTCGCTGTTAGCCGCACTGAACAACTCACGTGTCAAATCCATGTTTGAACAAACTTGACGGGTGTTAAGTCCAGGTTTCTAACACAGTTTCTGTACATGTTGGACATAACCATTGTTGCTACTTCTAACAAACTTAGCCGGTGTCAAGTCCAAAGTTTTAAACACAACTTCTATACACGCCGACTTAACCATCGTTATTATATTTGAACAAACTCGGGTGGTTGCTTAGGCTTGTAACAAGTAGTAGTCATTTAGTTTGGATTTAATCCATCATGTTATATTTGAAAAAACTTGAAGAGGGTTAAATCCAGGTTTGTATGGTGGTTAGAGGGGTAAATTAGTCAAAATGATGTAAAAATATCCTTCTTATATGGGTTTTAAGAAAAAGGGGTTAGATTTGCAATTTTTTTTTGCTTTTGTTCCTTTCTTTAAACTACATTCCTAAAATTTTTCTATACCTCAACTTAAACCTATTGCAAAGTACCTTGATTTTGTTTTATTCTATAATTTATAATTCTATAATTTGAATGTCTATTTCTTTCTATAAAGAATGCCCTTTCCTGTACTAATGTTTTTTATTTCGTGATATCCACAGATAATCTATCTTTCCCACTTATTTGTCCTGACTGGAATGCAGATGATGAGATATTGCTCTTAGAGGTATTTTCATGTTACTCTTGGTGGTATTTTTGATCTGCAAATGGTTGAGAATTCTATTTGACATGTACACTATTGTTATTTGTTGTTCACAAAATTTTTCTAGGGAATTGAAATGTATGGTCAGAACTGGACAGAAGTTGCTGAGCATGTCGGGACAAAGAGTAAAGAGCTATGCATTGAGCACTTTGCAAATGTCTACTTGAACTCCCCATACTTTCCCCTTCCGGTATGAATTATATTTCGAACAAAATCTTTTTTTTTGTTACCATTTTCTGTATCTGCAACTAAAGTTCAAGCATTGTTTGCCTAGGACCTGTCTCATGTTGTTGGGAAAAATAGAAAGGATCTTCTTGCGATGGCTAAAGGGCATAGTGAAGACAAGAAAGGTTCGTGATTATAAGAACTGTTCTTCCCTTTTCCTTTTGGTTCGGATTTTTACTTTTCTTATTAGATAAATTTTCTGTGCATTTGATATGTTTTGTAGAAATTTTAATATATATTTGTTGAGATGCCAATGCTATCGATGATTTATATTTTAACCTTAGTTCAGTCTGATTTTGTCGTAAGCGACTTTCAATGAAATATTAGGAAAATATAACAGAGGGATATAGCTTGGTTGGAGCCCTTTTCTTTGAATGATTTTCTACTCCCTTCGAGAAAGGGAAAAATATAGTGAAAATTGAGTTTGAGCATATTTGGAGGCAAAACACTCATCAATAAATTGGCAACTTCTGGTCTTTTGTGCTGGCTGAGTGGGGTTGGTTCCTTCTTGTTACTTTATTTCCTTGTGATAATATTTCATATTCCAATCATTTGCAATTATCACAGGGTTTTCTTTGCTTGGGGAGCTTACTTTGAAGGAAGAATCTTCATTTTCGCCTTCGAGAGTCAAGTATGGCCATCATTTTCTTCTAGACATTAACGATCATAGTTTATCAAATATATATTCTCTCAACACTTGTTGTGGATATCCTGATCCAGAGTTGAAGATACACACAAGGGTGGTTCCTCAGGTCGTTTACTCTCTAGCTTAAATGCTGGTAAATAACATATATTCTTGGTTGGTTATTTATGATTTAGCAAGTAATTTACCTGGATAATTTCACGGGTATGGTATTCACACATATGCCTTATATCTTATACATCAGATGTAGATTCTTCAGTCCGTTCTAGCGGCACAAATGTGGCTGCAACAGCTGCTGTTAAGAAGGCGTCCAACATGGCCCAAGTCAAGGATGGTCCTAATGTCGTTAAAGTGGAAGGTGAGATTGATAGTTATGGATAAGTGTTCATTTGGTTTTTAACTGGGGCATGTGCAATTCTGAGGATCGGCATTTTTCTTGTTTATTTATGTCAATGACTGGTTGAATCTACCCAAATTTTGTGAATAATCATATTTCATATTTTTGGCAGATCCTCAAATAGATAGGAATTTTGGAGGGAAGAAACCCAATTCTGGGGCAGAGGGTTCTTCCTTGATTGAGTTGAGTGGTTATAACTCAAAGACACGAGTTTGATCCTGAATATGATAATGATGCCGAGCAGTTGCTGGCTGAGATGGAATTCGCGACCTCGACACTGAAGATGAGCGTGAACTGAAGTTGCGAAGCATGATTTATGGAAAGAGGTAGTTTAGTCGCGTAAACAACTGATTTTTGGACAGTCATGGTTATATTCACACGTCTCTTCTCCTTTTCTCTTCTAATGCCCTCGTTTGTTTATATAAATCTCATCGGCAGGCTTGATGAGAGGAAACGGAGGAAGGATTTTATTCTGGAAAGAAACCTGCTTCATCCTAATCCGTTTGAGAAGGATTTGTCGCCTGAGGAGAAGGAGTTATGTCGTCGATATGATGGGGTCTTCTTGTATGCTGCCATTCCAAGGAAGAGCATGAAGACTTGCTCAAGACTATCATGCTGAGCATCGAAATCTCAAGAGAATTCAAGAGCTTAAGGTGCCAAAACATGGTTCACATTTAATCGTTACAGCTCAATCTTTTGAATCGTTAATCATAAAACATTCTGCAGAAACAGCCTTCAATCATATCTAACATGCATATATTCATTGAAACTAATCTAAACTGCTTAGCATATTCAAAGATTGGTATCTCATGCACTTCTTCAAAACAATCATGTAGAAGTTTCCTGCCAAGCTGGCTGTCGCACTTCAGCTGAGGCAGATAGATACCTTGATCAGAAAAGGAGGAGGAAAGCAGAAGAAAACGCTCGTCGGGTAAAAGAAAGTGCTCAAGGTGGTCCAAGCGGTCTGGGAGCTCAAAATGTTCATAGAGTCTGTAGGTAAGGATGCAAACTTGAGAGCGAGAGGAGGCTACTTCAAGCTACTAATGATTTTGATGTCATCGGATTCCCTGAGGCAGAGCTACTGTCTGAAAATGTAAGTAGACCCATTCCCAGTTCTCGTTTTACTTCAATAAGACAGTCTCTCGCCTACTCCTATTCAACTGGGAACTTTTTGGCCATTCTAAATCACGTCGATATTGGCAGGAGAAACGCCTATGCAGTGAGATTAGGCTAGCTCCAGCTCATTATCTTAAGATGCAGGAGACGTTATCGGTAGAAATCTTCAAGGGCAATGTCACCAAGAAGTCTGATGCTCATCGGCTTTTCAAGGTTGAACCCAGCAAAGTCGATAGGGTCTACGACATGTTGGCCAAAAAGGGGATTGCTCAACTCTAAGTAAAGGATTTCTGAACTCATATGATCCTTTCACTTCTATAATTCAGTTCTTCTGTGGTTCTTACTACTACTGACTTAAAGATGTAATTTATTTCCTTTATTTTCGTTTTGTCTTTGGAAAATGAAGGAACACCGGAACTTTTGTTGCTTGTAAATGTAAAAATGTCAAAAATCTGTATTCAAGAGAACATCCAGAATAGCTTATTGAATTATTTTTATCAAGAGATGACAGATTAACCATTTCTATTGCCACCATTCTTAATAATAATAATAATATTTACTTTGTTTCTGTTCTCTTGCCTCTGTTAAGCCATATCTTGAGATGTTTCTAATATATTGTTTGGTGGCTGAATTAACAAAGGCCTGCTCAGCCCATCATACATCTTGCCTCATTAAGGGCAAAGTTTAAATACTATCAGTATCTTTGAAAATTGAGCTAACATAATTACATACAATGAACTTTTAGTCAATTCATCCTGTGGTTTGATACAATTAAGCTCCATGAAATAAATATTAAAGGGTGTTACTGTTACATATTAGCCTCATTTTTCCTTTACTTTCTCTGTTTTCTTTGTACCACTCATCTTCTTAAGCAATAATAACTTTTTTCCAGAACAAAATGGTTATTCCATTGTCGTTGTCTTACGCGTGATATTTTATTCTGGCTTACGCTCTTATTACGACATTTGGTTTATCGTCGATCTACATGACGTAATGCTTTTATCGTCTCATACGACACTCATTTTAAGTAACTATTCAGATAGCAGAAAATGCATTCAATCACCTAATATATCAAATTATAGTCAACATGTTGTAAAACTGAAATCGTATATATTCTAGTCACTATATTATCAAATTTATAAACTTTATGTCGAATCATTAAACTATTAACCTAGATATCGTTTCATCATTTATTGTTTTTAACAATTTATATCTTGGATTTATCAATCTATTACAAGTTTGAATCAATAAAATTATTTTTCATTAAAAAAAAAAAAAAAAGGGTGTTACATATCTTTGAGATTAAGGAGATCACATGTAACCGGGTTTAAGCCTGTCAGTCAAACTCCAATATGACAGAAATGGGTAATTTTAACCTTTTGTACTGTACTATGGGCATTATCATAAAACAACCTAAAATTATTTTTCTCTGAACAAAAACCAACTATTGGATTTACATTAAAAGCTCCAGAAGATGCAGTAACTGGTGTGGAGGTAAAAGGACAAACAGACTACTGTTAGAATCCTGGCTATGGATCAGAGTTATATATTTGGCCAGATAGGATCTTCGTCCCCAGTTACCTATATATCCTTACACTCAACTTTCTACTCCCATACACCGGAGAAACTATAGTCCCTCTGTAGCTAGTTACTTCCTGATGTCGACACTTCATATCATATTTACAGTGTGTGACAAAACCAATCTCAGGATTTTGTATCATGGCCGAAAATTCTCCAACACTGCCATGCCATCAACTTGTATAAAACTTAAGAGACCATTTCCATGTCTTTGGCTGCTGCTTGTTTCTGGCCAGCAGATTCAAGATCTTCTACCAAATTGTCACTGTTGTGGCGGAGTCGCTTACTGATGCTAAGTCCCTGCACATTTTCCAGGAGACCAACATTTGGGCCTGAGCCAGGCAACAGTTTTTTACCTTCTTCGACAGATTCAAGTTTGTGAGCTTTCAGAATGTTGGGGTCGAGCAACGCAGAGGCACCTGAGTTGGATGCCGCAGCCATGGTAGGGGCAGTTACGGATACATAGTGGAGAATATCAGGTTTTGGCTTTAGTTCAACCCATTTGTTGCCAACCCAGTCTCTTGAATTCCTCAGATCCTTTTTCTTGAAATTCAGTAACTTTCCTTCACCTAAGATCACAGAGAAAAACCATATCATCATTCACTGTTCCAACTTATTTTCATCATCTGCACACCCTATTAAAAGTATAAGATTTTGGTACACTAAAAGAAACTATTGAAAAAAAAAATGAATTAGATAATATCGAATTGTAGGCTTGTAGCACACCTGGTAAGAAAACTTGCAGGCTATCATTTCCAGATATTAACCTAGTTACAACGCTCTTCCCACCAGCCATCACACCACCATGCATCAACAGCTGTACCAACCAGAAAAGTACGTCCTGTAGAATCTTTAGGAGAAATGACGGACAGTTGGGCGGTCTACATCTTATTCTAGTTCATCAGGAGCTGCCACCTAAATGCAGGGACCATTCTACACACATGAAAAAAATATATATAAAAATATTTTCTTAATTTTAACCCCATTAGAGCCCAAGTACTTCTTCCTTCACGCAGTAGTAAACGCTTTCATCAAATGCACAGATCAAACCCTTCAATTGATGGATGGTCACAGCTGACTCTTAGATGTCATCAACACCTTGTTTAACATTATCAAAACAGTTTTGTTTTTATGTCGTTTAAAATTTTAATGAAGTGAAAGAAAATTTTGAGGATTAGTTTTTTGGTGCTTTTGATACCCAAATTGCCAGGTCCTTCTACATCCTCCACATCAGCATACTGAACTTTGAGACGTTTCTGTGATGCCTGCAAGATCTTACACCTGAACCAGCAGCCTCGGACCCCACTGTCCTGGCAGAGAAACTCTATCTTTTCATGAACCTTGAAAGACACAGGATACCGAGTCTGGGGCTCAACAAACTTAACGCCTTTTGAGTTCCTTGGTAACTTGAGTTTTAACTTAGAGTGTGCAGGTTCACATTTTGTGTTCTCATTTCCAAGGGCTAAGTCCTTGACAGTGAAACCAGTCTCAAGTCTTTCTTGCTCTCTGCAACTTCGATTCTTCTTAGCACCCCCTTGCTTTACAGGGCCTCTATGTGCAAATTCTTCGTCTTCTTCATCAACCAATTCATGGGACTTGTGTTTTTCCTCAGGCTGAAGAGAGGAAGATAAACAAGAGAGGATTGCTTGATCGGCGTACCCACGCAATTTAGCTAGAGTGAAGGGCTTGATCTTGTTGTTCTTAAACTGCCTACAGCACAAATAAATCCCAGATGACAGTGTTTGTGGAACAGCCAAGCATTTCATAATGCTTAGGAGTTAAAACTGTTGCAGTGGACCGCCAACACACTCCGCGACTAATCACCTGAACATGAGGTGTGATGAAACTTCTCTTTGGGTGTGGATCCAGCCCTGAAATTACACATATTGCGACTTCCTGCTTGTGGTGAAACCAACGAACTTTTACCTTTTCCTGTCCCTTCCTATCTTCGTACAAGTCTTCCAAGTAACCAAGATAGTTGCTCTCATCTTCAGCCATAATAAATACAAATGAATGAACCTAGACAACATGGATAATAAATTAAAAACAAGGAACTTCAAGGAGCAGAATGACACTAAAATAGAAACTTGATGCCACTCTAAGAGGCAAATACAAGCAACATCTAGATGCTTACAGATATGGTAGTTTCATCCCGGCAGAAAGCTGGGTAGTGTTGAGTTAGTTTGGTACAGATCCACACATCTCCTGACCACACAATATCTGAATTTTGCGCTTTCAACTTCCTTGGAACATGGATCTGAAGCAGGATAATCACATATGATCACGAAAACATGTAAAGATATTTGGACAATGTATAACAAACTGAAGTAAATGGATACCATTTGATCTGGAAGAAGTGTTTGACGAGAACTGGAGCCAGCCACTGAGAATTCAAGAGATCCAAAAGCTGGCTTTGAATCTTTTGTACCTGAATCTGTGATCCAATATTAAGATTGCTTAGCGACACCATTCTCACAGCCAAAGGTAATTGAAGATGATAATAAGTAGTATCGGGCTTTTCATCAATAAGTTAGCTTATCTGAAAAAGTTGGAAATATGTCTGCTAGACAAATGTGGCAATAGCACCCATATACCCCCATGTTTTTATCATAACTAGTGGTTGTTCAAGTCTTTTGGAACATTAGTTACCAAAAACTGAATCATACATCAAGTAATTAAGAACCAAACACGGCATGTTTTTCCATTAATTGAGACTTTTCCAGGTTTTTCCATTAATCAGAATTCTATGCTGTATAAACACTGCTCATCCTCAACTTTTCACAAATATATCTTCTAAGTTTCATCATAGATTAAAAGATTAAAATAAGTGCAGCATAAACACAGACACAAAGGTAGGTATCCACTTTTCACTGAATATTTAAGACATTCTTAAATCATTATGACCAAGAAATTGGCACCATCATTAGCACAAGCACCAAGCATGACAAATCAGCAGTTTCTTCCCAAATTAAAATTTACTGGTAATTACAGATTTAACAGATTCTCTGGAGATCCAAATTTCCAAAATATTCATCACATCGATAAGACTGAGCTGAGCCACGTCTCCTGTATCTAAAGACTCCTATTATCCGTTGGTTCATCCATGGATACTCAACTGCTGTTCCTATGAACTAAGTGGTCCAGTTGGAATTTAGTGTTTACCAATCAATATTTGATAGGCTATGTCTTTGATAATGTTACCAGTAACATAGTGCTAACTTTTAAGCCTAAATAGTCATCAAAGTCATAAATAACCACCCCAAGACTAAATATTTCATCTTCATAGTCAGAACTAGGCTCTAATCTTTGCATTGGATGGATGTTAACTAGGCATTCATATTATAGTCACAACAACAAGAAGTTGTTCAACCAATGGATGGAAGGTAAGAAAGGATACAAAAATAAAATAAATAGTTGCATTCATAAGAATTTGAAGCTTCCACTACCAAATGACAAGATGAAGGAAAGCAGATTTAATTTTGTCATCTAGAACGGAAGCCAATGAGTACGAAGGAAAAATAGTTTTAAGCTAAAGGGAGGTAAATGAGCAGGGAAAGATAAAATGACTTGGGACATAGGAGTCTGGAGGGCCTGAGTTCACTGACATTGTGAACATACCACAATCACCATGGACCTAAAAATGGGTTATCAATCCCCATTTTGAATCAAAATTTAATACAAAGATCTTGTAAGATAAGTGCTAATTATTAATCCTATTTAGATGATCTACATCAATACTGAAACAAGCTTCTAAGTTTTGGCTTCTGAACTCTCTTTGGTGATATTCAGCAGAATTTTCTTTAGAAGTATGTTTCCTAAACTAAGTAACAACTAGTGCATTCTTAAAAAGCTCTTTTAATATATATTCCTGATGAAAGATGCAATATCTCACAATGAAAGCATCACTAGTACATTAAATCAATTTATTGTTTTCCTCTCAACTGGTTAATTCATATATAATTAGAAGACTAATCAACCACCAAACCCTAAACTCAAGACACACAAGCAAAAATCACTTCTGCTTCTCGGCTGTCTGTGAATCAGTGACCGAGAAAGTGGACTAACCATGCCCTTGAATTATTATACCAAGTTCTTACTATGAATCTTAATGTAACTAACCTCACTTTGCCCTGTTCTTGCATTTTCTCATTTGGCCAATTGATTAAACAAAATGATTCCGTATATTTTATGATAGTTGCAATACTAGCACAAGCTAAGTTCTTATAACTTCTACGGGAAAATTCTCTAAAGGTATGGATAAAATGATATGAAATTAGGAATGACACACACATGCGTGAACACACATCAACATACAACCCTAATACTTCAAAAGGCAAAATATTCTTGAAATCATGGAGTTCTTTTGGTCTGACTTAGGTATCGAAGTTGGATCTATGACGAATAGTCAGAATCACAATCCAATAATGAAAGAGTTACAGAAAGGAAAGTTTGAAAAATGAGTGTTTGATGCCTGATACAGAATCAAATCGATCAAGAGCCTCATCTTCAGCGATCAAGAGCCTCATCTTCAGCATATGAAGATCTTGAAGGAATGGATTTAGGAATCAAATGATGGATCTCTGATGAATAATAGGAATCATATCATAATAAATAAAAGAGGGAAAAAAATCAAAATTTGATCATTGACAGGATTTGATGACTGAAGCAAACTTGAGTCTGTCGAGAGTCTCACCCAGAGCACACAAAGATCTTGCTGCAGACCTAGTCAGCATGGCAGTACAGGAAGATCTTGCTGTAGACCTTGTAAGTACGGCAGAATGGGAAGATCGTGCTGCAGATCTGTAAGAATGGGAACACAGGGAAATCTGCCGTAGACCTCGTGGACTTAGGAAGCTAGAGGAAGAAGATCGTGCTCCCCTATACTTCTCTCTCTCACTTCTGCAAACCCCTCTGTCTCTCACTCTCTCTCTCTCTCTCTCACTCTTTTATGCGATGACCTTGGAAATATCGAAGAAAATGATACATTTCCTATTGGATATGATTTTGAAAAAAAGAAGCAGATATCAATGTTAAAGAAAACATAATCATATACTGACATTAATCCCCTCCTATATTTCTTGGAAAGCTGAGAGCATAATTGAGATTTTGGATTAAAGCACTTACAGAAAAAAAATACATAAACTTACAATTCTTGCTCTAGTCATAAAAAGAAACTTTTGAGATATAAAACTTGACAGGTGCTCCAACTCAAATAACTTTTTGAACACAAAGTTATATTGTATTAATATTTGTATTCTTCTGATAGACAGAACCTTCCTATATACGTGTATAAATGCACACATAAATCACTGCTCTATAAAATTTTTCACATCAGGCTTTCGAACTTAATTAGTGAAGCTGCTTCATAGGAATTGTGAGATGATGTAAATAAATGCGATCATAACCCAGTTTCAGAGTAAAACTTTTGCCGTTACTGTAAGATTGAGCTTTCCTTATGCCAAATCCCACAATTCTTAAAAAATAAATTGATGCGTAGCATCCTAATTCCAGAAAAGAAAGTGAAATGCAAAGGATGTGTAATTCAAAGGTTTTAACAAATCATCAAATGTCTCAATTTTTTTTTTCTAGTACAGCAAATGATTAAGTAAAAAAACTTGTAGGTTCTTCATCATTCTTCCTTTTTTACTCTACCTTGAATGTGGGGTTAAGAAATTCTTAATGCTCTATCCTACCAAAACTTCCTGAAGAAAAACGGTGACCTACTTGTCTCACGTGTTATATCCAAATACTTGCAGATCCAGGTAAGGCATTTTGCCCGGCTATCATAACAGTAAGCATGGAGGTCACTGGAATTCCCAAGCTAGCTGCTGGAACAGAGTTTCACAAGGCATCAAACAGAATTCTAAAGTAGATTCAGGAACAGGGTCGCATTCAAGTCATAACATACATATCAGATGTTTGCCTCTGCGGGTAAAAGGGACGGGTGGGCAGTCCAGTCCAACCTTCTTCCGGGTCGGGTGACAAGCAGACCTCTCAGGCAGAAAAGTGGGCTGGGGCTTCAAAGGCAGAACAGTGTTTTGGGCCTTAACCCTGGCCCAACCCCCATTAACACTGGTACTAAGGCCCTATTGACAATTCAAAAGAAGAGGGGGCCTCAAAATAAACCAGTTCAAGCCCTCTCAAATCCATTCTATGCTGGGGTGGAAGGGGGAACGAACCCCGACGGAGAAAAGGAAGGGGAGGAAGCAGCAGAGACCGAGCACTACCAATTGCAGTTGAATTCCCAGAGACTAGAGGCTCCATTGGTCGATCCAGATTTATTAAACAAGTTTGAGATTTCAATTCCTATTGATAATTCTCTCTCGTTTTCTACTAATCCCTTTTTCAAGGGGGTTCTTCGTCCTGGGTTTACACGTCAGAGAGGAGGAGGGGAGGGTGTAATCGCTTTGAGATCAGGCGGAGAATGAAGTGAAGGGAGGAACTGATCAAGAAGGAATGATGGTGGAGTATAGGCAGGAGGAGGATTTCGTTGAGGCGACTCCTTTAGCAATAGAAGGGTATGAAAGGTGGGAGGACAACATGTTGGTAAAATTCAACGAATTTATGTGATGTGCGACTCAGGGTTTTGAGACTCAGATTGTTGACCTCATGCGGTAGATGGTGAAAAACCAAAGGACCGAGACCGGACATACGCCAGTATCCAGGTGTGAACGGGAACTAAAGAAATTGGAGTGCACGATAAACTACGGGGGGCAAAGAAGTGGGAAAAGTGTAAATAGAGACAAGGGGAATCTTTTGTTAAAGTTAGGATGAAGATCAAAATCTTATCGTGGAATGTGAGAGGGGTGAATAACCCTGAGAAGAGAAAAGTGATCAAACAGTTTATTAGGATCAACTCGTGGACTCGTGTGCCCGCAGAAACAAAGTTCAAAATATGTCCCTAGATGGCACGGCCTGGTGCGGAGATTTTCATCGGGTCAAGGATGCTTCGGTCCCACGAGGCATCTCGCCGCTGTGGATAAAAGAATTTCGAGGTCACGAGACAAGCAGGCGGGATTTTTTCGCCTCGCCTTTCCGAAATGTGGAGGACGGTTACCGGATCTTCACAGCGCTTATGGTCCAAGATCGCCAACTTAAAGGAAGACCTGTGGGAGGAACTGGGCCTGTGAGAGGTTTAAGGGTCGACCTCGGTATCGGGAGACTTTAATGCTTCCATCTCACCCAGTGAAAGTAACAGGGGTGGTGGAATTACTCAGGCTATGCGCCGTTTTGCTTGTGTCCTTAATGACCTAGGGGTGAGAGACTTGCTACCACAGGAGGTCCTTTTACTGATAAAGTACATTGGCCAAGCAAATTAAGATTGACAAGGTTCTTAGTTTCGGGGACTCGGTTATCGTAGGGGTGACCCAAAGTACCCTTCCTGCACTGGGCTGACCACTTCCTATCCTCTTAGATGGAGGAGGGAGGACGATCAGACCCTCCCCTTTCCGTTTTGAAATTATGGCCGAAAGCCGAGGGCTTTAAAGATCTCCTTAAAGGGTGGTGGCAAGGGCTTAGTTTAAAGGTTCTGCAAGTTTCATCCTGGCTGAAAAGCTGAAAGGTTTAAAAGGCAAGCTAAAGGTATGGAACAAGGAGGTTTTTGGCAATGTGGGAACCAGAAAGGCTGAAGCCTTACATAGAGTGGGGTGCTGGGATAATATGGAGAAGTATAGGGAGCTATCGTTAGAGGAATCTGAGGAGAGAGCAAAAGCAAGGGATGACTACAAAAGATGGTCTTTGTTAGAGGAGGCCTCCTAGAGACAAAAGTCAAGAGAGTTATGACTTAAAGAGGGGGATAGAAACACCGGCTTTTTCCATAAAATGGAAAATTCGCAGAAAAGGAGAAATGCAATAAACAAAGTTAAAATTAATGGTAGTTGGCTCACCGAAGATATTGCCATTTAGAATGGGATCGTAGACGAGTTTAAAGGCCAATTGTCGAACTGTGGGATGCGTCCCTGGCTTCTAATATTTCCTCGAGGAGCTAGGAACAGAGGATGCTCGGCGCTTTAGAAGTCGCTCTTCGTAGGAGGAAGGTCTCTACAACCATCGCAGTCTCACGGTGGTGAGAAGCGCCCTGTGGCTCTGAGCTGGTTTCCCGATCGCTTTCTCGCCTTTGAATGGAGTTTGTTAAAGACGGCAATAGAGTTCTTCAAGGAATTCTATGAGAAGAAATTTGTGTGAAGCTTAAATGCTACCTTCCTGGTGTTGATTCCCAAAAAAGGAAATGTAGAGGATATAAAGGATTACAGGCCCATTAGTCTGCTAGGAAGCTTATATAAGATCCTCGCCAAGGTCCTGGCAAATAGGCTGAGAAGGGTGATGGACAAAGTGATCTCTCCATCCCAAATGCTCTCGTCGGAAGGCAAATCCCGATGTTGTCTTAATTAATGAGGCCGTGGATTCCATGTCGAGAAGGAACGATGGCAAGAGTGGTTCAGAAGCTCAGACATTGAAAAGGCTTATGACCATTTAAATTGGGAGTATGTGCTTGAGGTCATGAGAAGAATGGGTTTTGGCCAAAGATGGTTATCTTGGATCTCTTGGTGTATGTCTACAGTTTCTTTCTCAATCCTTATCAATGGGGTTTCCGCGGGCTTTTTCCGAAGTACGAGGGGGCTTTCGTGTGGACCCTTATCCCCGCATCTCTTGTCTCGAATGGATATTTTAAGCCTGGGTTGGTAAACAAGGCTATGGAAGGGAATTTTTGTCCTGGATGCAAAATCGGAGGTGGTAGAGAGGAGGAGGAGCTGGAGGTGTCACACCTTCTCTATGCAGATGATACCCTGTTGTTCTGTAAAGATAATCCTGACCAACTGGCCTGTTTGAGATGGATCTTGATGTGGTTTGAGGCTCCTTCTCTGGCCGAAAAAAACTCAACTCGAGCAAAGCGTAGATTTTCCCCTATCGAGGAGGAAGAATATTGAGGTGCTGACAGCGGAGTTAGGTTGCAAAGCCGGCTCGCTTCTTACTACGTATTTGGGTCTCCCCCTGGGGCCCCGCACAAGTCAGTCAAGATTTGGGATACCATCAAGGAAAGGTTCAAAAGAAGATTAGCCACTTGGAAGCGTCAATATATCTCCAAAGGGAAGAGTTGTCTCCATTAGAAGCAACCGCGTCGAACCTCCCTATCTTCACGCCGCTTCCCGATCCCGAGTCTGGTGTAAAAGGCTAGAAAAAAATCCAGAGGGACTTTCTGTGGGGAGGGGGGAACCTGGAAAAGAAGCCTCATATGGTGAGGTGGGTCACGGTATGTATAGATAAAAGGTCAAGGCCAAGGCCGAGGCTTACACAAGCTAAACAAATCCTTGTTAGGAAAGGGAGCCATGCCGCAAACGAAAGGAATTCTTGTGCAGGGAGACTCATCGAAGAAAATTTGGGAATCGCAGGGGGAGAGTTCGGAGGTTAGGAACGGCTCAGACGCCAGAAGAAATTAGGAAAGGATGGGATATGGTCCGTTTAAATGCCAAATTTTTGGTTGGTAATGGTAGCAGAGTTAGGTTTTGGAAAGATGTCTAGGGTGGTGAGGAGGCTTTGTGTATAACGTTCCTGACTTTGTTTAGCTTGGCGGATCGAAAAGATGCGTTGATTAGAGAGGTTTGGGATGCGTCGAATGAAGCTGGTTGGACCCCTCGGTTTAGCAGGCCCTTCAATGACTGGGAATTGATAGAGGTAGAGAATTTTCTGAGAATGACTCATCCTTGGAGAGTGGTCTCAAATAGGGAAGACAAGCTGGTCTTAAAAGGGGGTAAGCCCAACCTTTATTCAGGCAGAAGCTCTCAGACGCAGGTTTTAACGCACCAAAGCCGAGACAAGACTTTTTCTCGCTCTTATCAAATGAACACTATGGTCCCCTTTTAAAGGTGGGTTTCTTTGCTCGGGATACAGCCTGCAGAAGGTGACGACTCTGGACCAACTCAAAAGGAGAGGAAGATCCTTAGCCAACAGATGCTACCTATGTGAAGAGGAGGAGGAAACCCCAAACCACTTTTCAGACACCTGCTCGCGCCGCACGCTTTGTTTTATTTCGGGCGCATGGGGCCTGGATGGGCCTTTCTTCTCGCCAAGCAGTCCTTCTAGCTTGGCAAGGAACAAAAGTGGGCAAGAAGCGCAAGAAAGTTTGGAGGGCTGGTCATCTTTGCCCTTCTGGACAGTGTGGTGTGAGAGAAATAGAGCGGCTTTCGATAATGAGACCTTCTCTATGTATAGATTAAAGAATTCTTTCATTTGTAGCTTCTGGTCCTGGTCCAACGTGTCTAGTGGGGATAGAGACAGAAGTTTATTGGAATTTTTAACTTGGATCGGGTATAGGTAATTGTTTTTGGATTTGGGGGGCTTTAGTTTCTTGATGTTTTTTGGTCCTTCTCCGGGCTATTTCCCTTTTGTATACTCCTAGTGTACTTTTGGGCAGCTTTGCTGTTTTTTGTGATTAATACATGTTACTTTATCCATAAAAAAAAAAAGATGTTTGCCTCTGAAAAATGATAACAGTGACTTTACAAATGAAGGAGGATTCTTAATGCACCTTCAGACCTAGTTCTGGTGGCAAGGGGTTCCTGGTTTGATTCCATGTAATAGGAAAGAAAATGCAAATGGGACTAAAAGACATTATCTATAAAAAAAATGAAATAAAATAAAGGAGACTCAACAATATGAATGATTTGGCAAGGTAGATTAAGAGCATGATCCATACACATCTAAGGTTCTAGATTTATTTATTTCTTTCTTTATTTCTTTTTTATTTTATTTTATTTTTACAGGCAAAAGAGGACATGCATTAAAGGCACCTTAAAACAGGCAAAACAAGTACACACAGAATAGTCAAACAAAACCCAGTAAAGATGAAAAGGTAAGAAAACCTTCTCCTTACTAGGAAACCAACCAATCTACAAAGTCAAACATAGAAATAGCAGCAGACCCATCAAAAGGGAAAGTTCATAAAAGCTTTGCAAGTTGGAAAAGGTAATACGTACATAGAAGGGGGGCTTAGACCCATCAAAAACATTTTCTCCAACTTATTAATTTATGCTAGTTCATAAAAAGGGAACATGGGGATGATGAGGAGGGGTATAGGAAGGGAGCTTTGCAAGAGACAGTTACACCGGCAAGTGGTAAACTGTTTATTCGACAGAAGTAAGGCTAGGTTAAATTTAAAACCTTTTGATCTCACAACAATGTTTTATCTGGTCACAACACTTTATAGGAGAGCATAATAGTTTTGAGGGATGTGTGTTACCCTTAGAAAGTTTGGAAAGGCAAATGACTATCAAGAGACATTAGAAAGTTCACTAGTCCAACACATGAGTATCATAATACGTAAAAATTGTGGATTAAGCTGGTATTAACAGATTATTTCAATGTTCGCTTGTACTACATCAGAGATGTTTTATTATCTGCCTGCAGCTGTACTTCATGGCCAAATACACCTTTTCGCTTCAAAGTTAAATTATCAGGAATCAAGAAGAAATGATATTTGCGCTGTGTGGAAAATACAGTTTGTGTGCATTATTGAGAGGAAGCTCTAATAATTTAGGTTTAAGCTATAATAAATAATTTACTAAGTCCTATTTCATACTTATTCTAGACTTAGGTGATTCAGGACCCAAGGCAACCTTCAAAAGCTATATTTTGTTTGTTTGGGAGATAGCTAGAGACTAGAGTAGAGGTTTTCACCACCAATTAGCTTCAGAAGTGAAGATGGGAATTTTGTCAATTGATAGTGCTGTATAAGATAGGAGTTAGTAGACTGGCATCTTGTCCGGTCATGGAAAGGCCTAACTTGTTGCAATTGTTGTTTACTCCTTAAGTTTTATAAAAGATATGTTGCTTAGTAACACATGGTTGTTTTGATGAATACACATATCACTGTGTGAAGGCTAACTTTGTGTATTTTTTTCTTCGTATATCTACATAATTTACAAAGTTTTCAGGGTCATGGAGCATCTACATTTAGAGCTTAAGAATTGTTTTACATAAAAAAAAAATTGAAGTACAATTTTTTTTTTATTGAAGTCTTGTTGCTTGATCTGAGGTCCTATAGAGTTTTGCTTCTTAAGAAAAAAAATCTCTTTAAATGAGAATGATACAGATAAATAATTAATTTTCAATCGAAAGATGCTCTCAGTCTCAATCAAAAGGTTCAAATCCAGGGCGTACTAGAATTCTAGAGGATCGTGTCATTTGCCCATGGAAATTCTCAAACAATTTGTTTCAAATCATGAAACTTATAAAGCCCTCAGCTAGCAATAGATGTTTTATGCAAGAGGCAACAAACCAATTCTATCTCTTTCTTTGCCCTTTCGTATATGAATTATGCCTAAACTTGTTATCATGGTAAGTATTAGGTGGTCTAAACAGAAATCTCATGAATACTAATAATTTCCTATTAGAACCATAGATATAGTTAGAGCTGATGGATTCTATTTGCTCACCCAACCTGTAGTCATTTGGCTAGATAAGACTAGGGAAGCATTTGAGGAAGAAAGTAAGCCAACTTATGAGCGCAAACCATAGAGAACTACCATTTTCCAATCGTCCACTATTTTGTTGTATCAAATTTAACCTCCACTGATTTAAACAACCCATGCCCGAGGAAAGCAAACATGTAAACTTAGGGTTGAGCATCAATTTTAAAAAATATGACATAAAATTTTATCTAAGTAACCAAAAGAAAGAATTCAAGATTTCATGCAATCAAGATTTCATAAAATTAAAAAATGCATTTTTTCAATGTCTACAACAGACCTCATTGACTCGTTGAATTCTAAATAGAAAGAGTGTTGGTTTTTGTTTCTCTCTCCTTTTTATGAGCCTTTTGATGCCTTTGTATAAGTCATGAATATTTTTAAGCAACCACATGCCAGACATGATCAATATAATTATTGTTTTCCAGTAAAAAAGGTAGGGTTATTGAGGAGAAATTCAGGTTTTGGAGAAATCCAGTGTTCTTAGGAGGGTAATGCGCCTCTAGTTATTGGGTGAGGTTTTTTTTTTTTTTTTGACATAGTAAGGAGCTTTGAACCATATTCCGCATCATATTCATAGGGGAACTATGCTTGTATGATAGTTTTGAACCTGTCCTGCATCTACAAGAAGCCTCAAATTTAGTGTTGGACATTGATCGAGGTCATTAGACCTGGTTCCAAAGAAGCTTTCTGATGGCAAGTTGGAGCAAGTGGAAAGTTTATAAGCTTGTAACTATGACCATGCTATTCACCCTCATAAAGAAAATTTTCCAGATATTGGAACCAAATTGGCTATGAATATTAATATTCAGCATTTGAAAGTGATTTAGGGTGGATATGCACCCTGATGTAAATACCCATCCAAGTTCTTTTATCTCCCATACAGGGGATAAATGATTTCCCCATCGAGGGAGCCAACTCTATTCTCCTAGTTTTGTGCATAAGTGAAATTCATATTGAGGAGGCAAGAATATGCTCTCACCATCATCAGATATTGTCCTCTGTCACCACTCAACTATCATTGTTTAACTTAATTCCATGTTGTATCTAGTACAAGTCACAATATTTTTCATGAAAAATATAACGGTAGATATGATTTGTTATATGGTTCAGGGCACAAATTCTTCCATGAACACGACAATGAAAATTGGATATTCAGTTCCATGATATCCAGGTGCATATTTGATATTCCTTTTTGATAGTCAAGCTTGTATTACATAAAGATACCAAATCAGGAACAACTTTGGCCATGCAATTGTTTCATTAAACAAAACTAGACATCATTAAAACAATAATAACCAAAACAAAACTAAATAAGAAGTTTGTCGTCAGTCCATTTCAAATTTGATATCTTTGCCCTAATAGCACTGTAAATTTTTAAAGAATGATATTAAATGAAGAAAAAAATCACCTTCTTTAAAAGTAAAACCAAAACTCTATAAACTTAGCAATTAACTTAGTTCCAACATTCAAGTAAAAATTTGAGGTTCACATCTTAACTCTGAAGTCTATGAGGGGAAGAAAATTCATGCTTTACTAATTTATCGGTAAAGAAATTCCAAAGTCACTACACTTGACCTAGTCCCACAATTAGCAAAAGTCTTGCAGGCTCTTCAATAATAAATCAAACTCTCATTGGTAATCCAACACCACCTTCCATGCAATTTATTCCTAAGCTTATGTTCAAGTTAGTCTTTTTTCCATGGTTCATAATACCATATGAAAAACTAGTAGGGGTGTTGACTTTGGTTTACTTTCTAGGGAAGTTCAAGAATTTTGAATACAACAAACCAAAGTCCAAGTTCCATAAACATTAAATCAATCAAAATTCAAGTAATAATTCAATAGATTGAATTTAGGCATTACATACTTGAATATCTATCGGATGAGATCACTGGGAAGTAAGCCAGTCCACAACCTCTCTTCTTGTTTCACTTAGTGCACACATTGATCGATGTGTCGCCTCCATAGGCATGCAAAAACTCATCTGAAACAAACATAGAACATGTGCCTGGCGTACCCTCCTCAGTCCCTACAACTGCAAGTATCGAAGTCCCCGAGGTATTTTTCAAGTAATAGTGAACTTAATAATGACTGCCCTGTTCCACAAACTACTTGTTCTTCCCATGCCTCAAAACGAGGAACATTTGCAGACATTATGATCACTGAGAACCCACAAGGGGTTGACAACTGCAAATTTGAAAAGATCCCTATAATCACAATAATTGAAAATGCATAGTCCATATGAGTCATACAACTTCCATGAAATCAGCTAACCAGTTAGCAGTAAATGTAACCTCGCATTGCTCCCAGTTCAAGAAAACCCTACTAAATCCACTGGGGTTCTAAAAATTCAAGGAATGGAAAACATCATAAGGAAAGAAAAATAAATAGACAGAACCCAGCAGCACACACATTTCACAGTCATTAAACGTAGAAACACATTCCCGTGTCCTGCAATTATCTCCCTTTACCCAGATAAAACAGCCCCAAGAACTGCGCAAAAATATTCCCGCAAACTAGGCTGCTGAAACAAATCTCATTCTAGAGCTGAACTGGTTCTAGCTCAATTTTCCAAAGCCTCAACACACAAGGGCCACAACCCAGCACCAAACAGCATTCACATCAAAGTAATGGCACTAGGGCACCTAATCTCAGAAAAAACAACACAAACCCATATGCCAAAACTGACAGAATTTTCCGACAGTCTGAGAAAACACAAACCTGAGAACAGCAGCCGGTGTCCGGATTACAGTTTCAGAAACATCTAACCCAGAGCCGTTCAGCCATTGAAGCTTTCACACTGTATATGAGCCGAGACCGAAGATGGAGATATACAGTAAGAGAGCAGGAGATTGAGACGACTGCCAATCTACATTGACACCAGGCATGGTTTCAAAGCTTGGCTACTCCGCAGCTATGACATCTGGAGGGGAAGAGACAACTGGGGGTAGAATTGGAATCTTCGAAATATAAGGGAGAGGTGCCTCCCATTCCCTGCCCCCTCCCCCATATGAGACACATCTATGAATTCATAATTTAAATCCAAACATCTACAACGCCAAGGCTTCTTAGCGTTTCTTTGGTTTTTTTTTTTTTTTCAAAGAAAATAATTTTATTGATTCAAACTACTCAGATATTCATAAAAACATAAATATAAATTCATTAAAACCATAAAATCTATAAAATAATAAATATGCTTAATAACATAATAAATTAAATTTTAAATCGATGTTCATGAAATCAAGTATCATAATCCGATTATTACATCAATTCAAATATTTTATCCTTTTCAATCGCCACATATCAATAAAACACTTCAACAAAGACTTATTTAAATCTCATTTAAATAAAATAAAACCTATATTTACGTTAATAATTATTTTATTAATAACGACTAATAGAAAAGGTTAAAGAGTAATTTCATGCAAAAATGATCAAAAGTTAATTCTTCCTGTTTTGGCAAGATGAGTGGTTATAATAGAAAGGAGGTTAGGGTTTTTCGTAGTGTTTCTTTGTTTTAAATTAGCCATTTCGTATATTTTTCATATGCTTGGGATGTATAACAATGTTGTGATTTTTTTTTTTTTTTTGACAACTAAACATTTTGTCATAATATAGTAAAGTATCACCATCGGGACTTGAACCTACTAATCAAACATACACATCATTAAAACAATGCATTATAATATAAGAGAAAATGAAAAAAAAAAGAGGTTGATCAAAGGTAAGGAAATAATATAATGTAGTAATCTAATACCGCTAATCTGCCTCACTAGTCATCATGCTTACTCGATCACACCCCAACGCCGCAGACAGCGAGATCGATCACACAGATTTGATGCCAGCTGCTTATCCAACTGGCACTAATTTTAAATCTCCATCATGACTATTAAGCTTCATCTTATCGCTTAACTTCAAGACCACGATTTTCAAATTCGCTTGGACAACCATGATTATAAATAACAAGATAAAATTCTGAGTTTTGTCTCAAGCAACAATACATTTAAAAAAAAAAAAAAATCAATATAATATAAGTTTGAAAAAAATTCTTAAACTCGTACTTAAAATCATAACACGATCACTTGTTTAATCTGTTTTAAATTATAATGGCAAACTACGCTTTAATTTTAAACAAAATCAGAATACTACTACGCTTTAATTTATTTTAAAAATTTAAAATACCATCAATTGTTGTTTTAATAAAGACCTATTAACTTATGTCAATGAGATTACCATCGTCATTAAAATTACATTATAGAAAATAAATAAATAAATAAGATAGAAAAATTTGAGTTTTGTCTTAAAAAATATTTTTAAAATAAAAAAATACTAATATAACATAGGTTTGAAAAAAATGCACAAACTAATGCTTAAAATTATAGTTGATGGTTACTGCTGTTCCAAACTTAAACAATAACTCATCTTGTTTTGCTTAACTTTGGGCTGAATCAATTTAACATAATTTTAACTATATTTAAAAAAAAATTTAAAATCGTAGTTACCAATTACATTTTTGACAATAATACACTAGTTTGAACCTTTTTTTGAAACATATTTTAAAATACTATTATAGTATAAAATCTAGTACTCATTAGAGTTAAATGCATAAATAGGTTATCGTTGATTATACAAACTAAAAAAATGTTCGCCCGCTTATAACATACCAACGCCATCATATCAGCCTTTTTAAGTTTATCGCCACAATCAAAAATTTTTTAGTGACAAACGACAAGATTAGCTTTCAACATTATTTCATTTTCAAATATATTTTAACAAAAATTTCAAGAACTGGTATACGTCAAAACTTAATTTATCGATCAAAGGTTTTTCTTCAAAGAAAAAAAATGTAAATATATATATATTTATTTATTTTTTTTCCTCTAGTAATTACAGTTGAATGGATGGATATATAGGGGGCCACAAGATTACACATTGTCCTTTGGGTCCATTTCCGCTGTAGAAGATAAGGCTTGGACCAACCATTACCAGACGCACTCAACAGACTCACCACCAGCAGAACCATTTGAGAGCAAACCACAAGAACACATCAAAGAGATGATGAAATTTTCCATGAAATTCCAATCCCAAATCTCCACCCCAACTGCAAATCCTCTCTTTCTCATACCCTTCAGTCTCAGGTCATCCCTAACCCACCCTGCAAAACCATCATCAACTGTATCTCTTCCTTCAAGAGGTCATAAGGAACAAGCCTCTTGTCCTGACAGGATCACACCCAGATCCCAGAAGCCGTCAAAAGAGGAAGTTTATGAAGTTTCTGCAAATGGGTGCCCAAGATTTGTGAAGATTGGAGCAAGCTCTGTGGTGGGCCGTGCTGTTTGATGGGGGTGGATGCTACAACAAGGCACTGGCTCTAGGGCCTGAGGGGCCATTAATGGAGGAGTTTTGGGACAATATGAGGAGATATGCTCTGTATTTTCTGACTGTGAGTACTGGTGCTGTTTACACTGTCTTCTTGCCTATACTGGAGTTGCTGAAGAATCCCTTCTCTGCAATTTTGTTTCTCACATACTCAAGCTATTTAGTGATTTTAGGGGGCAGTTTGTTTATTTTATTCCAAGTGATTTCAGCCATGGTTGGTGTCACTGAATTTTCTTATGATTACAGTTGGCTTTGATATAAAGAGGTTTCTCTTGTTTATCTTTCTTTATTATTATTATTATTTCTTATTTAGAGAACTTCAATCTTCCCAAATGATTCCCATTGGTCATCTGATTCGTGGAAATGTTGGGTTTTCCAAATTGATCGATTCCTGCTGCATAATCGATTCCATATAGTTTCCAAATAATAGTAAATTATAATAAAAAACATATCATAAAAGGGGAAAATATGACAATCCTAGTAAATTAGGGTTAAGGTGATACAACGCCTCTACGTCAATTATATGCCTAACTCGTAAGTTTCTTTAAATTTTTCAAGAATAACGTTCATAACGCCGTTTCGTATCTCAAATATACCCATATCATCAAACTGAATAAATAAATCGTATAAACGATTTTTTCCAACGCCGCTGATGCCGCACCATACGCGATATATTCTATCGACAAGCCACTTCCATAACGGCGACACTTTGCATTGGGATCACGTCGCCCATACGCTCATTCCTCGTTTAAGAATGTACGATGATATCTGAAATACTGAATAAAAGCTTAAGAATATTAGACCCAAAAGCTTTTGGCTTACAGCCAAGAGATGCCAAACATTGTGAGATTCATCTTATCCCTGGGTGAATTATGATATGAACAAATTCTTAATGTATTTTGCATACCAAAATTTGAAGATAAGGTGCTTAAATACCCATAAGTTTCGCGCGTATGTCTCACCCTGCCCATGAACTTTTTCCCGATCCAAGATACCTTCGACACGATCTCAGAAATTTGGGCCTTATGCCTCATTATCGAAAAAGCATCATAATGACAACCTCAATTAAACCCCGCTAAAAACCCTATAGGCCGAGTTTCTAGCTTGGCTATGACTTTTAATAAGATGATGCGACTGGCCAAGTAAACGCTAGAGGCTTCGAGAGCAGTCGGATACGCGCGGCTAAACCAGGAGGTAGAGAAAATAACACTACCGGCTAATGAAAAAGATTGCTATCTCTTCAATTATAATATTGTAACGCCTTCCCGTCTTCAATAAGTATGGCGCCGCCACAACCAGCACCAACCAGCACTCGCTTGATAATACTGCAGATCATATAATTGATACAACCGCTTCCAAAGTCGACTGAAGAAACATGATTTACTAGATCAGCAAACGCACTGGCAACGGTGCCAAAACGCTTATGTTACTATCAGTATCTTTAACTGATCATCGTTTGTTGAAATGTTGTATTTTCATTATTTTTATAAAAGATATAAAGGCAATGGACCCACATAAAGGAGACACCTATAGCGTGCGGCCCTCGCCGCGCTGAATTTTCGACGAATTTCTTCGAAACCTACACTCCATTTAAACACCTGCGGTTAAACATATGCCTTGCTTCGAAAACAAAGATAACACACACACACACACACACACACACACACACACACACACACACACACACACATATATATATATATATAACATGTATAACCGCTTACATTAATCCTCAATTTCAGTAAATAAACATATATAATTATTCCACATATCATATTATTCATCTCTCTCGTAGGAGTACTTTATCTAAGAAATTTCATATCATTGGCATCGTAGTACACTACAAAGATGCCGTAATGTGAAATGCGTTTTAGCACCGAAATGATTACATTTGTACTCATATTATTCATTATTCAGATGCACATTGTCACGCCCCCACCCCAGCCCGGGTGAAGAGAGGGGACGCGACACAGGACTGGGATTCCTTAACTTGCATTTCAAACATTGGTGGGCCCATTTCATATATAATTTCATAATGAAATAAAATTTGTAAAACTACCACCATAGTGGTGTTGAAATGTCCTATATATACATGCATGAGTCCCATTTACTTGTACTTACACAAACCCCACTATTACAAAAACTTTTACATTTACATTCTAAAACCAAAAGGCAAAACCTACATCGTACGACTTCTATTTGGTTGCTACGTACATTAACGCGATACCTTGGACAAATTCCTCAAGACTACACTAATGAAACACCCGCTAAACTTATAACTAAAGTGGAAATGTATAACAACATGACTACTTGAAGGTCCACACCATGATATATATAACATAAAGGCATATATCAGTTTAGCGATAACCTAATTTTATCACAGAGTTTTCATATAGCATAATTTTATAATGTGTTTTCATATCTCCCAGTAGGAGTTCGTAATGTAGATCTTGTACATAAGTTACCAGAGGCACAATGGTAATTTAGGACTCGATTACTTATGCTTTTCTATTTGCTCATTATTTATATCCTTATCATATAAATGTTTGCCTGTATAAACCAGTAACAATGAATGAGAAGGACGCAAAGATAATAGTGACCTAAAGGTATCGTGACAAGATCGAATGTAGGTGCCGAAGCATAATACGCGCCGCCACGTAATGTAAGTGTCATGAAGACTAGCAGGAGTGCCGTGAGCACTAAATCGCACGTGCCGCTTCACATAAATGCAGGCTGCTTGTAAGATTCAGTAGGATCGAAACATCAATGCAGGTTTGCCTCGCCCACATAATGTAGGTTACAAGACAATGCAAGAGTGTCGTCGAACTGAACAGACGTGCCTATTCATTCACTATCCGATCTTCGATACAAACAATTATATGTTTTTTTCAAGCTGTTATTTGTTCTTAATCACATTTATCAAATATGGCAAGAAACAATTGCTTGTTCAAACACAGGATCACGGCCATGGTGTACAAAGCATTTTTCATATAACTTTTATATACCTTTTCATTCGGAGTGAGAAGAACGAGGAACAAAACAAGTTCAGGTGATACTCGGACCTTAAACAACTTTGAGTACTGGTACTCAACTTTCAGTATCGGTACTTAACACCTTCTGGACCTTAAACCACTTTGAGTACCGGTACTCAACTTTTAGTACTGGTACTTAACCTCCTTTGGACCAAAAACATCTTTGAGTACCGGTATTCAACTTTCAGTACCGGTACTCAATATCCTTTAAACCAAAAACAATTTTGAGTACTGGTACTCGTCTTTCAGTATTGGTACTCACCTGCGATTTCTGCAAATTTGCCTCTTTTCACCCGTAATTTCCAACCAAAACCCAAAACACATCAAAGAAAACAACTCCAAAACGGCAGACCAACCCAAAACCACTAAAGCCTACAAAAACCAACCAACAACACTTTCATAATGAAAGTTAGGTTTTTCCTAACAACCCATAAACAAGTATGACTTGTGATAGTTTCCATACTAACAAATATTAGAGTTCCAAACATGAATTCCATACCTTGATTTCTTCTCTACTTCTTTGAGCCAAATAGAACCTTGATTAAATGGATAAAAACAACCTAGAATGGCTTCTCTCCCAATAGGTACCTTAAGCTCTCAGCAGCAATAAAATGGATTATCCCCAAAATGAGATATTTTGCTCTTATCATAATGCCATGTTTGGCCTTATCCTCTTTTTGGATTAATTCCTTAGCCTTTGCATTTGGTCCTTTATCTTCTGGCTTGTTGCAAATCAAACTATCATTATTCTAACTTAGCGTATAATCTTTGCGTCTTTATGTTCTTGGGTCCTTAATTAGCAAATTACCAATTTACCCTTAGTGTTTTCCAATTTCGAAAAATGCAAATTTTACTTATATTATACCCTAAACATATCATAAACTCTTGAGGTGCGATTAGGGGTGTTGCAATAGCGTCGTATAAGTATTTAATGCATAGGCCAGGTAACAATGAATGAGAGGGACGCAACATAATAGATACCTGAAGGTACAATCTAGTACTGAACAGAAGTGACAAAACACTGAACAGATATGCCTGCAACACAAAACATGAGTGTCGTAGCACTGAACATACGTGCTTGTCACACGAAACAGAAGTGTTGGGTAGAACTAGACAGGAGTGCCAAAGCACTAAACATATGTGCCTATTCATTCATTATTCGGTCTTAAGCAGACACACAATTATATGCGGTTCAGAGCATTTCATACTGATCTTACCAATATCCATGTTATACACTTGGTCAATTCTTAAGACCGTACTTCCCTCATTCATATTAAATCGTCCATGTCACGTACGTTTTATTTAGTAATTAATAACGTATAACTTGTATACTTGTACGGATCCTTTCATGCATTTGTTAGGATCATCAATTAATCCAATTTCATGCCTATCGTTCACCTCAATCGGAGTCCTAACAAAAGAGTAATGGTTTCTAGAATTAATAGAATGAAGGGGGAAAAACAGGACTTTAGGTTCGCTTAGGCGAAGGGGACCTTCGTCTAAGCGAGGACCTTCACCAAGGCGAAGCAACCTTCATCGAGGCGAGGCAGAGACTGAGAAATTTTGGGCTTCGGGTTCGCTTAGGCGAAGAGGTGGAAATCAGAAAGAATACCCTTACCCTTACCCTTCGCCGAGGCAAATGACTCTTCACCTAGGCGTAAGACGTTGGGCCTGAATAGAACTGTCACATTTTTCCATTTTTCATCGGACAATTTCAAACCCAAAATGAAACAAGATCAAAACTAACCTCAAACCAACCAAAAACACATTTATGGGAAGAGTTAGGGTTTCTCCTAATCTTGGATTATCTTGAAAGCTTCAACCTAACTTCCTTTTTCTTCATTTTCTTCTCTTCTTCCTTTCCTTCATTTTCCTCTCTTTACATGAACAAGTAGAACCCAAACAAGTGAAGAGAAAGCAAACCAAAACAATTGGTTCTTCTCCCACAACCGGATGCCAAAACATTTAAGCCCTAAAATTGGAGAATTTTCTCCCTTCTACAAGACAAGTTATTGTCTTTATGTAATTTGGCTCAATTTTTAGCCCTTGCTATGTAGTCCTTTCTCTTTCTTCAATTTGAAAATAACTTGTCAAAATTCTACCTTAGCATATAACCTTTTAACTTAATGTCCATTAAGTCCCTAATTTGACAATTTAACATTATCCTCTTTCTTTGCCCCAATAATTCCGGTTATATCATTTTTCACACTTAACTATTAAATTTCCGAAAAACACAAATTTGATTTCCATTATACCCTAAACATGTCATAAAACTACTAGGGTATAATTTGGGGTGTTACAAATATACATAGCCCTAATACACTGTATTTATAATATTTACATCTAAAAGAATAAAATAACAACTTATCCTATATAATAGGAAACCAACTAAAAAACTTTGAATAAATCTAATTTTGAATGCGTTGATGATACTCCCCTCAAGCTAGATAGTCACAGTTAGCGCATTCAAGCTTGTCCATCATTTTCTCAAACATTGGCTTAAACAAAGCCTTTGTGAATATGTCGGCAGTTTGTTGAGTAGTTGGCACATAGATCACACTTAGTGTTCCATTGTCAATTTTTTCTTTGATGAAGTGTCGGTCTACTTCAACGTGTTTAGTTCGGTCATGATGTACTGGGTTATGAGTACTTGAGATTGCTGCCTTGTTGTCGTAGTAGACTTTCAGGGGCACATTGACTGAGTACGAATTCGAACGTACAACCAAATAACCTCACAAATTACGGTGTGGTTGAGCTTAGTAGTAGCTACTTTTGGAAACTAATGTCTGCTTCTTACTTCTCCAAGTCACAAGATTACCCCAAACATATGAACAATATCCTCATGTAGATTGATGATTAGTCACTGAACCAGCATAATCTACATCTACGTAGACTTCAACATCTCTTGTTGCATTCTTCTTAAACATTGACCTTTTCCTGGAGTCCCCTTTAATTACTTCAAAATTCGGTTGGCAGCATCAAGATGACTCTTTGAAGGAGAATGCATGGTGTGACAGCTTAAATGCCAAAGCAATCTTGGCAACATGTGAGATAAGTAAATAAACTTACCAACGAGTCTTTGATAGTGTCCCTTATCAGCTAATTTGATCATCTTCTTTGTTGTCAAGTTTTACATTAGCATCCATAGGTGTATCAACTGGCTTACAACCCATCGTACCAGTGTCTTTGAGTAGATCTAGCACATACTTTATTTGTGAAATTGAAATTCCATTCTTGTTCCTAGCTATTTCTATTTTCAAGAAATACCGTAGGTTGCCTAAATCCTTCATTTCAAAGTCAAGATCTAGCTTACTTTTGATACTTTCGATTTCACCTACATCATTGCCAGTAACAATTATGTCATCTACATACACAATCAGAATTGTTATCCTCTTACCGAGTAGTTTATAGAACAAAGTGTGATAAGCCTGAGCTTGTTTATAGC